>JANPYM010000010.1:510419-624778 GCA_025890175.1 Ciborinia camelliae
CCAAATTTTATTTTTTTATATTTAATTATAAAATCAAAATTATTATAATATTCATTATCAAAATATTTAAAATATTTTTTATTTTATTTTTATTAATCTTTTTTATAAAATTGTTTTTTTAAATTATATTTATTTTAAAATTTATTATTAAATTATTTTTTCAAATTATAATATACTTTTTTTATTAATACAAATAATTTTAATATATTATTTATATCTAATTAATAATTATTAATTAATAAAATTTATTAATTCAAAATATTAATAAATATTAATTAATTAAATTTATTTATACAAATTATTATTTTAAACTTACTATCATTTTATTTTACATTAAACAAATTAAACAAATTAAATTTTAAAACATTAATTATATAATTTTAATAAAAAAAATCAAAATTTAAATTTATTTAAATAATACCTAAATAAAAAAAATATTATTATTTTAAAATCAAAAAATATTATTTCAATATTATATATAAATTTAAAAACTTTTTTAATTATTAAAATCTTTTTATAAAATATATATATAAATTTTTTCGTTTATATATAAACCAATTAAATTATTTTATATTTTTTTAAAAAAAATAAATATTATATAAAATATTAACAAAATTATATACAAAAAATATATTATTATATCTAAAAAAAAATAAAATTTTTATAATAAAACAAAAAATTATATAATATTAAAAAATATTTATATACAAATTAAATAAAATCAAATAAAAAAATAAAAAATAAATTATTTTTTTTATTTATAAATAATTATAATAATATTATATCTTTATAAATAAAATAAATTTTTTTTAAATTATAAATAAAATTTTTTATAAAAATAATAATATTATTTTAAAATATAATTTATATTTTATATTAAATTAAAAATTTATTTAATTTTAAAAAAAATATTTTTAAAATAAAAATAAATTATTAAAATATATAAAATTTAATAAATTATAATTTTTTAATATATTGATTTATATTAAAAATAAAAATAATATTAAAAATATTAAAAATAATTATAAACAAAATAAAAATAATTAAATAAATAAATTATCTTTATAAAAACATTATTATTCCTAATATTAGTTTTTTAATACAATTATTAATAAAATATTTTATATTTATTTAATAATTATTATTTTTATTATATTAATATATATTTTATTATTAATTTTATTAAAATTGAATATTAGTTTTAATTAAATATAATTAGATATATATTAAATTTCTATTAATATAATCAAATATTTATAATATAAAGATTTTTGTATTATTTATAATTAAAATATATTATTTCAAAAAATATAAATAAATATAATAAAAATTATTTTTTTTATTAATAAATAAAGTTTTTTTTTATTAATATATATATTTCTTTTTATATAATTTTGATTTTATTTAATTATTTTTATTTTAAATAATTTTTTAATTAAAAATTAATAATAATAAATTTTCTCCTACCTTTATTTATATATAAAATTTATAGATTTTTTATTATAATAAATTTTAAGATAATAAATTATATTTAAAATTATTTAATTAAATATATATATAAATAATAAATGAATATCAAACTTTTTAATAAAAATTTTAAAAAATTTATTAAATCCAAAATAAGTTATTATATAAATATTATTAAAAATAATAAAAGTTAGAAAAAATATCAAATCCAAATTTAAATTTAAATTCAAATTTAAATTTAAATTCAAATTTAAATTCAAATTTAAATTTAAATGAAACAAAATTTTATATTTTTTTTATAATAAGAATATTATAAATCATTAATATTTTTTTATATTTTTTTTTTTATTTTTTCTTAAAAAAAAAAAGAAAAAAAAAATATTTTTTTAATAATGAATAAATATTAAAATCTATTAATTATATAAATTTAATTTAAAAAATTATTCAAATTAATAAATCAAAATTTTTATTTATCAAATTAATATTATTATTAAATATTTAAACATTTTTAATATTTATTTTTTTATAAATTTATTAATTTATAAATCTTTATTAAAATATAAATATTTTTAAATATAAAAAAATAATATATATTTTTATTATCTAAATGTTTTTTTTTATTTTTAGTTTTTTTTTTTTCTTTGAATTATATTAATTTTTTTTGGGTAATAAAAGGTTTTAATATAATTTCTAATAACAATTTTAAATATAAAAAATTATTTATTATTAATTTATTATTGTTTGTTTTAAAAGTATTTAATAAAACAATTTAATTTAAAAATAAAAACTTTTTTATTATTTTCTTTATTTTTTTACTTTTTTTATTATTTTTTTATATTATAAATTTTTATAATAAATTAATAATAAATTAAATTATAAAAAATATTGTAAATATAATAGCCGAATTATCAATTTTAATCCAATTATTATTATATATAAATTTTTCAAAAATTTCTATTTTGTATAATTTATTTAAAAAAAAAATAATTCTATCGGTTTTAATTTTTTTATTACTTTTTTTTAATTATATAATAATTTTGATAAATATAATTATATTTATTTTATTCAAAAATTTTAAAATATTTAATTTTAATTTTTAATTATTTTTAATAAAATTATTTTCAAAATATAAATATAAAAATATAATTTTTTTATATTCAAAAAACTTGTTTTTTTTAATCTTTAAAATAAATTAAATAATATATTAAAAAAACAAATATAAGATCATAAATATTTTTTGATTTTATTTTTATATTATATTTTAATTTAATAATAATTTTTTAATATTAATTATAATTAAAACTAAATATATTATTATATAAAATTTTATTAATAATTCTAGAAATAATAAAAATTATAAATCTAAATTTGATTTATTTAATTTTATTAATTTATTATTTAATAAATTTAAAAAAATTAAAAATTATTTCGAATAATAATTTATTTATAAATATATTAAAAATTTATATTAATAAAATTTTATAATATTTCAATTCTATTAATTATTAATTAATAATTGTTGAAATCAAATTTATTGGAAATTTAAGGATTCTTTTGATTAATAATATATCAAGTTATTTTTTCAAATTGATTACCACGATATTCTAAATCGCAAAAAACTATGATTTATTTAAAATAGACTTAATATTTTTATTAATATTATTCTTTTTATAATTATTGTTTTTGATATTACTTTTTATTTTAATTATAAAATTTTTTAGAAAATTATTAAATTTAGATTTGTAATGAATTTATTTTAATATTTAATTTAAAAAATAAATTTTAATATATTTTTTAAAAAGAAAAGAAAATAAATTAATATTTCTTTATTTATAAATTAAATATTTATTTAAAAATAAAATTAAATTAGATTTAAAAAAAAAGAAATAAGTTTTTTTATTTATTTGTATTATTATTACTAGTTTTTTATAATAAAAATTGAAAATCCAATAATTGAAAATGTATAAATTCGTTTGATATATTAAAAGCATTATTATTGATCTAAAAATCTTTATTTTTAAAAATTATAATATTATATATTATATTTAAAAAAAAAAATTAATATTTATATTCAAATATTAAAAAACAAAAAAACTATATTTATATTTTAAATAATATAAAAATTAAATTAATTAATTAATAATGATTTTATAAATTTTATATTTTATTTTATATTTTTTTTATAAAAAAATATATTTATAATTGAAATATTAAAAATATTAATATTTATATTACTTTTTTAATTTTTAAAAAAAATTTAATTATTAATAAAATTAAATGTTTTTAAATAAATTTTTAGTTTTTATTTTGAAATTTTAAAAAATAAAAAAAATAAATTTGTATTTTTAAATATACCAAAGTTTGATAAATTCTTTAATAATTTTATAGATTTTGATTTTTGGGTTTTATTTTTTGCTTATTTAAATAATATTTTTATTAATTTAAATAAAAAAAAGAATTATGAAATATAATAAAATAAATATAAATAAATATAAATAAGGTTTAATAATGTTATAAATATTAAAATAGAATATATTTAAAACAATAGCATTTAAAATGTAATAATTAAGAAAAAGATTGTTGATAATATAAATATATAATATGAATAGTAATAAATTAAATATAAAAAAATGTTAATTATATTAAAATAAATTATAAATTTTGAAGTATATAAAAATTAATAATAATAATTAATAATATTAAAAATAATAGAATAAATATTAATAAATATAATTAATAATAAATAAAAATAAAATGTAATAAAGTAAATATTAATAAATATAAATGATATAGAATAAATATAAAAAATAAAGTAATTAATATAAAAAAATATTAAGAATATTAACTAAATATAAAGAATAACAGAGAAGATATGTATAAATATTTATAATATTAAATAGAAATAAAGAATATCAAAAAAGATATATATAAATGCCTATAATATTAAATAAAAATAAAGAATATCAAATATAAATAATATTAAATAAAAATAGAGGGTAATAAAAAAGATATATATAAATGTTTGTAATATTAAATAAAAATAAAAAATAATAAAATTAATATATATAAATATTAATAATAAAAATTTCTATTATATATAATCTTTAATTTTTAAGGCTATATATCAACATTTTAATTAATATTTATTAAATTTATAATAAACTAATAAAAAAGAAACTTTATAGATCTAATAATATAATCTATTAATAATATAATTTATTAATATTCAAATCTATTAAATAAAATCAAAAAAAAAATATAACCTTAATTTTAATAATATTTTTAGATTATTATATTATTTATATACTAAATACTTTTCTTTTTATTATTATAATAAATATCTATAAATCTAAATATCAAAAAAACTTAATATTTTATTAATTTATTAATAATTAATTAATAATATTAATATATTGAATTTTTAATAAAATTGTAAAATAAAAATTAATATTAATTATATTTAATATATTTGCTTTTTTAAATTAAAAAATAAAAAATATATTTTTAAATAAAATACTTTTGATTTTTAATAAATATTAATAAATATAATAAAAAGTATTTACTATATAAATAATATTAAATTTAATCAATCAAAAAAAATAATTAAATATACTTTATATTTATAATTAACTTGAATTTATATATTTAATAAAATAACTTTAAATATTTCTATTTTAAATTCTATATAAATTTCTAAATTTAAAGGAATATATATATATATAATAACAATATACACCCCCATATACCCCATTTAAATTAAATATAAAATATTAAATATTTTAGTTATATATCTAATTTAAATTTATAAACTTTAATAAATAATTATAAAAATTTCGATTTTAAATTATATTAAAATTTAAAAATCAAGAAAATTGAAAGTAAATAATAAAAATATATAATTCTATGTATTTTATTTGATTTCAAAAATTAAAAAAAATAAATATAAATAATATAAATATATAAACTATTATATTCTATTTGATTTCAAAAATTGAAAAATATATAAATATATAATACAAAAATAAAATTTAATATATTCTATTTAATATTAAAAATTAAAAAAAATAAATATATATAATAAAAATATATAATCTAATTTATTTTGTTTAATTTCAAAAATTAGAAAATATATAAATATATAATATAGAGGTAAAATTCAATATATTTTGTTTAATATTAAAAATTAAAAAAATAAATATATATAATAAAAATATATAATTCAATTTATTTTATTTGATTTTAAAAACTAAAAAATATATAAATATATAATACAAAAATAAAATTTAATATATTTTGTTTAATATTAAAAATTAAAAAAAATAAATATATATAATAAAAAGGTATAAGCTAATTCATTTTATTTGATTTTAAGAATTAAAAAAAATAAATAAATATAATAATAATATATGTTTTAATATATTCTATTTTAATAAAATATATAATTTTAATTATTTTTATATAATTCTAAAAATCCTAATTATAAATTTGATTTGATTTTATAAATTAAAAAAAATAATTCTAAATATTTTTATTATATATATTATTTAATATTATGGATTAAAAAAAATAATTTTAAATATCTTTATTATTAACTTTATTAAAAATATAATTATAATTAATTAGATTTTGTTTTTTATATAAAAAAAAATAAATATAAATATTTGCAATATATATTTAATATTAATATTAAATATATTAATATTTAATTATATATATTATTAAAATATAAGTTTATGTGTAAAAGTATAAATTTATGTATAAAGATATAAGTCTATATATAAAAATATAAATTTATATATAAAAATATAAATTTATATATAAAAATATAAATTTATATATAAAGATATAAAAGGAATATATATAGATTATAGAATATTATATTATTATATTAGGATATGTATATTTATATAAAATATATACAGATTCTAATATATCATTATAAATATTTAATAAAATAATTTAGAATATTAATTATATATTTCAATTGGATATATATTAAGATTAATAATATTAATTTATTATAATATATATGTTTTATATAAATTGTATTTGTATTTTAGAATATTATTGTAAATATTCTATAAAATGGTTTGGAATATTGATTATATATTATCATTGATTATCTATTAATATTATTAATCCCACAGTTTAATTAATATATAATAATTAAGTTCCAATATTATGAATTATTAGTATATATATAAACAAAAATAATCGCAAATATATAATATAATTATTTTAAATTTAATTAATTATATTAAAAAGATAATATATTTATGTATATATTATAAAATATAGCATATAATTTATTAACTATCTTTTTCTATAATTTCTTTAATCTATTTTTTTTAATATTTAAAACTAAATCTAATAAATAAAAAACATTTTATAAAGTAATTTTATTTTTTAATTATAATTTTTTAAATAATTCTATTTTTTTTAATTAAATATTTATTAATATTTAATAATAATAATTATTTTTTCCTAAATCCAAAAGATTTCTTTAAATTTATCTTAATCTTTTGAAAGATTTGTTTTTTGCTTTTAAAATCTATTAAAGCCCATATAAAAATTATTAGAACTTACATTCGATTAATATAATAATTATTAATATTATTTTTTTATAAAATTAAAAAAATAGGGATAATATTTTTTATAAAATTTATAAAATTAAAATTATTTAATTTTGTTTATTAAATTAAAATATATAAAAAAAGTTAATTAACCAAAATATATAAATCATTCATTTCAAATATATAAACTAATATTAAAATTAAATAATAAAAATAATTATATATATATTAATATATTTATCTAAAAAATTAATAATAATATTAATAATTATTTTATAAAAATTATTAATAATATTTCTTAATATAAATATATTTAACAATATTATAACAAATATATTTTAAGTATATATAAATAATTTTATTTCTACAAATTGATTCCTATTAAAAATAACTAATATTTAATATAATAATAGAACAGATTCTAAACCACCTTATGATTTACAATAAAATTTAATTTTTAACTTTGTTGGATTAAATCCAAAAGGTTCTGATTTTTCAACCTTAATCATTTCATTATATATTATAATAAATATATAAATTTTTTAATTATTTAATTATATAAAATTTTTTAATTAAATATAATTAATTTGATAATAAAGTTTATTATTTTTAATGATTAATATAAAAAGTAATTCGTATCCTAATACCAATTCTTTTTTAATATAATAAATATTAAAAAAATTAATATTAATTTAAATAAATTTATTAATATTTACTTTATAACAAAGAGCTTAATAATTAATATTATATTTTTATTGTATTAATCTTTTTAATATAATATTATAATTAATTTTTAGCTATACTTATTATTCTTATATATTATCTTACAAAAAAAATTCTTTTCAAATGAATATATTTTTAATTAACATAAATTAATTATAATCTCCCATTAAAATAACAATTAAAATATTATTAAAAATATTATTATTATTATTTGAAAAACGAAAAATCTTTTTATATTATATATTTATTATTAAAAAAAGTTTTTATCCTAACATATTAACTTTATTTATAATATATATAATTGTTCCTATAAAACGAGTTTATAATTTTTTCAAATTACAAATTCCGTTTTTTTTTTAAATAATATTGTAAATGTTTTATAAATTATTATATTACTTATATAATTAATTGTTAATTTAATAAAAATTATAAATAAAATATATCGAAATTTATTTAATATTTAAAAAATTATTATAAATATATAAATAACTTATAATTTTTTTATACTACCTACTCCCCCAAAATAAAACTAATGTTGGATAAATCACGTGCCTACGGCACCCCCGAGCTACGGCGCTAGCATGCGCTAGCGGGCATATATAGTTAATCTGTAGCATAGTTTTTAGAGCTTCGAGCCAAATACACTGCATACTATAGTACATTTGTTTCTCCATCGCCCATGGTGATTCCAACACTAATATTACAAATAAATTATTTCAAATATAAAAAAGTTTTTTTATTTTTAAAAATATTTAAATAAAACATTTACCCAATCAAATAAAATAAATTCTTATAATTTATTAAGTATAAAAGTTGTTTTTATTATATTTATTATATTTTAAATTAAAAATTTTAAAATAGTTTATACTTGAAATTTTTTTAATAATAAATTATTTGTTATTAAAAAATTTAATATAATAATTAAAACTTTAAATAATTTATTTAAATTATTAATATTAATATATAAAATTGAATCTAAATTTTATTTTTGTTTTTTTATTAAAATTTAAAATTATAATTTAACTATATATAAATTATATAATATTTTTAAATTATTCAAAATATTAAATAAATACTTTTTTCTAAAATTATTAAATTTTTTGAATATAAAAATTAATATTCAAATATTATTAATAAATTTATTTTTTTAATTTCAAATTTATTAAACAATTATATATTTAAATAAAAAATGTTAACTAAAAATATTTGTTAATACAAATTTATTTATTAATAATAATTTATTTTAAAAAAAATTATTTACCTCAATATTCTTTAAATTTATTAAAATCTTTTTATTATAAAATATATTCAAAATATTTAAAATATCTAGATTTTTTTTTTTTTTAATTTTTATAATCTTATATAATATTTATTTTAGATTTTTGTAAATAAATTATATTTTATACAAAATATTAAATATAAAATAATAAATTTAATTAAACCTAAAATCAAATATATAAATAAATATTTCGAAAATCTATATAGTTTAATTTTTTTTTAATATATATATGAAATAATATATAAAGTTTTTTTTATAAAATAAATATTTCAAATAATATTTTATTTATATTATTTTCAATCTTTTTTGTATATTTATTAATAATAAAATTTTAATATTTCAATTTATAAATCTGTTTCAAATTATAAAAATATTTAAATTTTTAAAAAATATAATAAATATTTATATATATATTTTATATTAAATATAATATTTATTAAATAAAAAATATTTTAAAAATTTTTTTATTTAAAATAATTTTTATATTTAATAAATATATTTTATAAAATAGAAATATCAAAGTTTAAAATTATAATATTTATAATCTTTATATATTAATTTTTTTTAAAATTAATTTAATACAAATTTTAATTATTTTATATTATTTAATATTTATTAATTATTATTAATAATTAATATAAATGATTTCTTAAAATTAATATTTAAATAAATTGATTTTCTAATTTTTTGAATTTTTAATTTAATAAATTATAAATTAAAATTTTATATTTTCGTATATAATATATAATTATTTAAATAACCCAAAATATAATTTATAATAAAAAATGTTTTTTTTTGTTTTTTTTTCAAATAATTATATAATTTTAAAAAGAAATTATTATTATTTATTTATTAATTTATTATATTTTTAAATATTAATAAAAAAGTTTAATTTACAATTTTAATATATTTTTTTATAATTATAATTATTATTATAATATTATATAAATTAATTTTAAGCTTTACAAAATAATTAATAATATAAAATATAGTAATTAAAGCTTAAATAATAATTAAAATAAATTAAATACTAGCCATCGCGGAAAATAGATTTTCAAACTATATATTCGAAGAACCTTTTATTTTCTTTTTTTATATAATTATTATATTATAAAAGATTCTTCGAATCAATAATCTGAAAATCTATTTTTTGCGATGGCTAGTATTATTATTAGTATTATTAGTATTATTAGTATTATTAATATTATTAGTATTATTAGTATAAAAATGATATTTAATTATTTAATTAATTATTTATTTAATTAATTATTTATTTATTTATTTATTTATTTATTTATTTATTTATTTATTTATTTATTTATTTATTTATTTATTTATTTATTTATTTATTTATTTATTTATTTATTTATTTATTTATTTATTTATTTATTTATTTATTTATTTATTTATTTATTTATTTATTTATTTATTTATTTATTTATTATTTATTATTTATTAGGGCAAGCCCCCAAACCTTTATTCCTTGCTACGTTCGATTTATAGATTCGATATGTAGACTAGATAGATTTGTAAATTCGATAGATTCAATTCGATAAATAGATTCGGTTTGATAAATTCGGTAGGTAAGTTTGTATGACTCGATAAATAAATTTGTATGTACGTAAATTCAACGATTTGTAGGGTAGATAAATAAATTAATTCGGTTAGATTTGGCTAGGTTCAGTTAGGTAAACTAGGTAGGTTAGGTAGGTTAAATAAATTAGATAAACTAGATAGGTTAGGTAAGCTAAATAAACTAAATAGATTAGATAAGCAATCGGGATTTTTAGTGAGCCAGTTAAAAGATATAAATTAATGATTTATGACTATTCAGAAATAATCTTTAAAAGTAGTATATTTTTAAAAAATGGCCTTTCTTATAGTATATGTATTATGTAATCATAATAAAATACATAGTATTTTAAAATTAAACTTGATTCTTTAAATCCATTATAATTAAATCATATTATTATTAATATAATAAAATTATTTAAATTAATTTATTTATAATTTTGTTTAATATAAATTATTTTATTATTATTTATATATAATTCTTTTATTTTATAAATTAGAAAATTAAAATAATATATGAGTATAATTTTATTAAAATTTTTTTTTAATAATTAGTTATTATTTAAAAAATTAATTTTTTTAAATAAATTAAAATATAATTTATTACAATTTTTTGTATTATTTTTAAATATTTAAATATTATTTTTTTTTATAAAATTTTAATTTTATTTGTTTTCTAATAAAAATAAATATATTTATAAAATTAATATTTATTTTTTATTTTTAGTTTTTAATATTATTTAAAAAATTGTTTAAAAATAAATTATATAAAATATAATAATATATTTTTTTATATATAATAATAATAGTTTTGTTAATAATTATATATATTATAATATTAAAATAAATTATTATATATTATTGAAATTTGAAATTATCAAAAATATATTATTTTATATTTAAGAAATTGTTATTTTTAATTAATTAAATAAATATATAATAATGTTGTTGTATTTTAATTAAAAATATAATACCTATCTCTTAATTAATTATATAATTTATTTATTTAATTAAATATATTAATTAATTAATTAAATAATTAATAAATTATATATTTATTTAATTATACAGGGTATAATTAAATATACGGTACGGTAATACGAACTACGCAAACACATGCCTAGTACGATCATTCAAATCATATAGGGTTTTTTTAGAATTCGAAATGTCGTATTAGGAAAGATCAATTTTTTGTTCGAATTTTAATTGGAAAAAGTAATATAATAAAATATTTTATTTTAATTCTAATTTTTGATTCTATACCATAATAATATTATTTTATATATTATATATAAATATATAATATAATTATTATTATTTTTTAATATTTAATTTATTTATAATAAAAAATATATATTAACCAATTAGATATTTTACACCATCAACATATATTCTTTATATATACCTAAAATTCGAATTTGTAATAAATTATACTATCCAATATTAATATATACATATTAAATTTGAAAAATTGATTTTAATAAATCGATTTTATTAAATTTATACTATAAATCAATTAAATTATAATTATATATTTTATTTTTATTAAAAATATCTTTAAAACAAATCAAAATCTATTTAATTAAATTAATTAAAACTATAACCTTTATTATTAAATATAATTTTAAAACGTATTTCAAATTAAGCCCCAAATCCGAATCCGATTTTTCAATCAGGATTCTAATTCAAATTTCAATTTTGTTTAATATTAAAAATAATATATCAAGGGAATTGGGTTTTAAAAAAATTATATAATACACTAAAATTATATTTAATAAACCGATTCGCTATTAAAATCTAATGATTATTTTGATAGGTTTAGTTGATTTTAATAAACCTATAGATTATATTGATTTCTACATTATACATAACGTTGATATTAACCCCCTATATATACCAAAAATCTTACATATATATATATAATAGGGATTTTACCTATATATATATAGTACTAATATATTTATATATATATATATGAATTTTTGATTTATAATTAATTAATTATTTATAATATTTATTTATTTTTAAAATTTTTAATTGATTTTTTAATTTATTTTATTAAATTTTAATTGAATTATAATTTAAATTTAATTTAATTATAAGTATTAAACCCTAAGATTTGTGTCCCTGAGATTAAATCTAATTAAGTATATAAAATTAGGTCCCTAAATGCTATATCTATATGATTATGTTATCCATAGCGGATGGTATAGTATTATATTTTATATTAAGGTGCCCTAGTTTAATTTTATATTAAAAGGTGGTTGGTTTAATATTAAAATTATATTATACTAATATTATATTAATATTAAATTAATATTATATTAATATTTTATATTTATAATATTAATTTAATATTAATATTAATATTATATTATATTAATATTTCGTTTAATATGTATTTTAATATAATTAATATCCTACTTTATATTTTATATAATTCAAAAGTTTGTTTTATTTTCAAAAAATATTAAAAATATTAAAAAATATTAAAAAATATTAAAAAATATTAAAAAATATTAAAAAATATTAAAAATATTAAAAATATTAAAATTATTAATATTAAAAATAATAACAAATATTCGTATTTTTTGAATTTTTTGAATTAATATTATACAAAAATTTTTGAATTATTTATTATTTTCGAATTTATTAAATTAAATATTTATAAAACTTAAATAAAAACATTATCAAAATTTAAATTTTGTATTTATATTTATATTAGTATATATATATATATATATATATTTATTATATTTTATATAAATATATTTAAAAATTCAAAAAATTTAAATTTATATATATATATATATATATATTTATAATAAATCAAAAACTTTTATAATAAAAATAAATTTAAAAGTTTATTTTATTAATAAATTTTTAGTAAAATACTTTAATTATATAGAATAGATTTATAAAGTTAAATTTTTTTTAAAAATAAATGGGTTTATACCCTATATTAATAATTTTAAATTCAATCCTAATAGGAATTATTATTTTAATAATGGAGGAATATTTAAATTTAATAATTTATTAATAAAATTCGAAGATAAAAAAAAAAGAATTTAATAAAAATTTCAAAAAAAACTTTAAAAACTATTAAATCAATTATAAATATTAATTTAATAAATCGATTTAAAGATTAATTAAACCTTATAGAATTATAAAATTTAATTAAAAATCTTTTTAATAAATTATTATTAAATTTAATTAAATAATATTTTAATAAATTAATAAATTTTAATTATAATAATTTTAAAAATATTAATAAATTTTTAAATTATATTATATTATTATATTTATTTTTAAAAAAGTTAAATTATAAAATTTATAAACCTATTATAATTTAAATAATATTTAATAAATTAAATAATTTATTTAATTTATTTAAATCAAAAGAAACAAAAAAATTATTAATTTAATTAAAATTAAATCTTTTTAATATTAATTTAAATAAATTTAATTTAAATTTAATATTTAAAAAGGCTAGACTAAAAAAAATTTAAAATAATTATTTAATTAATAAAATAATTAAATTTTAAAATATTATATCAAATTATATATTTTATAATAAAAAAAAATATTTAAAATTTAAATATTTTAAAAAATATTTTGAATTATATAAACCTAATTATTATAAAAATAAAAAAACTAATTTTTTAAATTTTAATAATAAAATTTATAAAAATTTAAAAATAAATTAAAATATTAAAAAAATTTTAAAAAATTTAAATTTTAATACAAGTTCTAATTGAATTAATAAAATTAATAATAAAAATAATAATAAATTTAATAATAAATTTAATAATAAAAATAAAAATAATAAAAATAATAAAAATAATAATAAAAATAATTAAAATAATCAAAAATCAAAAGATTTTGAATTAATTAATAAAATCTTTTTAAATATTAAAGATTTTGAATTATATATTAATTTTAATAATATACATATTATAAATTTATTAATTAATTTATTAAAATCAAAATTTAAAAATAATATTATATTAAATTTAAAAGCTATCAAATATTATTATTATAATAAAAATTAATTAATTAATTTTAAAATATTTAAAAATTTATTTTTATATATTATTATAATTATAAGAAATTAGATTTTTATTAAAAAGCAAAAGAATATATTTATTATTTTAAATAATAAATAAAAAATATTAATTTAAAAAATTAAATATATATTTGATTTAAATTTTATATTAATTAATATTTAAAAAACTATTATTTTAAAATAAATTAATATAATAGAATTTTTTGATATTAAAATCGATTTTATAAATTATAAATTAAATATTTATATTATTATAATTTAAATTAAATATATTTTTTTTTTAAATTACATTATTAATTTTAAATTTATAAATAAATATAAAAATAAAAATAAATTAATTAAAATAATTAATTAAATTAAATTTAATAAAAAACTAAATATTTTAAATTTATAATATAAATATTTAAAATATATTAATAAAAATTATATATTTAAATTAATACTATTAAATAATAATAATTTAAAATTAAATTTTAATTCTTATTTATTATATTTATATATAAAAATATATTAAAATATAAATAAAAATCTATTAATAATATTTAAAAATAAATTCGATATAATTAATATTAATATATATAATTTATTTAGGTTTGATTTAAAAAATAAAAAATATTTTATAATAATTTCTAATTAATATATAAAAGTTATATAAATATATTTTATTAAATTTAAATTTAATATATTTAATATTTTAATTGATTTTTATAATTTAATTAATAATTAATTTAATATTAAATTAAAACTGTTATATTTTAATTAAAAATATAATACCTATCTCTTAATTAATTATATAATTTATTTATTTAATTAAATATATTAATTAATTAATTAAATAATTAATAAATTATATATTTATTTAATTATATAGGGTATAATTAAATATACGATACAGTAGTACGAACTACGCGAACATGTGCCTAGTACGATCATTCGAATCGTACGGGGTTCTTTCAGAATTCGAAACGCCGTATTAGGAAAGGTCGATTCTTTGTTCGAATTTCAGTTGGAAAAAGCAATATAGTGGGGTATTTCATTTCGATTCTGATTTTTGATTCTGTACCGCAATAATACTATTTCATATATTGTATATAAATATATAATATAACTACTATTATCTCTTGATATTTAATCTATTTATAGTGAAAAGTGCGTATTAACCAATTAGACACCCTGCACCACCGGCATATACCCCCTGTATATGCCTAAAATTCGAACTTGCAACAAATGTAATATAAATTATTTAATTTTTTTAATAATTTTAAAATAATTAATAATTTTGCCAAATAATCCCATTTTTTCAAATTTATTTTATAATAATTTATTAAAAAATCCAATTATAATAATATAAAAAAATTATATTATAATAATAAAATTATTAATAATAATATTTATTTATAATTTTTTTATTATTTTTTATAATAAATTTAAATTTACAAATATTTTAATAATTTTATATATTATAAAATTTTAATAATTATTGAAATTAATTGTTAACCATATAATTAATATATTATAATATAAAATATATTTATATATATAATAACATAAAATTAGTTTTCGCCTTCATAATTTTGAATTATAATTTAAAAATAATTTTATATTATTAAATAAACAATAAATTATTAAATTTATAATTAAAATTTCTTTTTAAAGATTTTTAATTATTTATTAAATTCATTTATTATCCAAAATTAAAATATTTTTTTAAATTGTTTTCCAATTTGATCTTTTGATTAATAATTTATTATTAAAAAAAATATATTTATAAAACATAATATTATATATTAAGAATATAAATTAATAATAATAAGCAAATTTATATTAATTATTATTAAATTAAAATTTTATTAAAAAATAAAAATCTCTATATTATTTTAAAATATATAATAATATTTAATTAATTTATTTATAAAAACTAACAAATATTAATTAAACACTATTTAAATATTCTTTATAATTATATAAAAAAAAAATTAAAAAATATAACAAAAAATAATTTTTATCCCAATAAAAACTTTTTAGTTTTAAAAAAAAATTTAGATTATATTATAAATATAATATTTTATTTTTATCAAATAAATAATTTAAATTTTTAATTATATATATAATAAAAAATTCTTTTTTTTTATTATTAAATATTATATTTAATAATTAATAATTAAAATTAATATTTAAATTGTAAATTAAAATAAAGGAAATTAATGAAATAGAAAATTTGGTTTTATTAAAATTAATATTTAATTTATTTATAAAATTTAATAATTTAATAATTATATATTATTAATTATATTTATTATTAGTAATATTATTTTATAGAAATATAATATCTATAATATTATTTAAAAAGATTTTTTTAAATTAAATATTAAATATATTTTCAAAATTTTTTTTTATAATTTTGAGATTATAATTTTTATAATTATTTAAAGATAAATCAAGATATGTTTTAATATATTTTAATATAAAACAATTTTTTAAGATAATATTTTTATTTTATTAATTTTAATATTAATATATATATTATTATTTGTATATTTTCATTTTAATATTTTTATAAAAAAAAAGTTTTTTATTTAATAAAATATTAAAAAATTTGAAATAATAAATAATTTTTTGAAAAAATATAAAATAATAATATATTTATATAATTAATTAATAAAAACAAAAAATATATTTAAAAGTTCAAAAAGATTTTATTTAAATATTATTATATAATCTTAAGAATTAAAATATATTTAATTTAAAAAAGATTTTTATTTATTTATTTTTAAAATCAAATTAAATAAATATCCAAAAGCAATTATAACTTTTTTCAAAATAATTAAATTATTTAAATATAAAAAATAAAATTGTATTAAATATATATTAATATTATTAATATAAAATAATAATAAAATTTTATTTTATTTTAAAAAGTACAAATATTTTTAATTAATTTATATAATATCATTTTTATATTCAAAAACTTTTAATTAATTTAAATATTTATTAAAATATAAATTATTAAATAGAACTTTTGTAAAAATATTTATATTTATATTTCGATTATATATAATATAAAAACAAAATTAAAACTTTTTATAAATAAAATTATAAAAATTATTAAATAATATTTATTATAATTTATTTAAAATAATTTTAAAAAAAAAATTTAATACTTTTATATAATTATTATATTTATTTTATAAAAAAAAATAAATAAGATTTTTTTTAAATTAATTTATACTTTTATAATATTGATTTTTTTAATTTGTTTTTTTTTTATATCTTTTTTTTGAATATTATATTTATTATTAAAAATTATTATAAAAACTTTATAAAAAAAAATATTTTTTAATTTCAATATAATATTTATTAATAATAATTATATACATTTAAATATTTATTAATTAATTTTATATCATTTTTTTTGAATTTATTGTTTTAATATTTATTATATTTTTATAAATAATTTTTTTTTTGTTTTTCATAATTTAATTATTATAATTTTAAAATTAAATTTATAATTAATATTGATTTTAAACGTTTTATTATTTCTTTATTAATTTTATATAATTTTTGATAAATTCGTTATTTTAAAATTTAATATATTTTTTTTAATAAAATATTTTTTAAATATTTTATATATTCAAATAAAAATAAAATTTTATCCATATTATTTTATAAAAATTGAATATATTTTATTTTAAATAATTTTGAAAATAAGAACTTTATATCTATATATTTTATATTAATAATTTATAAATATAAATTATTAAAATTAAAATTATTTTTTAATATATATTTATTAATAATAATAATTTTATTATTATTGATAATAATAAAAATTTCTAAATTGTTTGTTTTTATTTTATATTATTTTAAATCTATTAAATTTACAATAATTTTTATTTATTAAATTTTTATATTCAAAATAATTAAAAATAGATTTATAAATATATAATTTAAATAAAATTTTTGTTTTAAATATATCTCAATTATATACAAAAATATAAAAAAATTATAAAGTTTTTAAATTTAATATTAATTTTTATATTTATTAAAATTAAAATTTTTGATATTTGTATATTATATTATTTTATTATTTTGTTAATATTTTATTATTTGATTTTTTGATTTTAATAATTTTAAAAATAATTATTTATATTTGTTTTTATTTAATATATTTATATAAAAGAAATTTAATATTTTATAAAATATATTTTGAAATATATTTTGAATCAAATAATCTGATAATTTATTTTTTTAAAAATTTAAAAATAAAAAATAAAAAATTATTAATATTATAATTCTATATTAATTTGATTTTAAATATTTAGAATTTGATATATTAATAAATAATTTGAAATAATATCGAATAAATAAAAAATTTGAATATTTAACATTTTTTAAATTATTTATATAAAAAAAAAATATATTTTTTTATATAAATAAAAAATAAAAATAAAATTAATATATAAAATTAATATTTAACTTTTTTTATTTTTAATTTTAAAATTAATATTATATATATTCTATTTTGATTTTCAATCCTTTTTTTAATTTATTATATTTTATTATTTAATTATATCCATTACCTAATAAATAATATTTTTTAATATAAACAAAATATAAAATTAATAAATTAATCAAAAATAATTAAAAATTTATTTATTAAATTATTTTAATAATATATATTAATATTAATATATTAAAATAAAATAATATTATAATATATATTAAATTAATTATATATTGATTTACAAAAGTTTATATATCTATATAACAAATATTATAAATATATACAATTATATACTTTAATGAATTTATATTATAAATTTATTAATATTATAATAATAATTGTAATTAAAAATATATAATTAAAATAAAAAAAAATATTTTTTTAATTTAAAAAAAAAAAAAAAAGAAAATTAACAATATTAAAAAAATAAAAACAAAATAAAAATTAAATATAAAAAAAGAAAAAAGTTAACATTTATTTATAAAAAATTTATCAAAATAAAAATAATACTTTTTAAATTTAAAATCTTAAAAACAAAATAAAAACTAAATATAAAAAAAAAAAAAAGTTAACATTTATTTACAAAATATTTATTAAAATAAAAACAATATTTTTTAATATTAAAAAATATATCCATAATTATAAAAACTACCAATATAATTATAATTATAATTATATAATATAAATATAATTATAAATATAATTAAAAATATAATTATAAATATAATTATAAATATAATTATATTATAATAAATATATAAATTAAACAATATAAATATAATAAATTATTAAAAAATATAAATATAATAAATTATTAAAATTAAAATATAATTTTTATACAATAAAAATCTATAAAATATAATTATAATATTATAACAAATTATTAAATTTAAAATATA
This sequence comes from Ciborinia camelliae, assembly GCA_025890175.1. NCBI lineage: Eukaryota > Fungi > Ascomycota > Leotiomycetes > Helotiales > Sclerotiniaceae > Ciborinia > Ciborinia camelliae. The sequence goes on from JANPYM010000010.1 coordinate 530,503, forward strand.
ATTTTTATATACCACACTATATATCAAATTATATAATCCAAATATAATAAAATAAAAAGATTGTTTTTATTTTCACCCTAAAACCCTTTTATTTTATTTTAGATATAAACAATTTCAGTTTAGATTTTGAATCTATATCCCCTTTCAACAAAACCACTCGATTTTCTACCACACACCACATCCTACTAGTACGAAGATACACGAGGAAAATGAGGCGGAGTATACATACCTATCCTATCCTAGCCTAGCCTAGCCTAATATCAATACCACAAACAAACAAACAGACAAACAAACAGTTAGTTAGTTAAATAAATAACAGGAGTCTATATTCATCTTATTGTAATTCAAAATCATAGATAATCATACCTAGTTACTGCCACGATGAAGTAAATGTGCACTTCCACTTCCACCTCCACCTCCACCTCCACCTCCACCTCCACCTCCACCTCCACCTCCACCTCCACCTCCACCTCCACCTCCACCTCCACCTCCACCTCCACCTCCACCTCCACCTCCACCTCCACCTCCACCTCCACCTCCACCTCCACCTCCACCTCCACCTCCACCTCCACCTCCACTGCCACTTCCATTTCCACTTCCACCTCCACTGCACTGCACTAGACTGCACTGTACACACGACAAAATCTCTCGATCTATCATCTATCATCTATCATCTATCAACCACCCTTACTCCCAACTCCCTACTCCTTACTACCAACTCCCTACACCCTTCAGAATCCAAGCCCAAACCCAAACCCAAACCCAAACCCAAACCCAAAATCAAATCCAAACCAAATCCAGCTTCCAACTTCCAACTTCCAACTTCCAAGAACACTAACACCAACACTAAACTAACACTAACACTCAAAATCACCAAGCCAAAGCCAAAGCCAAAGCCAAGATCCGCCGCAAAAAAAATCAATATGATATCATCGAAATGCAGATTACTTCATGGTATAATGCGCTACGGTATACGATATGATATGTCCCTTCCATCCAACCAACCACCGAGCAGTATATGCATGATGGAGCGTGGCACTGTGATACAGCTCTTCATATTCTTTATCTGTGCCAGCTCAAGCATCATTCCTCTACCCACCACATCTAATATACCCCTTTCCTCCCAGGTCTCAAGAAAGATCATCATTGCACAGAAGTAGGTACGCGTGCGTGTAGATCCTGTATACTCCACCCCACCCCACCCCCATCTTCCCATATCCAAACAAGCCTGCAAGCTCTATCCAGATCCGACCAACTCTCCAACCAGCTCATCACTTCTTCCTGCATCCGATGAAACACCGTACCCCTCACTCACCGGCCCCTTCCCGTCCCATTAGCATCCTCCCTAGTTCCAAACTTGCGAATCTTCCCAAGGTCATCAATGCAAACTTCGCAAGATCTCACTTCACTCCACTTAAACACCTCCACCCAACCCAACCATCTCCACGAAACAATATGTTTCCACCCGTCATACTATCGATCCGATCGATTAAGAAAGCTCTCTCAGCTCTTCTCGGGGTTCTTCGATGTTCCGTGCTTTCAAATGTCTGGGTAGCTTTGAACGATCAGAACAAGGACCATCCTTCTATCAACCGCTTCCACCTCACCAATAGATCTCCTGCAATCATCACCGTGCTTTTCCCAGTTTTCTGATTCAAATGGCAGCCGTATCCACAACCTAGATTTTTCGAATCTCACCCTTCGTACCGTATCCAGTCATCCTATTGTTTCGTTTCAATAGCTCCACAAATGGAAAAAATGCCATCTCCCCAGATATTGGAATTCCAGACTCAATAAACCCAAGGTCAAAGGCACATATAGAACAGGTCCAAATAGGCAGTATCCAACCATCATGCCCAACCCCAATTCTCCTATGCCAATCTGAAACTAAGCATGGAAAACCAAGAATCTCCATTGCAAGTCCCAACAAGTTACAAGTTTCTAAACCGAATTCTCAATCTTTCAATATATCAATTCGATTCCAAATATGTGCAAGTAGGTGCTGCAGCCACATTCAAAAGTATGGAGCTTCCATGCTCCTTCTAAGTATTAGTATAAACGATAGTCTCGTGATTACAATATTCAATAACATGTGTTTCTTAATTTGAGGTTACCTGGCCAGCCTTCAAGCAGGGTCAGCGTTTTGCCCAAAAAGCTTTTTCATGTGACATTTCGCTGCCCTTGTTGCGATTGAGTTCTTAGGGCATCAATTTCTTGTTGTAAAGCAGTAATATCTGCTAGGATGTTGGTATTACCACTAGTGGAATTGATGGTGTTGTGTTCTTCGTGTCGTGAAGTTTGTGACATGGAAGATGAGTTAGAACTTCGCCGATATTCGCCACTGGCACGGGTTGAAGAGGGGGGTGAGATGAGTGATGAATCAAGACTATTTCTAGCTTGACGGGGACGAGGAGGTGGTGGTGGACCTTGTATGGAAGCGCGTTTGGAGATACGAGGACTTGGAGCATCGATGCTATGTATTGAAGAGGCTCGGTTCTGTTTTGAGGAACCTCTCGTTGGTGGTGGCACGGGCAATGATGTTCCCGATGGCGAGGAAGATATGTGATGTGATTGGGCCCGAGATAGACCATGTTTTCTTGTGGGAGGTGGGGGTGGTGCTTTCCCACTGTTGGATCGAGGCCGGCCAGGTTCTATCGAGTATACGGATGCGTTGTCTTCTTCCACTCTTGGTGGAAGTCTTCCTGAATTACTTCGACTCAGTTTTGAGTCACCAACGAGCTGACTGTGTCTTCGGGTAACGGGTGGTGGAGGGGCAACCTTTCGTCTTATCGACGAGGACGGAGATGGTGGTTCTGGTGTTTTTCCTGCGGATTCTCTATCAAATGGAGATTCTCGCTCGGATTCACCACTTTTACGAGGTGGTGCTGGAGGTAAAGGTTTGTTTAGATCTGTCATTGAGCGATTTGGCGTCGAAGTGAGGATAGGGAGGTATTGCGGACTTGTGGATATTGGCTGCGGTGGTGATGAGGGTAGCACAGCTGTAGGCTCATCTTTCAATTCCATCTTAATCAATTTGCCATGATGTCTCGAACTCGGCGGGGGTGGTCTCTTTTTCACATGTAATGATGAAGAGTCAGATACCGCCCTTCGTACTTCATCTGGTTCCGAAATCTCATGTGATGATCTTGGTGATTCCGAATGTGGTTCCTGTATTGGTTCGAATATCGATTGTCTTGATAGAGAAGATGTATCCGTACTACTACTGCCTTCATCTTTTAATGCATGAACAGGAGGGGGTTGCAGTGGGGTAGAAGGACCCAACCCCGCATTCCCAGTCATCAATAGCCTCTTGAATGCATCCACATCCAAAGAAGCTCTCCCAGAACTCTTCACATTTGTAGGTGACATGCCTAATGTACCTCGGCCTGAATTCTTCATCGTCTCCAATGTTTTGGAAAATGGATTCAGAATTCGAGCTCTTGGAGGTCTGTTCTCCTCCTCATCATCAGAAATATCAGATGTAATGTTTTCAAAGGGATCTTGCTCGTCCTCTGGAGATATCCCCATTGGGGTTTCGAAAGGTATCGATTCCTCCCCTATAGTGGATGTAGAATCCGGGATTGAGGGAGATGGCGGTGGTGGAGATTGAACTCTAACCTTTTTGGGAATTTTCTTTGGCACATCTTGACGTTCCGCATATGTATATTCGATATTCGAGCTCGCAGATTGTTCTGGGTCCGTGAAGTGATTGAAAGTGAGGTTCGAAGGAGGTTCGATGGTTGAAGATGGGGAGGGTCCTTTCCTTCGGAAAGGATTAGATGAAGAGAAGTCGGCAGTCATCTTGTTATGGTGTACTCTGAGACATTCAGTATTACACTGAAGTGGAGTCTTGAGGTCATACAAGACCTCCTTCCATTCTTTTTTTTTGAGGTTCTCGTGGAGTTGTTGTATTACTCTTCCACCGGATTTCTCGGTCGTGTGTTATGAATTCGAGATACAATAAGGTTCTAAGGTTCTTATCGTTTCATTGGTCTGTGCACATCACCGTTGAAGTGTCCGAAAGCAGCAGACAGGAGTGACCATGAGAAGACAACAAGAAATTAATGATTATATTCAGATGATCCTCGAGTATTATGAAGATATAAAAAGGCTATATCCCTCTTCTCAATGGCTTCAGTTCATCCGAACTATTGAGTGTGGAAGGGAGGTGGGCTAGACAAAACTGTCCCGAGGGTCGGGGTTTTAAAACGGTTTTATGACTGCAGCTTGCCAAGCTTCCTTTGATCTTTTTGTGAACAAAGCAGCAACGATGACTGGGGTAGGAAAAACAATGGTTTGTATTATCCGATTGATTAATGAATGAATGAATGAACGCATTCAACAATAAAAGCTAATTTCAAGAGATTTCGAATCTGAAAACAACCCCTCACAACTGACCTCGGGATCTACAGACAATCTCAATTCTCACCTAAAGCTTCCCATGATTGAGGCGCCATATTGGTTCCTGCTGGTGAATTTGGTTTCTTGATGCTTAGGCCGAAATCCTCACATCTGGTGAACGGAAATGTTAAGTTTTCAGGGGAGTTGCACGAGTACTCAGCAAGAGTTGTTGGCATAGTATAGCCATCAACTTGAGTAACCAAGTGGGAGAAAAAGGAAATTAACTTGTCAAAAGTTTGAGGGGAGTTGTTTTAATGATCAATGACCTATAGTTCCCGAGGTCGTAAGCTCTTTTGTGACTTGGGGAAATATTTTGAAGCTATCATTGATTTGCTCAGGTGGGGTGTTGAATCTCAATTGCAGAGATTTTCAATATTATTCAATCTACCAAGTTAGCAGCATCGAGATCTATTGCATTACCCCTCTCATAATCCAACCTTTTATATTTTGGTGCTGAATGCACCAATGTCACGGTCCATGCGACCATAATATCACTCTTCCACGTTGTTAGCAGCCTCTTCTTGATTGCCCGTGTGTTTGTGTTCCGTTCAAAATACAATTGTTGATGCTGCTCGTCGTGCATATACCGATTCTCTTCCTACAGCTGTAACTTCTGCAAGTTGTGGGTAGCGGAATCTAGACCCGTATGGTTGGGTTGAATATCATTGTTGATAAATTGAAGAGATGAGGGTAATTGCCACGATATATCTTGGAGCAGAACCTTAACCAATATTGATACTTGATTCTTGTGTACTCCCATATCCAGTTTATAGAATTTTGAAATTTTGAACTTGGGAGTTGAACCGCAAGACAGCACCTCTGTTTCTACACATGTAATCTTACTGCTACATTATATTGTATGAAATGGAAAGACAATTCACTCTCTTCCTCAGCCCTTTCTAGTTCCACATCATCTGCTCTCGGTTTTATCTCTTGGTAAGCCCCTCCAATACAGTCAAGTCCGCTCTGATTAACCATTTCTCCAACTTGATTTTTGTGATCGTCCTTGAGCTATACAGTGTGTCAAGAAACTCGTATATTTCGCAAACTAGCACAAAATCTAATTGCTAGCTCTGCACCAGGCAATTAGTTGTAGCAAGGATAATAACCGATTGCACAGAAAGAAAAATGAGGGGAGTATCTCAAAGCTCGAAGAACTTCAACACTCAGCTCCCCACGTCACGCATTATCCTCCAAAATGACATCCGCCCCTTTCTCTCCTAACATAAAGGTTGGCACAACGGGAAACCCTCCAGGGGTCCTACAAAACCAGGAAGTCAGTTGTCTAGTATACAAGGCATACATCGTCCAAAAATGTAGCGCTAGCAAGCCTACAACCAAAGAATCAATCCCATATACTAACCTTGGAAACGCACTCCCATCCACAACCCTCAACCCTCTCGTCCCCCTAACCCTAAATCTCGAATCTAAAACAGCCATCTCATCGTCATCACTCCCTATTCCACACGTACTCGTCCCATGATGACTCCACGCCTGCGCTCTAATATACTCAATTACATCACACACCTCGCCATTCCTACACGGCAACACCTCCTCAAATGGCGCAAACCCACTCCCCTCCCCCATCATTCCCTCAAAAACTTTCCTTCCAAACTCCACCCCCTCAGCCATCGCCTTCAAATCCAAATCTTCCTCATCATCCTCGAAGAACCGAAAATTAATCTCTGGCATATCCCGCGGATTGCTACTTTTTAAAGTGACGGTCCCTGCCGAACTCCTTGGATGCATTTTGATTATGGGGAATGCCCATGTATTAGGCGGATCGCGGGGTATCTCGTTGATAGTTTCAAAAGGCCAGTATCCTCGATAAACATTTGGAGATCCCCAGAGAAAAAGATCACGCTCATTGTTTTCCGCCACGGAACTCTGCAGCATAATTGCATCCAACGAACCTACTGTATATGGACCCTTCCCCTCCTCCCACGCACTCAAACACGGATCTCCTTCCGCTCCAAACGTACACGCCGGCGCTATATTCGTAAAATTCCTCTGCGTCAGAGCTGCAACGTCAAATTCCGTGTTATCTTGTAGATTTGCTCCTACGCCCGGTAAATCTACCAAGACTGGTATATTCAATGCTTCGAGTTCAGAAGCAGGCCCGATCCCAGATAGTTTGAGTAATTGCGGACTATTGAACACGCCGGCTGATAGGATTATTTCTTTACGGGCGTAGGCGCGCATCAGGGGGGCCGTGACAGAGGCGTTGTAGCGAGGATCCGCACTATACATACTTTTTCCCGCGAGATATTCGACGCCGATTGCTTTTGGAGATAGATTATGAGATGCATCGGAAGTTGAGGGTGTATCGAAGAGTACTTTTGTGACGAGGGATTCGAGTTTGAGGGTGAGGTTGTATTTGGATTTTCCGTTTCCATCTGTTGCATTCAGAGTGGAGATGATGGGATTTCTCGCACTTACTCTTCGGCCTTGGAGATCTCGATGGGCGGGGAATCCGAAGAGTCCTGTTTGTTTGTCGCGCGAGGGATCATCGTTATTGAGATCTCTTTGAAGAAGCCCGAAGAGATTCTTTGGGTCCCCGCCTAGAGCTTTGGCTGTTCCCTCAAGCATTCCTTGTGCTTCTGTTTGATTCTTCAAATTCTCATCATCGTTGACGCTTATATCTAGATAGCCCGAGAAACCATGGCCTGCTGTTCCGGGTGAGACATAATTGTTATGCTCTATCTTCTCAAAGTATTTGCGCATATTTACGGAACTATGCATGCAAATTCTAAGTATCCACCGATATATATGATAGCAAAAAATTATAAAAATAAAAACATACCTCCAGCTCTTATCCCCCGTTCTTCTCTCCACCTCTCCCCAATCCAACTCATCACTCGGATACGCAGCACAAAGCGCATTATGAGCACTACACCCACCCAGGGTCCCACTCCTGGGATACCACACGCCCAACATCTCGGCCTCTTCCGGCGGATCCATCCCGACATAAAACTCCCCGGTCTTCGTTCTCCAGGTCAAATGTTCGTATTGAAGCGTCATCTCATCATCGCTATGATATTTCACAAAAAAATCCCATCGCATGCTCGGATCTTGAAAGGCGAGGAAATATAACCCGGCTACTTCTTCGTGGATGTTGGAATGCGTGTCGGAACCGGCTTCCAGGAGGAGAACGCATGAACCGGCTTGCGCGAGTCGCGATGCGAGTGGACCGCCGCCAGGCCCGGATCCAATGACTATGTAGTCGTAAAGGGGCGGGACGTCATGGGCTTGAATGAGGGAGAGGAGAGGAAGGAGGGAGAGGAGATGGAGATGGAGATTCATGGTTTTGGTATGGTTATATATGGTGGGGTCATGAGGTATGAATTACAGTACACTCTCAACAATTTCATCGTATAATTTTAGGAAAATCAAGAATATATATACATACTATATACATTAACCCTCAACCTATTCCCCCCAGAAAAAGTCCCGAAACATGACATCAATTACACTACCTCAACCACTCATTTACTACACATTCATTTAATCAGTACCACCAAAAGTATTCCAACCCAAAAGCCAAGCGATATGCAAGATCTTATATTCCATCCAATACCCATCATCTATCCACCACCACCGGTTCATCAAAATTCCACGGAATATCATTTCTCCTCCATTTAAAGAGACGGAGTCTATGCTGCATCCAATGGGATGCATGGTTTTTACATAGCGCCATTGTGGATATCTGAGGTGAGATTACAGAGATCCCCTGCGGCTTACCTAGGTATGTCTTGGCTAGGTAAGATTACTTGGATAGGAAATCGGTATATCCAGTAGATATATGGGGGTAGGTATTATATCGTGTATTCCATATCGATCTGCAAATCTTTGATCGGTGGGTTTGGCAATGAATATTGGGGGTTGGAGTTTTATTTTTAATGTTACGTCTAAGTAAGTCCCCTACCCTACTTTCCGGCCCCCCCTGGTTTCCGGCCACCCTTTCCCACCAAAAACAGCGATTTTGGGGTATTTATATATCAACAACCAATGAATATTATTAATCGAAATTTGAAATATAGATTCTTTATATAATTATTAGTTTGTATAAGAATTTTTAGAATTTTAGCGATTTTTTATAAAAAGTTATGAATGTTTTTAATTTAAATTTTCGATTTTTTTCAAATTCGCTAACAAATAAATTTTTTTTTTGATTAATTTGTTAGCAAAATTTAAATCGTTAATAAAAAGTTATCTACAAATTATAATATATATAAAATATATATTTTTAGAAAATTTAAACTATATAGATTTAATAAAAATTTATAGTTTATTCTTAATTATTTTTGTTGAAAAGTTATTAATGTTTTTGATATTTTTGATTTTGTATACAATTTGTATAAAGAAAAAAAAAAGAAATTAAAACTTTAATTATTTGAAATTTTCTATATCAGTTAATAACTATATAAAGAATCTATATTTCAAATTTTAATTAATAATATCTATTAGTTGTTGAATTATAAAGACCTCAAAATGGCCTAAAATGACCATTTTTGGTGCAAATAGGTGGCCGGAAACCAGGGGGGGCCGGAAAGTAGGGTAGGGGACTAAGAGATGATCGATGAAGATAGAATCTCGATAAACTGGAATCCTCGAAAGTCACAAACGAATGGAATCACCATACTTTTGATATTCGTTACTTTGTGGCTGAAGCTTATCTTTTAGATTGGCTCACTAGCGATGATACATATTTCCAAGTTGCATCCAGTGATATGTTGTCGTTGCGGGGTAAGTAACACTGAGGCCGTGGTAGTTGTAAACTAATCATCTCCTATCTCGTTGAAAGTTTGGGGAGTATACGATTTGTGTTTTGACCCTTTTCCCTCTATTTACCATTTCTTCCCATTCATCATTGCAGTAAAAGAATATTCGGCATGGTTTCACCGCATCCTTGGACTGATCTGGCAGATCAACTTCATGCAAGCCTCCCTGTATTCGACGAGTTGATTGGCAATGATGCTCAATATAATGCATTTGTAAAGACTCCAGCAATTCTTCCTCGGATTACTTTTGCACTTAGCTCGACGTCATCAAATAACGCTATCGTTATCACCATAGATAATGGTCTATGCCATGCGAGAGCTGGTACTTCTCAGGAGGCCACTTTTACACTATCGGCGTCACTTGACAATTGGGAGCAATTCTTCCAACCGATCCCAGTTGCCCCCTTCCAAAGTTACTGGGGTATGTTTGGGATGAACATCAAGCAGGAAGGCATCCAGATTGGGGGAGATCAGGTATCTTTTAATCAGCATGCCCATATTTGGAGGCGTGTTCTTGAAGTCCTTCACGATGCATATTGTGGGCCGATGAAGATCGATGAACAGCCGGAAGAGGATGAGGATCATATTATCGGTCAATACATATATGTAACCATCCCAACATGGGGAAAATGCAAAGTCTTTTACGAACAGAGCGGTTACGGAGACCAGGATATGGTGTTTCTTCATACTGCTGGTTCAGATAGTCGACAATATCATGGCGTCATGAATCATATCGCAATGCGTGAGAAGTGTAATATGGTAGCTTTTGATCTACCCGGTCATGGAAGAAGCTTTCCACCTCAAAATCACTGGTAAGTGCACTTCGTACTTTGAAGTCTAGTTTTCGTCATAAGGGATATTCTGTCACTTACACTTTTGCATGAGTAATCATGCACAGCAGTCACATGAGAGCAGCACTGACTTGAGATACTCTAGTCCTGGAGATTATACAAACACCGAAGACAGTTACATCGGTGCCATTGCCGCAATAGTCAAGAAGCTGAAACTAAACAAACCCATCATATGCGGAGCATCTATGGCCGGCCAAGTTTGTCTAGCCGTCGCGACTAGAGCTGATGAAGTTGGTGCTGGAGGAACAATTCCACTACAAGGGTAAGACTTCTATCCTCTCAAAGTCATTACTGACAACTATAGCTGTGATTATCTCAACATGGATCGCCAATTCAACGATCAATCACCCTACGTCAATCAGTCTCTATTCAACCCCGAATGGATCTATGGAGTAAGTTGCCCTACCCAACCTCCTCTACCCATCTAACACCCAATCGCAGATGATGTCACCAACCACACCTCTAATGAACAAACAACTCATTTGGCATACATACAGCGCACAAGCCTACGGGATCTTTCACGGCGATTTGGACTTTTACTTCGGGGGCTGGGATGGGCGCTCTCGAGTGTCCAGTATCGATACCAAGAAATGTCCTGTGTATATGTTGACGGGCGAATATGATTGGAGTACTACACCTGCCATTGCCCAGGCTACTTGTGACAAGATTCCGGGAGCGAGACATATATCTATGCCGGGCCTTGGCCATTTTCCAGCTACAGAGAATCCCCTGAAATTCGTTCCATATCTATTGGAGGCTATCGATTGGATACAACAAACTCGATGGCCAGATCTGCGGGAGGATATTGAATGAACACAAATGATAGATTGGGGTTTCAGGCTAATAGTGCAAAAAAGTTTTTATGTGAGTTTGTCATTTAAAATAACGAGAGTTCGATTTAAATTTCATCAATGTTTCGTTGAGTCGTGAATTGAAGTGTGTGCCGGTCTCAACCATGTGACAAAATCATCCTCCTTAGCGTTTCTTACATAAGCCAATGATAATCTACCCAAGCCAGCTCACCTATGCCTTTTTTACCTACACTTTATTCGTTTGTGAAGATACTGTTGGAATCACCATGGGCGATGGAGAAACAAATGTACTATAGTATTCAGTGTATTTGGCTCGAAGCTCTAAAAACTATGCTACAGATCAACTATATATGCCCGCTAGCGTGCCGTAGGCACGTGATTTATCCAACAGATACATTTAGTCAGTAAATCGATCACTTTCCTTTTCAGTTTAATAGCTTTTACTGATGGATATTAAGATCTATACTGCACTCTGGAGGGACTGGTGTTCCTGCAGAGTCATTTAGAGACGGTGGTTGCTGCTCAAGTGGGCCAGCTTCCAGCTTCATGAATTGCCTATGCACATTTATCTCCGCTGTTAGAGATCAATATGACAGGTGCTACGATATGGTCTATATAGCCTCGCGATCCTTGTTCTACAATAATAAATAAACCCTTCCACACCTACAACCAGAACTCCTTACCGCGCAAAAGTAATAGTTTACTGACGCCAAATCTGAATGGGCAATGTTTGTTTGAGTCTATAGTAGGCCAAACTGAATGAACTTCAATGAAGACTATGTGACACGTAGTAGGGCTGGACAAAAACTAAATTCCATTGAAGCTGTATAAGGTGTAATGTTGCAATATGAACTTGGTGGTTTGTCCATTTGTTTTTAATGCCTCGCAAATATATAGCACCAACAGCTTTACTTTCTTGTCGGTCCTTGGAATTCAGAATGCCGTTTTCAAATTTTCTGGTTTGTCGATGTCCGTGAAAGTACCCGTCATCGAATGAAAATTCTATCCAATCAATCTCGTGGTTGGGATTTGAATTTGAATTAGGAAGGAAGGTAGGTATGTGACTGGGTTGGGTTAGCGTAACGTAAACCAACCCAGTTTCGACACACGCAGACTGGTTTACATCTCGTATTGGACCCCTCGCTCACCCTTTGGCCCAATATGCAAGTTGCATAATGCAGGTATCTGCACATTTTGGTATTATGTCATCCCAAATCCAATTAAGCACTTTGCAGATTGCAACATTGATTTGGCATTTAGGCTAATGGTAATTGGTGCCATGTGGCTACAGCCTCGAAATTATGAAGAATCTTCAGCTGAAAAGTAGGTGGAAAGTTCAACATCTTTACAGAGGTTGAATCTCAACTTTTACGTTCATTCCAATCATATTGAAAGATTTCAAACAGGTTGAGAGACCTTTATATTACAAACATATTCAATTCAACAAAACGTGGTCTAAACTACATTACTTTAATGGCCACGACAAACTCTCTTGAGGACGTCACTGATTCGTCTTCAGAAAAACTGGATGAGCTCCTGAAGCTTTTTCGTGGAATAAATTCTAAGCTCGAGCGAGAGAATGAACATTCCTCTTCAGAAAGAGATGATGAACTGTTGAAGCTTTTTCGTGGGCTGAAATCCAAGCTAGACTCAGAGAACGAACAAACTACGGCCAAAAATCAGCAGGATGAGAAAGATACCCCCTGGCGGTGGTATGAACACTTTAGTGCGTTAATATTCTCGTGATTCAAAAAAACCCATGGAATTTAGTAACAATTTTGGAGCTAAAAGAACCTGCATCGGCAAATTTGAGCTTTGTATCACCAGAGCATGATCAAGAGTCATCGAATGAAAACCGGCCGGAAGGTGATGATAACTTACATTCGAACGAGAAGAGACGCGAACCCAGAAATTCAATCTGGGGCCAATCATACTCCGCTACAAGCTCTTTCAAGGGAGATAAGGATTTGATTACCCCTGTCGACGATGACTTGCGAAGATCTCTAGGTAGTACTGCTCCGCCGATTCCACATGATGGTCGTATAAATCTCGCATTCACAAGTCAGGGCTTTTGCAGGAGATTATTTTCTGACAAATATGGTATCGAATATAATGATGATGACTTTGAGGGAAGGAAGGAAACCTGGGTGAGTAATTTGAAAAGATATAAACAAAACTTGGATGAAAGTTATATCAAAATAAATATCTCGGATTACAATCCATGGAATGATAAGATTGTCTTCTACGATATTCATGGCAAGGATACCGCTCTCAATGTGATCCCGACGTTGCGGTTGCGGTGGGTTGCCAATATTTCATCAATCACATGTTTTTCGACTTTGTATACAAACTAAGCTTTGACTTGACAGATACTGGTTGGATCTGGTCTACCCCGTTCATCAATCCAGCCCATTAACTAATCGGACCACCCCATTGGCTAATGGGACTCCCTTACCCAAACGAAACGCCCAATTAATCAATGGGCTTTATTATCTAAAAATCGAATTTTGAAAAATAGAAAAGTTCGATTAAAAATATTTTAACACTTTTTTATATAAAAAATTAATTAATATTGATCGATTTTAATCGATTTTAACCCTATTATTGTTTTTTTTAATTAATTAATTAAAATTTTGTTAATTAATAAATATTAATTAATTAATAAGCTTTTTTATTGATCAATAAACCATTCCATTAGCTAATCGGGCATCCCGTTCGGGTAAGGGGTTCTCATTAGCCAATAGGGTGGTCCGATTAGTTAATGGGCTGGATTGATGAACGGGGTGGACCAGATCCTGTCATGACGAGGGCACCTGCAAATAACTTACCTTTGAAAATTTACCCAGGTGAGCAACACTTTCAGTCAAACTTTCACACCAAGTTGTAACACTGAATTTGAACAGAGAACTATGCACCTTGGCGTCGAATAATGTTAGTATCCCTTTTGAATATCGTGGATTTCTATCTACTGACTTACTAAGAATGTTCACTGGACTATCTTCTTTACCATCTACCACAGAAGAACCTTGTCCATATTTCCCTGAATTATTTGAAGATTCACTTTTGAAAAAGGTTTTCAAGCAACACCAAGAATGTAGTATTTTAACACCCGAAAATGCAGCTATGAATCCATATTTGGATAGTGGTAGTTTTGAACATGATTGCTTGTTCACCATAACCTATTTTGAGGAGCTTCCTCCGAACATCAAGCGCTCATCATCATGGAAAACTGGACAGTTGTTTGAAGATGGTAATACTGAGACTCGGGGTCAGCTAAGGCATTCCGCCTTTACGGTATGAACCTATCACCCCCCAAAATTATTTCATAGGTCTTATTGGCTTATTAGATACTTTCGAGGATAGACTTCCACTATAGGAAGACCCATAGATTTGTCCCGTTCTACACAATATTACTACTTGGCTCAGATACTTTGAAAGTTAATCTTGGCGATCATAGAAAAAGTCTGAGGCAGCGCACCAATGTCCAGGCAGAACTGTACTGGATTACATTTGGGCTCTCCAATGCAATAAGAAAGTGGACGGGTTTAAATCAATACTTTGAAGAGTTATTGTCGGTCGACTTTATGGATATAAAGAAATACACCAAATTACTTTTCGATGACGAAACCTTTAGCAGATCCCAAAAGTATTTCTGGGCCATTGGTTGTCTGAGCGAGTTTGATAAGGTCATATCTGATAACATTAAGCATTGGAAGTTGTACTATGAGGGGCGCATCAAACCTTTTCTAGAATTGGAAGACCTAGAAGTCCACTTAGACGCTGCGGCCCTTCACCCCCTGGCACTTCTTATGGTATTTATGGTGTTGCCGTACGGTTTAAGGAAGACGAGCTGCAAAGTTTTAAAGAGTCAATTCAGCAAGGGCAAAGAAATTGCGAGAGTCTAATTGAATTAAGAGCCGAATTTAGACAAAAGCTGGAAAGCGTTAGGGCCTTGAGAGATGGAGTATGTCACTTCACCCGCCCTTGTTCAGAAAACCGATCCTCAAATGAAATATGCAGTTGCTGATGGATAAAATTAGTTGTTCAACGCTAGTGCATTGGTTGAGAGTAGAGCTTCGACGAGATTAGGGGAGAATGTCAAGTTGTTGACATACGTCAGCATATTTTATTTGCCTCTCGCGTTTTGCGCAGTAAGAGTCCCATCTTCCTACATGCTCAGATTAATCTCGCTAAGATCAATTTCAGGCACTTTGGGCCATACCAAATATCGAAAGCACTGCGACAAAAGTCCCCTTTGTCGTCACCACAATCATTGTTGGGGCTATAACATATGCCATTGTATTCAACATGGATACCATGACAGACAAGATGAAGACTTTCTATAGCCCCAGAAGGGATCGCTTGATCGAGCAGATGCAAAAGGAGACCGGGACGTGGAAAGTAACAGGAGAAAGATTTGAGGAATTCAAACCCACGAGTGAACGCAGAGTCCCGAATGAATGGTGGATCCTAATATATTGGGCTCGTATTATCTGCCTTGGAATAGTATCTGGACAGAATATTCGAAAAGGAAACGTCGATGATGCGGAGAATTTAGGGCAAGCAGAACAAGAGGTGCCGGAAGTAGCGGTGCCAGAAGAAGCGCCAGCTGATACGTCGCAGCACGCAAAAACCTTGACGTCAAGACTAGTCTCTAGATTTCGTGGACGTCGGGAAAGAGATGCGGTGTCATCGGTATGAAAGACAAGAATACAGATAGTAAATTTCATAGTCTTTTGGGGTTTCGGTTTTCTTTTGGGGGTGGGGAAGGGGTTGGACACTCATTTGCCATTTCCGAACGTGAAGTATTGCCAATTACAAATCAACATCAAAATCAACATGATCACAGTTCAATCTTTTAAGCAAAATCCAATCTCAACTTCGTTATCAAGATCTGGATACCATGCGTGATTTCTGTTTATGTGTCGTAGTTGGTTGGCACCGTGACTCACAACTCGTGTTCATAATCATGGTTCGTAGTTCAAGGACGCTCTTCAAGATTTCAGGGGAGGAGCAGAGGGGCCAACTAGCCAGAAAGCAAGTCATTAGCTAGCTTTATATGCAAGCTGACTCGCGGGAAATCCCTGACGCTGTCACTGCTATTTGATTACTTAGCGAAGGAAGTAGGTAATCCCATCCGCTACACCATTTCACCCCTTCACCCCCATCTATCTTCAATAATTCCATAGCTATCGCTTTCTCTTGACATGAAAATCTATAAAAGTGCACATTCTGTATTTCATCTCATTTCATTTCATTCCCGAGGTGAAATGAAACTCTGTCCCGTCTCGTCACATCACACCACTCCACATAACCGATCTGCCACGAAAGAAGCACAGGCCACACCTCTCCCCCTTTCTATCTGGTCCCCCTTTCTCCCTCCCAAACCCCATCTGTTTCATCTATCTACCTATCTACCTATCTACCTATCTACCTATCTACCTATCTACCTATCTACCTATCTACCTATCTACCTATCTACCTATCTACCTATCTACCTATCTACCTATCTACCTATCTACCTATCTACCTATCTACCCTATCTACCTATCTACCTATCTACCTATCTACCTATCTACCTATCTACCTATCTACCTATCTACCTATCTACCTATCTACCTATCTACCTATCTACCTATCTACCTATCTACCTATCTACCTATCTACCTATCTACCTATCTACCTATCTACCTATCTACCTATCTACCTATCTGTCTAGTATCTATCTACAATCCATCTACACACTCAAAACACTCAAAATCCACCCCATCGCATCCCTCATCCTTTAACAAGAACATCAAAATTATACATACCTACCTACCAAATTACAAGCTCATTCACAAGCCCATTCTTCACTTACCCTACCCTATCGCATATACGGACGGTATCTAAATTAACTTATTACCTATTCAATTTATCGACTCAATAGATCCCCCCGACTCGGAGACTCGGAGACTCGGATCTCCCTATCTATCTACCTACCTACCCACCAACCATATTCATCCCAAAACACCCCCCCCATAAATCATATCATATCACAAGAAATAACATAACATAACATCCGTATCGTATCTCCGATCCATGGATAGAGACTCTCAGACTACTGTAGATATATTTCCGCGAGGTAGGTGATCATACAATCATACAATCATACAATCAATATATAAATATAAATAGGTAGGTAACCAACCAACCAATTCATCTCAAGATATCAATATCATCCATCCATCCAACCAATTCATCTTAAGATATCAATATCATCTATCTACCTACTGATGCATATCTGCATATGCATCTTCGTAAAAAAAAAGAAAAAGAAAAAGACTATAAAAAGAAAAGACAAAAACGCAAGGAAATAAAACACCTTTCCTTTCTACCCATCGCAACCCAACCCAACCCCCACCCATTCACCCCCTTGGCCTGTATTAATGATATTTTAGCGTACATCTTCATTTTCATCTTCATTTTCATCTTCATCTTCATTTCTTTTCCTTGCGAGATAAGGAGAGCCTCTCTCTCTCTCTCTTGTCTTTCCATTCATCTCATCTCATATTCCTATCCATATCCACCACACAAAGAAAGATATCCCGTAGAACCAAACACAAACAACCAGAAATCCATCTACAGATTCTACACAATAAAATCCAGTCTCGAGCGACGTCTCCTAAGTTTTCCACCCTTTCCACCTCGATCCCCCGCCGCCGCATTTGCACCACCATTCCTTCCACCCTGTGGTTGTCCCTGTCCCTGTGGTTGTCCTTGACCCCTGTTTCCGCCCTGTCCAGCATTATTCGCCGCACCAGTACTAGCAGCTGTAGCCACCGAGCTCGTCTTCGTCGCGGCCTTATTTCCCTTAGCCGCGGAACTCGTCGAACTAGCCACTGCAGCTGAACTAGCTACGGAATTATTCGGTCCAGCAGCCACCGCACTCGCCGCCAGCGCCGCAGCCGCCTGTCCACCCGAGCCATTATTCGACGCCGCATTGGCCGTGGTGCCGGAGCCCGTGACGACGAATTTCGTACAATCGTCGGCGGTGCCTCTTTGGGCAACGGGCATGATGACCGGTTGATGATTGGATGAAGAGGCCATGGTGCATACGCGATAGTTTCCCGCTGGCAGGCCGCCGGTGACGACGGCGGAGAGAAGACCTTGGCCATTTCCGGCATCGTTGATGCCTTTGAAGAATGCAAACTGGGTGGCGTCGAGCGCCTGTTTGGGGTTCAAGGAGTTGCCGAGATCTTGGACGGTGACGTGGGTGTGGCCTACTACTTTTCCATCGGAGAGATCTTGGGGTGCGGAGAAGTAGGTGGAGTCGGCGTTGGTGAAGGAGCCGGCGACTAGGTTGGACATTTGAACCGTGATGTTAAAGGTGGTGTCTGAGGGGATGCCTGCTCCTCCTGTGGGAGGATTGATAATGGTCGAGGAGACCATGGCAGTTTTGGCGGGAATTTTTCCCATTGCTATTTATGGTTAGATATTAATTAATCTTCTAGAGTGCACCAATAACTTACGGATACCGTTACATGATCCTGTAGTGATTTGTAGACCGTTTGTCAAAGGTTCACCGGAACAGAAGTTGATGAAGTTATTCTGTGAAGTAGCTGATTTTGCTTGTCCAACTTCCGCCGCACCAATCTCTCCTGAACCATCGGCAAATGAACCACTTTGAACAGCATCTGATGCTAAGGTAAGCGATGCATCATTTCCACTGGCGGCGGTGGCAGCGTTATTTCCCCCCTTTTGTGGCGATGGAACTGCCACTACAACACCCATCAATGCAGCTGCGCTTGCAAGTTTGCCGAAATACATCGTTTCGATTTAAGATTTGGAGTTAAAAATTGTATAGGATATAGAAGGATAAATGAATGAAGACCGTCGAGGCGTGGGGATGGTGAAATTAGATACACGGTCAACGTGATCTACTTGACTGGCAAGATAGAATATAAATTGAACAAAAAGAGGGAAACTTTAAAAGAGAAGAAACCGCCGAATGAAATTGAACTGAGAAAGAAGAAGAAAATGCTTAGGATGAGGTTGAAAGGAAAGAAGACGACCGTCTATACTTATTCTTATTTCTTGGCATTGCGGCATCTGTCAATGTGGTGGACATTCAATTGTATCGGGAAAATGATAGACAGGAGTGTTAACGATCCTGCTGTACATCAGCAATGGAGATCCGTTGTTGCATAAGAAGCTATGAAACTGGATATGAGATCGAAGTTGTCGCAGCGCCTGGAGTGCCTGTCATCTGAAAAGAGAGAAGCGAGCAGATGGAAAGATCAGACGGGTGTCTAATCTGGGCTAATCCGATTTCAACTAGGTCAATGACTATGGGCTAGCTCATTTGAAATGGGATGAAATGGGGAAATGGAGACACGGGGGTTGATTGTGTTAGGGCTGATTGGAAACCGTTGATGTCTGGAGTGTGTCCTGCACCCATGTAGATGATAAAACCCGCCAACCCTCCGAAAACATCAGCCTACTTAACCCTACTTGAGTTCATGTCATGATCGGATTATCGAAACCATTCATAAATAAAAGGAAGTTATGATGTATGGAATTCAACAAGGGCAGTAATATATGTGATATCGATATCGAGAGGTTTTGGAATGATGATGCTGATGACAGCAATGATGATTTGGAATGTAAGATTCCCTAGGTACCGGTATATGATGTCGTTGAAAGAAGAGTGAAGGGGTAAGGTAAGGGGTAAGGGGTAAATGAAGAATGATTTTTGGGGTTACGATAAGCTTGAAGAGAGTGGGCTTTTTAATATGGGTAGGGTTGATTGGCCCTCGTGGCCCTGAGATTGGTCCCTGCACCCCTATTATTAGACCTATAAGTTAGATTACTTGGGTAGATTACGCTGTTTGTAGGTACGGAAAGTTTGGCTCAAACGATAAATGCAAGCACTCTGGACACGACATTTACAACCTCATACTCTAATAACCTTCTATTCAACCTCTCAATTGACAATAATAGAACTGTTTATTGAAGATTACTTTCCTATCATTTATTACATTAACCACCAAACCAAACCGCCAAGATCCCAACCATACCATCATGAATCAATTCTTCACAAGCAGGACGTATTACTTACTGGAAGATCTGTTATCTCGTTTCTCCATCTCTACCAATCTTCAAAACTTCCATATAGAATCACCAAAGAACATTTCATAATTTTGACTTCATGAAATATTCCACTATTAAACTATTCTTTTCTACCCTACAGCATTGACTTTTACCAATTTGAACGATAGAAGACTGGCAGCTGTCATCCGAAATACCAAACTTTTCATTCTGTGCCTGTCTCAGGACGTGTTACAGAGATCTGATAAGGTCCACGGATCTCCAGGATGCTTATACAGTAACCCCGAAGCCGAGTGTCTTCCACCGTTGTTCCCCAGGGTTTTAAAGCATATTCTAGGAATCCTTAACGTCAGTTTGTGTTGGGATGATGCTTTGTCTATGTTCTGTAAGCGCAGATATCGCAGATGGGTTCGGATGAAGGTGCCGTGGTGTTTGAGTTAGGAGTTTTCAATGTCCGTGATCATCCGAAGCATTAGATTTTGCAATGCTGACATACCAAATTTCGTCATTGAGGTGAGATTTTAGAGGTGTCGTTCTTTTTCTGAGTCCCGTGAGAGCCCCCCCTTAAGACCTCATCACTGGCACGTGTGCTCTCTTTCTTCGCCCTCAAAACCATCAACCGAACGTAATTACAAACTTCACATTTTACATGCTCACTGACTTCACCGCGGCTACCTAAAAACCAGAACGGACGAGGGGCCATGATAACCACAAATCTCATGAAACTTTGAGCTGCAGTTCATTGTCCTTGGCGTGATTCAATCGTGAGTTGGAAAAGTCAGGTTATGCAATGGATTCATATCGATGAGACAGGTCTGAAGGCTTGGCTGTATAAATCTCAGTTACTGCCGGTACTCCCATTTACATATGGGACGAGTTGATTCTCTCAAAAGTCGAACATGTAAGTCTTTCCACGCTTCAAGATTATCAACCCACGTGTCTTAATTTTCCGCAAACTTGTGCCTCCAACTATAGAAGCACGGGGCCACAATATAATATGTGGCCAATATTGATTTTAAAAAGCAACAAATCTATGGTGAAAAAGAAAAACAAACTCACTGTCAATTCTATGATTTTAAATCGATGCCTGAACTCTGGGGATTTCGGGAAGGATTTCGACAGAGAATTCACGTCATACACGCGATACAGATAACCTACAGAGAGGAAGAGAGAAACAGAATGATATTAGGTACCTCTGCGATATCCAAACTATTATTCCATAATATATTGAACATCATAAACATACGAGTTACACCCACTGACGCCCAAAAGATTTGCAGTGGTTATACAACAGGCTGAAGATGACCCGAGACATTGAAAGGGTGGGTGATGGCAGAGTCCCCTAACACGCTCTGTGTTTTTCCGATTTCGATGTGCCCATGGTTTTAGTGTCTTGCATAGGTATGAACGGATGTCGCTGCATTCCCTACTTAGAAGATACAGACAATATTATATACGGACCAAGACTCATTTCACGATGGCAACGATGGAAACATCCTCAGAAGATACCAGATGGACAGAAAGCTAGAACGTTGAAATATACTTTCGTATTCGGAGTCCGGACAATTACCAATTACCATTTCGAATATGGTGGAAGTCGGTGGAAGATATCTGTAGCAAGATAGTATGTATCATGATGACTACCTACGCCTCACCCCGAATTTCCCTGCAGTACAAGTGGACTTATCTCATCTCATCTCATATATGATATCTCAGCTCATTATTGAAGCTCAATCAATATGAGGGGCATGTAGGTTGCATCGATTTCCCTTCAGCGTCGCCCTTCCAAGTTCCAAGACATGGTTCGTGCAATGATAGGATAACCTTAACCCCTTCATATCTCACATGGATATCGGTACCGTATCAGTCACACACCCATCATATGAGAGATGAGATTATGAGAGTTACAGTATGAATGTTCAGAAAGTAGGTACTGGTAGGTCCTGTATTGTATTGTGTTGTCTTGTATCGCATTGTAGTCTCGAGAACAATATTAAGGAAAAGGGGAAAATGAAAGGTTATACCCCGTACAAAGGAACACACAATTATCCAGTTGCTATGGTACGGTATGTATGTATCTATATATGGATGTATTGCCAATGTATTACATTGTTTGACCTTCCCAACTTGTTTGGTTTGACAGGCTCAATCCATCCATAATTACCTTATTAGATGCATGAAATGGATAATCAGCGCCAAGTCCCATCACTTGTGGCACAGCACTGCTTTTTTTTGATGGTAAAGAGAGACTTTTTCTTCGATCTTTTCTCCAAACTCATCCCTCCCATTTTTCTCTTGGTATTATTACTCACTTACTTTAACTTCATCTACAGACGATTGAAAGACGAACTTTATTTATCAAGCAATTAATATTACCTAGGTATACAGCGTAGGAAGTATAAAACCAACCTTCCCTTGAACTCTCTTCTCTGGCTTTTCATTGCTTTGTTCAAATATATATTATATACGGAATATCCTCTTATTTGATACCAGTCTACACATTTACACCCATTTACACATTACACATTTATTGTTGTTGCGAAGAGTTGATCCAATTGACTCCTTGACTCCCTTCCTTGACCACCAAAAGCACCCAATATCAATCAGTATGCAAGCACCTCACAAATCAATCCTGTTACGCCTGCATCAAAAGATTTATTAACAAAAAATAGTAAATAATTATCACAATGTCTTCTCCAGAACCAAGAGTTGTAAAGCGACCAAGTAAGATTTTTTTTTCTTGTTCTCTTCTTCATTCGCGCCTTTTGAAATGGCAATTTGCATACCTATGCAATTTCCTTTCCGTACCTACCATTCAGAGGATCGCCGCTCTAGAGCCAAAAAACTTTTCAACTTTTCAACTTTTCAACCAACTGTTGATTTTCAACTCGACTTTTATTATTCCTTCTACTCAGCACAATCTATTGTATTCTTCATCAATTAAATTGATCTACCAATAAATCATTTTCACATCTTTTGGGAGCATTCCACAACCCTTCTACCATCCACTGACATTTAATCGCAATGGCAGGAACTCAATCCGAACCTCCTCCAAGCCTTCCTCAAGTTATTGCTGAGCAACATGTTCCAATTCCTTCCACCGATAAAGACACACAAAGATTGATCGTCGTCCTCTCCAATGCCAGTCTCGAAACATACAAGCAATCTTCTGGCGGTGGAAGACCTGGCGCGCGTGCCGCAGAAGAGAAATACTCTCTTCTCAACAGTGATGAACACATCGGTATTATGCGCAAGATGAACCGAGATATCAGTGATGCCCGACCTGATATTACACATCAGGTTCGTAAATAACCAACATAATGATCAGTCATTCTAATTCTAACCTATCGCAGTGTCTTCTCACCCTCCTGGATTCACCGATCAACAAAGCGGGAAGACTTCAGATCTACATCCATACAGCCAAGGGAGTCCTCATCGAGGTCAGCCCAACCGTCCGAATTCCACGTACCTTTAAGCGTTTTGCCGGTCTTATGGTTCAGCTCTTGCATCGACTTTCTATCCGATCAGTCAACTCCCAAGAAAAACTTCTCAAGGTTATTACGAACCCGATCACCGATCACCTACCTCCAAATTGCCGAAAAGTTACATTGAGTTTCGAATCAGAATTGGTCCGTGTTCGGGATTATGTGGAGACATTGAAGCCGAAGGAGAGCATTTGCGTGTTTGTTGGTGCTATGGCAAAGGGATCAGACAACTTTGCAGATGGTCTAGTGGATGAGAAAATCTCCATTAGTAACTACAGTCTTTCTGCAAGTGTGGCATGCAGCAAATTCTGCCACGCTGCAGAGGATGCATGGGACATTATTTAGATTGGCCCGTTGTCCTTTTCTCCCACAAAATTACCGACGAACACAATCGAACATTCGAAAGTATACGAACGGCTGAAGGGAGCATATAGATCGCAGGGTTTTGAATGGTATAAGATGATGGGCATTTGGGATTTGGTCGATATGAAAAGGTGAAAGCGGGACTATTAAGCAGATTCAACGATAACAACATCGTTCGATATGCTTGTGGTCGCCGGGCTTGGGTGTCTGTGTGCTCTGTCTCTGTTTTTACAACCAAAACATCAGGCGTTCAACATCAGATCCAAGACGCTTTAGTCGTCTTCGTGGACCACTTCAACTTGGTCCACATCTCTTTTGTCTTTTCTAGTACCTTTTGGCATCCACCCTAGAGCTTAGTAGCTACTGCACGCCGGATGACGATAAGTATTCCCCCATTTCAGCATACATACTTTTGGCGTAGGATGTTGCATTTGGCTACCTCCCTCGAGTTAGCCAAACTGCAAGCAGCGGAATTGGCATGGGAAACTGGTTCATGCTGCTAGGTGGCAGATAGTCCCGCGAGTCATTCTATGACAGCGGATAGCTTCATGTATAAAAATACTACACTGGTCAATGAAAGGATATGTTCACAAGTTCCATCGAATCAAAATGCTTGACGTTCATCCACCCGTCGTATACCCCACTCTTCCTCTTCCTCCTCAACTTTCCATTGGCCCAGAATGGTTTTTGCGTGATCAAGAATGGGATGGATAAACCTTGACGGTTAATAAGCCGCCTCAGATACAAAAGTCCAACGAACATTTATTTCCATGCAGGTCTAGATTCCGGTCGGTGCACTGGAGATGAAGATGGAAACCACCCGATCTCTCATCAGTCTCCGTATCGTCCATGGGAAATTTTCCGCCGCCTCGCGTTGACTTGTCAGATAATTGTAATAACGAACGGACTCGCTATTTATTTACTATTTATTTATTTATTTATCTACTATTTACTATTTACCGAGGAATTGAGGCACTCCAGCTGGGTTCGAACGAAAGATGGGGATGAACAGATTCATGTTGCTATTTGCTAACGCGGGCTTCTCTTCCCTTCTCTGCTTGCCGTCTCGTCTCGTCTCACCCAATCGCCTGGTTTGAGGCGACTCGCTCTCTGCCCTGCCCTGGTCCAGATGGATGGATGGGGTTGTAGGGGGTTTCGGTCGGTACGAGATTCCTTTGGATGCGAGATTCCTTTGGATGCGAGATAGATGGATGGAGATCTCGCCAGATTCCTTTGGATGCTCTTTCGTACCCGGAGACGTGGCATGCGGAGATGGGTGGGTGGATGGATGGATGGGTGGATGGATAGGTGGGTGGATGGATAGGTGGATGGATAGGTGGATGGATAGGTGGATGGATAGGTGGATGGATAGGTGGGTGGATGGATGGATGGGTGGATCGTATAGTATAGTTACCGTGCAGATAGATAGATTTGTGTGCATCGGGATTAAAAAAAAATTTCTTTTGCCTTGTTTTTTGCCTTGTTTTGTTTTGCTCATCTATATAGGTGGGTGGATGAGTGGATGAGTGGTTGAGTGGATGAGTTGGGTTGGGCTCTGCCCCTTGCGAGGCCAGGCACAATTTTTCATGATGCGCGAGCGAGCGAGCGAGCGAGGCTTGCTCTTCAGGTACGGTTGGTTGGTTGGTTGGTTGGTTGGTAGGTAGGTACTCGATGGATTGGAATAGAATGGAATTCGGATGGTGACCCTACCTTACCTTACGTACGCATTTACACATTTACGCATCTACGCAGCTACGCTGGCCTAAGAGGCATATAAAAATAATTAATGAATAATAAAAAATAAATAAAAAATAAATAATAAATAAATAAATAATAGATGGGGAGATGGGAGATGTGCTGGATGGATGGATTGGGTGGATTATTTGGGTGGATTGGATGTGTACGGATGTGTATGAGGCGACAACTGTCACCAAATCCATTTTGGTGCTTGCTTGCATGCTTGTATGCCGGGCTTGGTTGTTGGCTTGGATCGGATTGCAGGTTGGTTTGGTTTGCAGGTTGGTTTGTAGGTTGGTTTGCATATATTGCTCAATTATTCATTCACACGGGGGAAAAAATAAAAATAAAAAATATAGGTACGATATGGTTGGGAGGGCGAGAGGAATAGAGGGAGGGATAGAGGAAGTGCAGGTAGGTACCAAGTAGGTAATTAGGTAGGTAGGTAATTAGATGGATGATAGCTTCTCGAATCTTTCTTTTGAGTTGTAGTTTGGAGCTGTGAGTTGTGAGTTGTGAGTTCCGATTCATGCTGGCTGGCTGGCTGGCTAAGGATAGGTACAATCAATTATATTCAATCATACTTAATCAAATCAAATATATCTAGGTGCAAAACCCTTAGAGTTTATGTTTATGTTTATATTTACTTTAAAGACCTCTCTACTTATACTTTTGAATATCTATCTAGTATATATATAAATATAACTTTTGCTTCTATTCTATTCTGTTTTGCGATGCTTTGGTTTTGCTTTTACTTTGCTTTTGCTTTATAATACATAATAAGAAAAGTTCGGAATACAGAACGAGTATCTACCTCTCTACGAATTGATTTAGTTTGAATTCGAATTGAATTGAATTGAATTGAATTTCGGATTTGGATTTGGATTTGGATCTCGAGATCCTTATATATATACCTATACCTCCCTACATACCTTAACTTATACATATATATCTCTATTTTGTTTTTTTTCGGAGGGGTTTTGTTTAATCCATCTCCTCAATTCATAAATTCATAAAATCCAAATCCCATCAAGAGAAGAAGAAAAAAAGGTACGTAACTTAACTTACATCGTACAAGCAAGCAAGCAAGCCCCATTCAACGAAAATCTGAAAATCTGCCGCGAGTCCCTGACCGCATCTTCCATTTTCCATTCCACCTGCTTGACGAGATGAAATTCCTAGCCCCCAAACGAATCGTTGGAATCGAATCGCCAACACGGGACCAACAACAACAAATACACACACGTCTTTTATATTGCTTTTCCTGCACGCACGGCTACTTTTTGGGGAGCGGAGGAGAAGGACCACTTATCGATTTCTTGTTGGATGCTGGCTTGATGTTTGTTTGATGTTTGATGTTTGATGTTGTCTCACTCTCTAACTTACCTAGGTACCTAGGTACATTCTGAAAGGTCGATCCCGTCGTTGATCTGGAATTTCGAATTTCGAATTTCGAATTTTATCTACTTTATCTATCTACCTACCGAGTTCGAGGGGTGGTTGTTGTGGTTCATTTATAAGTTGTTGATGGTATATATACCTATGAAAAAATAATTACGATTTACGGAGTCTGATTTACGGAGTCTGCGCCACTTTAATTACGACTTAATTACGACTTAATTACAAGGGAGTTTTTTATCGATTGTCGATTTACCAACAATTCATCTTCGATTGTTACCTACCTACTTAATATCGAGAGAGGGTTTCTTTCTCCATTGAAATGGTTGGAATCATTGATTGAAATCCAATCGTTGAAATTGTTTCTTTCCTTACTACTGTTTCATGTTTTGGTCTTGCTGGATCAAGTACAGTAGTTGCATATATATGCATGCATGCACGGGTTTCTTCATCTGACCTGACCGCCTTTATATCCACAACTAAAATCCATAGCTCAGCATCGTCACTCGTCAGTCCGTCACTTTTGATTAGAAGTATCCAACGTCGTCATCTTCATCTTCATCGGATCTTTACTTTTTTTCCTTTCCTGAACTGATCTGATATTTTCGAGAAAGTTTTGAAAGCGCCCTGTCTGGAGTACATACTTACAATCGAATCATACTTTTACATTCACTACCTACCTACCTATTTACATCGTTCACGCCACCTTCGATTCGAATCATTCACCCCATCCTTCTATTTTTACATATACTACATACATACATACATATCGTTACGACTTTCGACAAGTACAATTACAAAAAAATACATTACATATTAAATACAAGTTCGGGAAAAAAATATCTTTCAAGGCAAAACGAAACTCGAGATATAAGATCAATATTACCATAGACGCCCTAAGCGAAGATGAATTCCCGCGGTCGAGAATCCTCCCGTCCTCCAACCATCGTCACAGCCGCCACGGAAAAAGAAGCCCGTCGTGTCCTCGAATGGCAAGAAGAAGTTGCTCGAAGCACAGCTGGTAGCTCCACTTCACCTACTTCCGATGAAGCATATCGTGCTGTAGCTCCAAGTCACGTTTCTCGAGCTCCCGCCAGAACGCAAATCTCACATGCTCCTCAACCTCAAGTGATAGATCACCCACCATTTCGAAGAGCGGAAACATTTCCGAGAGCGGTGAGGAGGGATGCTTATGGTGTGCAAGGCCATGCTCACACCCAAGTGAATGTGAGGAGGGAAATGAGTCGAGATGATGAACAGACGGTTTACGTAGATGAAGTCGAACGACAAGATCAAGAAAAAGAAAAGGAGAAAAATGGTGGTCTCTTCGGTATGACGAATAAAGCCCTCGTGGGTACTTTTCTCGGCGCCGCCGCGGGCGCCGCTTTCGCATACGCCATGGTCAAGAGCGAAGACCCCGAATATGAACTCGAACCCGAATCGAAACCACCAGGTCTACGAAGAAGTTACACGACGGGCCATGCGGAAACCATTGCGAGTAGTAATCGAGGAGGTTCTTCTGTAGGAGGGACCCCAGAACGCAGATACCGCGTCATCGAAGCCCCCATGCCACCACCAGCATCCAGCTATTCCCGCATTCAACGCGACCGCGAACGTGAACGTGATGGCGCTCTCAGTCCCATCGAAGAACGCAGTTACTATAGTTCCGTTGCCCCTCCTAACACGGGAGCCAAGATCCGTAGTCGAAATATGGCAGAGCAGGCAGGTGAGGGTTCGAACGCAGGAACGGCACGACCTCCCACCGCAATCAACTTGAGAGACAAACCGCAGAGTATCGCACCCAGCAGAGTGAGCGAGAAGACCAGCACCGTCAAAGCCGCAAGTCGTGCGCCAACCATGATTTCCCGCGCCCCCACTCAATCGAAAACCCAAGTCAGCGTGCGCGAATCCGAGTACGAGTACGGACCCACGGCTCCTCCAGTATCGACCCAGACTCGCTATACCACGACGACGACCACGCAGCAGCGCGAGCGAGATGATGGGAAGGGTAAAATCTCACACACGCACACGACGATTAAATTCTCGCCGTCGAAGATCGGCACCCGTTCCCCCGCGTCGCACGTCTCGGAGCGCGAACGCATTCCCCGCTCCGAAGCCACCTGGGAACGCGACGATGGCACCTCGGTCGTGAGTGACAGGAATCGCGCGCGAGATGTCCCGTTGCCGGCTTCGACGGTCGTGAGCGCGAGGTATGGTGGTGGGTATCGGGAACAGGGGGGTGGGTATACGCATGCTGGGGATTGGGAGAGAGGTGTGGATAGGGAGAGGGAGAGGGGGATGGAGAGAGCGATGGAGAGGGGAATGGATCGGAAAAGTTGTATCGATCGCGGTGTCGATGAAGATGGGAAAAGCTATTTTAATCCCCGCGGCGCGATGAGCGTGGCGCCTTCCGATAGCGTTAGTAGTGTAGGGAGTAAGAAGGAGCGGATTGAGAGGTTGAGGGGGAGGATGGAGAGGGATTTGAGGGTTTGAGTGTGAGGGGTCTGTGGCGAGCCGTGGGGGATATTTTTTGGTCCTGCTTGCTTGCTTGCTTGCATGCTTGCATGCATGCGTGCGTGGAACTCAGTGCGCACTCGAAGAGACCATATGGGCGGTTAGGTTATGATTATTGATTGATGACGGATGATGCAAATGAAGAAAGAAGGGACCGGACTGGATGGGATGGGATGGGATCGGCTGTTTCATAACCCATTTTTTTGCTTGTTCATATGTTGATGTCTTTTGTTTATATTTTGATGTTGTTGTTGTTGTTGTTGTTTATCATCTTTATCATCTTTCTTCTCTCGAATGGAATGGAATCAAATGGAATCAAATGTATATTGGCATATTTTTGGTTTCCTCCTTGGCGCCGTCTCGTTTGCGTTGGTTTTTGCGCTGTATATAGGTGGGTATGGATGCATGTTATCGCACCCCTTCCTTCCTTCCTTCCTTCTTCCTGGGCCGTTTTATCTTCCCCCCCCCCAGTGGTTATGCTTATGCATGCGCTTGCATATGCATATATATGCATGTTCGGATAGGTACCTACCTTTGCTCTGGTTGGATGGTGGATGGTGGATGATGGATGGATGGTGGATGATGGATGGATGGTGGAGTGGAATGGAATGGTGGAGGGGCAAGGAGGAGGGGAATGGAATGGAGGAGGGGCAAGGAGGATAGGAAAGAAAGGAAAGGAGTGGGGGATATAATGGGGATGGATGGATGGATGGATTGGAAGTCAGTATCAATGGATGGATGGATGGATGGGATTACATATCTAACCCTAATATGAAGATCCAAATGAAAATGAAAAATGAAAAATGAAAAATGAAAAATGAAAAATGAAAAATGAAAAATGAAAAATGAAAAATGAAAAATGAAAAATGAAAAATGAAAAATGAAAAATGAAAAATGAAAAACGTTCTTTCATATCTAAGGTACCTACCTATATTTATCTGTGTAAATCATGTATTTTTACTTGATGTCTTTACCTCAGACTATTTATATATATACTCGATAATTACCCACTCTATTCTATTCTATCTAGATACTCTATTCTATCTCCCTAGATAATATAATATAATCCGGATTGAGATATTATATTGTATGCATTGTATGTATTATATTATATTTGGATGTTGGATGTTTTTGAGGCGGGGCGGGGTAGGGAGGGAGGGAGGGAGGTAGGTATACTATGCTATACGATTTGGATTTGTATGGATTTGTATGGATTTTCATTTATAGAGAGCTATAGCTACCCACCTATGGAATTATTAGAGTGAGATGGGGATAAGGGGGGTGGGGATGACGGTTTGCGATTCAGATTAGGATAAGTTATTTAATTATTAGATTATGGTAGGAGAGGAAGAGAGAGAGGGAGATACTGATGCTAATGCTGATGCTAGAGAATGAATGTTGGTGTAAGAATAAATGGATACAAATATCATACTCCGTGGTGAGTTTGGGATTTAATATACATACTGATTATACAATGCATGCACATTCACAACCCGAACAGAATGGCGAGAATTCCGAAGGGTATAAACTACGAGCAAGGGAAACTGGCCCGGGACTTCACAGGTGCGATTTGGCATATGGTAAGAACTTGGGAAGCTATTGATATTTCTGTGCAGAGAATTTTCATCCGGTGAGGTTTTCTCAACGTGGGAGGTTGAGCTGCAAGTCCTGATTTGATTGAGAGATATTGCTATCATAGGTATCATGACAGATTATCTTTTGGGGAAAAGGAAGAGGTAGCGAGATTTCTGTATATATCACCTCACCTACCTATCACTTTCTTTCTCAACATGGTTCGGATCTCGCTCTTCTAAATTCTATCTGATATGAGGAGGTGGATTGTTATTCGTGCGTAAAGTACACACTTTTCCGCCCCCTCTTTTCACTGGATTTGCTGGATCACTGCATCGGATTCTCCCACAGAGATTCAAGAGGCTGGTCTCTCTTCCGCTTTCAAAACACGATTCATTGATACCGCTGCCCGAAGTTAGTCTTGCGGGTACATAATGTATCTCCTAATGTTGGAACCGGACCTCTTCGTTGATATTCTTTCTAGATAGCTTCGATGTCGCTTGCAAGGAAGGAACTGTCAAAAAATGAGAACCTTTCCTCCTATTTTCAACCCGTCATTGGCCAGAAGCTAGGACTTCTAGATTTCCAACCAAAATTTCTTTCTGTGTCTCTTTTCGAAGTGACATTCGTTGATGGGGCTTCAGTTTGACCTTGGTGATGAGCTCGGTATCTAGAGTGAATATAGATCATGGCCATATCTTGAGCTCAGTGATGACGGCGTATTTTGTATATGCCCCGCTCTTGTCGCATTTCATATCACATATTTCAATAGTTGATATTAAATTCCATATCACCGGTATTGTTAAGTTTCTTGTGACATATTTACATTGTTTGTTCAAAATGTATTGAAATACTGGAATTCTATATATTCTATTTACCTTACGGTTAGATATATTTCTTGAAAAATGGGTAATATTGAACCTATATTCATTAGAATTCGATAAATACCATGGCCATTTATCGAATTCCAGAAATTCAACATAACCTATCTATTGCGAATGATATCACCATTGACACACATTAGTGTGGTGTGATAGGCCTCAATATCATTCACCATAATATTAACAGTTATTACACTATTCCCATCACTGCTTGAGCTTACATGTTTGGCCATTGGAAGGAGATTACTACAGTCAGTTTTCTGGACCCTGGAAAGATTCTGTACGGTCAATACGGTTAGTGACTGGGCTGGAGACCATATTGGGCTTTTGTTCTTCAGTCATTTGAATGGCATTGGTACAGCCAATCTTCTTGGACTAGAGGGTTCTTCTACAGCCAGTGGCAGTTATTAGACGCTAGCTGGGGATAGAACCATACATGACGTAGATATGATGAGTTTGCTGGACCTAAAAGGCTGTATTACAGATCTAATGCTCACTAAGCTAGGCTTAGTGTTCACTTGTCGGCAAATCTATCATTCTCATTGGATCTATTGATATGATGACATGACACTGATGATTCAATTGTTTTGATTGAGAATTCTTTAGTGTCTTGTATCAATTCTTATACAGCCAGTATCAGCCGTATCTTTCATCGACAAAGGGTATTTATTTTGCTCAAAGTTGCTCCCAGAAACAACATCTTTCCTTCATCACACACACAAATACAAACATAACAAACACACTCACAATACTCACAACACCCACAATCACAACAATCACAAATACAAACACCATCACAGTTCTTTCAGAAAATCATTCAAAATGATCTTTCATTCTCTTCTCACAGTTTGTGCCTTACTTTTGCTATGCGCAACTGCCTCCGCAGCTCCAGCTCCGGCTCCTGGTGGTTTTGCTGTTCTCAATTCTCCAACAGTCAGAGATACAACATCTGACTGTGACGCACAGTCAGAGCTGGGAGATTTTGTCCTGAATGTAAGTTCTCATAGCTCTTTTTATTTTATTGTTCAGTAACTAATGCAAAATTCAACAGTTTGATGATATCCCACCATCATCTGTTCCAAGCGCCACCGTCACAGACATCAAGCCAGAGGCATTATTGAATCCATACCATCATTTTACCTTTTCCGATGGCTTTAAGGTGGTTCCCCCAGCAAATCCTCTACCATATGTTCCTGCTACGGCACCATTATTTCTCGAATTCCTGCCAAGCCTCGATGTTGTTGGATCAGATGTCTCAACTGGAGTAAATACACAATACTACAACTGGTCCGGCCAAATCGGCACCGGTGATAAAGAACAGACCGGTTGCTTCCAATTTAACTTTTATGCGGCATGGGTTGGTTGTATTCATTCAGGAGTTGAATGTATTTTCAAGTTTTCTGGATACAAATATGACACCACTCTTAAGACGACTTCTCAAGTTGCCTACCAAGAGTTCACTGTCCCAGATTGTCCCTCTTCTTCCGGTTGCACTCTGACACGCGTGGGACTGGATTCTAGCTTCAAGGACTTGAGTCACGTCTTGGTGAATGCCAATTCTGCTTCTTATCCAAAGCTTTGGTGGATGGACGAACTTGCCCTAGGCTGGTATGACAATCATTGTTCCGTAGGCACTTGCCGCGCAACGTCATAATTGCATTGGGCCTTAGCAGCACAACGTATGTCTGGGATTATTACGATCATGGGTGGGCTAAGTTTGGAGGATACGGGGGAGTGAGAGGGGTGGGGGCTTGAGACTCGAGAGATCGTGAATCTTCATTCCAAATATTGAGGATAAGCTTCTCTTGAAAAAATCATTGCTCTTTCTTGCCTTCTACGTGGTCGGAAGTTTGCCCTTGTCGCTTCTGACTTTGCTTATTTTCGCCCCTTTTTTCTTTATTTGCTCACATGGTTGATCACTCAACATACAATCATCAATGTATTTATTAGCTTATTAGCACTTACAATATACTTATAACACACCCACAATTATCTTCTGATGACATTGCCTGAGATAATGAAATTTCTTCTGATTTAGTCCACTCGTGACATATTGATTAGTGATGACATTAATTGACAAGCTTAAGTAGATTGCGAGCGTGATTTTGACTGCCTTGCCGTCTTCACCAAAATGAATATTTTTGTAATAATCGACCATTCAAAACTCTCTTTTATTACCTATCGAGTGGGACAATTGAGAGGTTGAAGCGAAGCTAAAGATGTACGAGATATTAGTGCGAACAAACTAACTACGGGGGGGGGTTGCGATCATGGCACGGTTGATCAGCTAAGATGAAGCGAATTTACTAATATTCTTCTTCCTTTATAAAGACATTTTTGATTTCGTACTTGCACTCTCATCAATCAATTTTGTACTTGCACTCTCATCAATCAATTTTTTTCCAACTCTCAAATATATATTTTTCTCGGCAACCCCTCGAGCTCTAGTTATAAATATGGATATTCAATGGGACATCCACCCATTATTCGGAGAACCTACCGAATTCGAACTACTTAACACAATAAAACCCCTCACATGTCCTTATGCTTCTACGCCTGAGGTTCCGGCCTGGGTTCTCATGCTGGATCATATACTGCATCAAATACTGAAATTTCTGTGTATGGTACTTGTACTTGGGATATACATAGTATATTTTTACCTTGCACGTCTCGGGAATCCCGGGATACGAAAAATACACACAAACTTCCAGGAATATCTTAGATTGGCTCAAGAGCGAATCGCTCTTGAGCGATCTCCTCCCATAAATACCGAGGCTCAGGTAATTATGGGATTGGCTCGAGAACACTTCCCGTTTCCTGAAAAAAAGAACAGGGTATGGAAGAAGAAGAAGGAGGAGATGAAAAGGGAGAGAGAGAAAGGGCAGAAGGTGAAGGAGATGGTGAAAAAGATGAAGAAGACAAAAGATAAGATGGAGAAGATGGATGAGAAGAAGAAACAAGGACAGGCTAAAAGAACGTGGGAGGCTTGGAAAAAAAGAGAAAGTAAAAGATGCAATGTAGAGGAGAAACTTAAGTAGAACTTGAGTTGAAGAGGAGGAGTAGAGGTATGGGGCGAAGGTTATGTTTGAAGCAAGACACTTGGAGAGAGAGGAGGGAGAGAAGGGGTAATGGGCGAGGTTCTTGGAGAAGGGGTAATGGGTGAGGTTCTTGGAGAAGGGGTAATGGGCGAGGTTCTTGGATCAGGGGTAATGGGCGAGGTTTATGGAGAAGGGAAGGGGGTGAAAGATCGATATATTCCCGCACAAAATGGGAGAAGAAAAAGCTACAGAGTCAATTTGGAGAAAGGATGAGAGAAAATAGAAGGGATTAAGTGACGATGGAAAAAACACGATCATTATTTTCAAGGATAGAGCGTCATATCTATCTAACAAGAAATAATACAAATTTACACCAAAACTTACCAAAACTCGCATCAATTTGATCAAATTGGTAATTCTATTCAAGTTAAATCAAGTCAAACCCTTCAATGCTGCCTTTTAGACATAATTATACACATTTTGGACATGTGGTTGTAAGAAACTATTTAATTCGTATATTTGCTAGGGAGCACCACCTGATCCTTTTGAACATTTGTCAATAGTCATCATCCTCCCAAAAGCCCACTTCAAGATATCTCCCCCCCTTTCGTTCACGCCTCCATTATTCTGGTATATGTAGGTATGTATGTAAGAGAGGAGAGGGCACTACCGGAAAAGCCGGAAATGGGTGTGAGTGGATGGTCATTCATTAGGTAAGTAGGTGTTCTTGAATATGGGCGTAGCGGTATATTTGGAGACTTCACAAGTGTCACGATAATAATCCAGTTATGTTATTGGACTGATGGATGACAAATTCGTTGGACTAATATGGTAGGACATTGATGGTGTAGGTGATTTAACTTCATTAGTCCAGGCCAAGCTTAAGCTTGTTATTAGCCCCCGTAAGTCCGAAAATACTTGGCATGGGACAATGAGAGTCTGGCGTTTCTCTCTCCGCACTTCTTGAATCATTGATTTCTGTTGCTGACTTTCATATTGCCACATCTGGAGATGTTTGAATTTTTGAATAGAGAATGGGAGAAATCACTTCATCGTTGTTGAGCATTTTATATAGCTGGGAAGTAGGTATGCATGCATTACTTTGTAAGTAACGGCAGTTACGCTTGGACTGTGGGGAACCATAAACCGTTCAGCTAAATATCTTGATTGTGTGTATGACTTAACTTCATTGGAGTAGCTGGTGCTGATCTTCGGTTTCCAAGGTTGTTAGTGAAAAGAATGGTCTATTTCGTCATAGACCGAAGGTTGGTGCGCCACACAGTACATAAATAGATAATTTTGGATATACCTTTTTTCTTTCCTTATTTCTTTTCATTCTCTAGCATACTTGCATTGGAAATCAACAGCATGTTAAACATTAGAAAAGTTGAAATATCTCTATCTACATCTTTAAGACAATCACGATCCTATCCAGATGGCCACTAAGGATGCTGTTTGCAACTATAATTCTGAGTTAAGCCCCTTTCAAACATGGATATTGTTGATATAAAATAGTTCTACATACACTAGCTCGATACACAATAATAACAAAAGATATGCGCAATGTTTGTTGGAGCTTTCCTGGCCATCATCATAATTCTTATAGCAACTGGTATACATGTGTCTATTTATTGATATAAAATAGTTCTACATACCCTAGCTCGATACACAATAATAATATCAACAATACTATTTATGAGAATCCTACAAATACAGAGTCAAGGAAAGCCAGGGCTACGCTCTTTTGGGAGCTCCTTCGAACACCAAAAGAAGATCGCAACGAACGATTACTCGATCTCTGCTACAAACACGTCACCGAAAAGTTCCCGGAAACCGAGGAACTTTATTTTGCAACAAATGAAGTGCTTGAGCACTTGGACAAAAGACTTCATGATCACGAATACAAATGGAAAGATGTGGGCGATAAGAGTAAAAGAATTTATCATCGCTTCCATTCTCAAAGTCATGGTAAATTGGCAGGTCGAGCGCTGAGGTATGACTATGATTACCACGAATTTCAAGTCCCGACTTTTGATTCTGTGGAGAAGGCAAGAAATTCAACAGGTTCTGGGAAGGAAACTAAGAAGCGCAAGGCTGAAGAAAAGAAAGTTGACGAGGTTAGACAATTGATCTGGAAAATGGCAAGAACGAAACGAGAAGAAAAGAAAGAACTCTCCTTTCGTAATGAAAAGGAGGGGGAATACTGGAGTGGACTTCTGAACTGGGCAGAGATGTAAACCTTGTTATTGTAATGGTAATAAAGTGGGAAATGGAGGCAGAGATGTGGCACCCAGATGAGAAGGACGCGGGTGGAGGGTGTAAGGCGGATTCCGGGTATCGCACATGTAGGAGGTTGCATTGAGGATGGCGTAATCATTTTGGGCCTGGGCTGGAGAAAGGATAGGGCTATCTTTATGGCGGTATGTGCAAAATGGATAGAAATTATCGATGATATTATTATTGTGTATCGAGCTAGTGTATTTAGAACTACTTTATATCAACAGAAATGGCAATGGATTTGAAGTTGGAAAATTGCTATCTTACTGAGAATTTCCCCTCCCCCCCGGGGGCATATATGAATGGGAAATGCTCCAATTCGAATTCTATATCGGTAGTCAGTAAAGCCACCGTGGCAACGGATAGACCTTTTCGATCTTTAACTATAACGGTATAAGATGAGGAGGTGTATTTGTTATATCAATTTGTGGAGGTTAAGGTGACTTGTAAGTGGAGATTTGACGGACTAGGATCATAGGAAAATCAGTCGCAGATAAAATATAAAAGTTTCTGAATACAATGATGATAATTTGAAATTCCAGCAAGAACTACCATTCTAAATGATATAAATATGTTTCCCCTCGGCATTGATTGAAAGTTCAGCATCATCGATTAAACTTGGTGAAATTAGGAGTACTATCCCCATTGGTCGAAATTTGAATGATTTAAAGAACTGTAGAAGGATTTGTTCAAGCTACCATCCATATGAGAGTCTCTGGATGATGGTTGTTCTTATTTGAATTCCATAACAGTGTAGATACATTAAGTCAACCACGTGACATTGCGTGCCGGCGGCTCGATATATACCTATTTTACCTTTTCATAGACCTTTGAAAAATAATGTCCTTCATCTTATATCTCGATATTTTCTATGAGTTGATACCTACATGGTGTGGTTGATATCTTGGCCAATCACGAGACCAATGCTTTGGGGAAGATAATGTTGTGTTCCGCGAGCCTTGTCGCGCTCCAACTTCTTCATACTTCTATTTCCCACAGGCAACAATAATATCTTAAGGCATTATAAATAACATTGACAGTTAAATGTCATACGGTGAATGGAGATCATTGATCACATAATGGAGAGCTGAAATTCCAAAGCGCAAATAAATTTCAATATTCTTCATATTTATCCAGAAAGTGCCTTCCTCAACTCCTTACTGTAACGTTAACTGCATCTTTTCACCGAGATTATTTTCATTCATTGGTTCAATTGAATTATGATGCAGGTGATGACATCAATGGCAAAACTACACTGCCCACAGCCGCATGCACACGCGACATCCATAGGTTGATGGATTGGATGAACTCTAACGATCAGCGGTGCAAATCACCGAGTAGCGGGATGTGAACGACTTCGATATTTGTATTGAGGCTCAAGAACTCGATTTTCATCCTGGAAGTCTCTGAAAACCCTTGCATTCTTGAAGATTTCTAATGTCAGACAAGGCTGTTGTAGAGATTCCTGAAGGCCAGGTTCCACAGACCTTCGTATTTTGGCGTATGGGCGTCACTGGGCTTGATGCTGCGCAAAATTAATTCTCTTTTCTGATAACTCGGTGTTATGAGATGCTGTATTCTTGAAGGGATCAAGGCTATGCAGTTTGGCTCTTGTGCACGTTTATATTAATGGCCATGTTTTGCTACCACCTTTCCATTATCTTTCTGTTTTTCATCAGTATTGCTTACTGCAATTCATATAACGGCTTTCCTCTCCTTCTCTCA
Source organism: Ciborinia camelliae (assembly GCA_025890175.1). Lineage (NCBI taxonomy): Eukaryota > Fungi > Ascomycota > Leotiomycetes > Helotiales > Sclerotiniaceae > Ciborinia > Ciborinia camelliae. The sequence continues at coordinate 569,428 of JANPYM010000010.1, forward strand.
TTTAATTTCACCTCATATCTTGTTAGAAAACTTAATTGGTCATAAGTTGCTGACCCCTCTCTTTACAATGAGTCTATCAGACACTGGCACAAAGTCGATTGGCCCTGAAGAACTAGCCATTGTTGGGCTGATGGAAGCTATCTTTAATCTTGCAGATAGTGGCACCCTATTTGTCACCAAACTCGACCAGTTGCGATCGCGAACAAAATTGCCATCTGTCATTCCAGGCCTGAGTAAACTTAAGCTCTTTATTACAAGTTGTTGGAAGATTGTTGGCTAATAAGCGGTACAGATGCTCTTACTCCAGTGAAGGAAAAGGTTAGCTGGCTGGTGGGCATAATCAAAAGACATGTAAGACTATCCATGCATTCTTCAACTGTGAAGCTAGGGTCGACAATCAAATGGTCTCTCGGGCTTGGATGCCTTATGGCACTCTTCCATGGCTGGCTTCATAACCAATAACGGAATGGCTCTGTAGGCTTAGATGCCTCATGATACTCTTCAGTATTTGAATGCGAACGGTATAATGGCCTCATTGTTGACATAGTGTCGATGATGTTGATTATTATCATTTTTGTATTTAGCAGCAACTAATTACCGGCAATAGGTCGAAAAAGAGACAATACAACATGCTAATGCAGAGAGTCGACAATCGGTCTCAAGTATCATTAAGATCTGTACTTTTCAGCTGAAATACTTGAGCAATCGAATATTTGTGGCCGCAGGATCACCAATATCCCAGAAGACAGCATTAATATCACTGTTTGGTAAGAAGAAGGATATCTTGGAACGAGTAAACTTTATCGACGTCCAAGCGAAAGATCTAACTCGACTACTCGATTATCTCAATAACGTTCGCCCAAGTCCTCGACCGGGACCGTCGATCTCAAATCCCCCAACAAGCTTGGTTCCAAGAGTTCCATGCAATGACTTCGTTGGCAGAGATAAGATGTTGGAAGAATTACAAAGACAGATGAATACGACAGGCCAGGTTGCTCTAGATGGGCCTCCTGGAATTGGGTGAGAATGCATTTTCTGTTGTGTTTTTTTCTATAAACCAACTGACACCATGCATAGTAAGTCGGAGATTTGTCTTCAGTATGCTCGGAAACTCCAAGATAAAGCTCTGATGAAATGGATTTTCTGGGTCGATGGTAGAGACCCGACAAGCTCATTTGCAAACATTGCCAGATATCTTGGTCTTGATCTTTCGAACCAAGAAAGCCCTGCCAGCGCGGTACTTCAATGGATAACCAAATCCAAAGATGAGTCACTCATAATCGTAGACGATGTCGACGATGTAGATTCTGTGGAACAATCATATTACACTTCCAAAAGACTTCTAGAAGCTCTCAAAGAGTCACACAGTGAAGTTTCCAAGCGAAATAAGTCAGAACCCTTAGGATTTGCGGTTGCGTCCCTCTCTCCGTCGTCACTCAAAAATATCTACTCACTAAGAACAACGAAAGTCACACCACAAAATCACCGTGGAAACCTCCTAATCTCATCGAAAGCGCTCATCGCACAAAATCAAACGATGTTTAAGAGACGCTTACCCGTGGAGACAGTTACTCCTTTGCCTATTCCAGAAGCTACCAAACTTTTACAGGACCTGATTCCAAAATCATTGCTATCTTCTAAAAGCGACTATGAAGTTATAATAAAACTGGTTGGTCAAATGCCTGGGTCTCTTAAACAAGCAGCAAGTAGGTGTTCCAAGCTTTTCGTGCCAAATAATTGCAATACCTGACTTCATTCTCAGAATATATTGAAGATACCAGCACGACGACCGGACAATATATTTCCGAGCTCAAAACCCAAAACTGCGACACACCCACAAGCTCTGATGACGACGCTCAAATTGCAGCAATAAGAATCTCGAAGACATTTTCCAGTAATAAAATGTTCAAATCACTTCTAAGTGTTCTACGCAGTGCACATGTTGAAAACGGTAAAATTATGAAGTCTGTGGATGCTCAACTTCTACAGTATTCTTCTGATCTAGAGCGAGTTTGGTCGAAGCGGACAGCTCAGGGTACCCAGCCTGACAATACACTACCTGCTTTCATCAAAGAGCACCACAAAAGAATATCTTGCTTACTAGTTCCGGGGGATCCTATTGAACAGACTGATCATTTTTCATTCGCGTCTCCCCGCCTCTCTCCAATCAACCCTCCAGATTCGGGTATCTCCCGAAAGTCTTCATTCTCAGTAAGAGGACTTTCTGGGAAGATGTCAAGGCAAAGCAGTATCACCGAACAGGAGAAGCAGATGCTAACTTCCAAAGTAACTTTGACAGATAGGGTGCGATGTGCCACGATTGATGAATCCAAAAACCTCGAAAGATTCTATTTCAACGAAGAGGCGTTTGGTCGATTTGTGATCAATGTACTCCATGATTTGGATACACTTCATCGAACTGAACACGACTCACCGCTATTTTCCCAAGCTGAACATATATCGGAGCTAACATCTCTTGCAATCAAGGCGTGGAGTTCATTCTGTAGAACTACAACCGTTACATACCATGTGGAATGGGAACTTCTCCAAGTATTGGATAACGAATTTTATCCTGATCAACATCTATCCGCTATTGCTGCAATAAGTGGAAGTGCTGACCTTGCCGAGATTATCTCTTGCGGAGAGTACATTTCGAAGTTTTGGAAACATGGGTCTCATTTGCTAGATGCATTAGATGAGCCCAAATGTCAATGGGGTCGCCATGAAAATAGCAGTATGTGAATTTCTCTTGTTTGCTTCAATACCGCAAGGAAATGCTAACTTGTTGTAGCGAAAATCAATGATGGAACTATCATTGACATTTCCGAGTCAAAAAATGAGCTTGGCCGACCACATATACTCAAGGTGACAGTTCAAGGATCGGAAGAAGTCCAATCAGATATCGCTCAAACTCTAGCATGGTTGGCAGCTGCCGTTAGATACTCAAACCACAAGAACCTGCATGAATCTCGATCATCTATTGGTTTTTACCTTGAAGACGGTGCTTTAAATTGTACAATTAATTCCCTCCCACTTACGAGTTTGGTCAACTTCTGCAAAGAAAGCTCCTGCTGGCATGCTCTTTTTATGCACAGCGTCCTGACGATTGGCTATCCACCATCCAAGCCAAGAGGATCTGGTCAAGGCCTAAGTATTCCATTTCATCTATTACGGGATCTAGCAAAAATCACCATTCTTACCGACGGTTACAAAGGTTTCATCATACAAGGCTTTAAGTTTATTTTAGTTCCTGTTAAAGATCTCACCAAGGAGAGAGCTGAAGCCGGGCTCGGGTGCCCTCATGCAACAATTCAATGGCACCTCATTGATTATCGATCTTCCGACGTGTCGTCTGAGGCATTGCTTAATAAGGTTGATAGTGGAATACGATCAGTGGCCAAAAACGAGGCAATGTTAAAAAGCTTTATTGAACCGAGTAACCACGCATTCCTAGGTTGGTGTGGAAAGGTCAATATTCATGTGGGCACAGATACAAGGAATGTTCAAAACGGAGCTGTAAAATTTCAGACACCGGGAACAGATAGAGAATCTGGTTATGCACCCCCTTATAGAGATCCCCGGCAGGGATTCTTGCGATCAAATGCAAGAGATGCCGAGAGAGCGATCGCCTTCGCAAGTATATCTGCAACTGCAGGTGGCGGAGGGCATGGTGCTACAGGGGGTGCAGGAGCAGCTATTTCTGTGAGCGAAAGACGCGATGCTGCTGTTGTAGGCAGGTCTGATTCACTCAAGGAAACACTGCAGACTAGATCAAAGGATAATATTGTTCTCTATGATACGGAGACGCGGCGTGCATGGATGGTTCCCTATCTGAATGTTGTATTACATTTGGTACATCTCAGGGAACTTGCTACGACTTCCGATGGTGAACATTCGAAGGTCAAAATGCCATTCGCCGCTCAGCATGCAGGGGGTTCCGATGGCCCCGCTTGGGATGCCATCCAGCCGCATCTTGATCTGCTAGATACCGAAAACTTCAACAAGAAAAGACTCAACCGTTTGAACAATCACTTTACAGACAAGGAACTTAGGCTCAAAAATGCGTTGAGATTATCTGATCATTTGGAATATTTGGTAAATACGATCGACGAGGCATTGAAAAAGAACGTTGCATTACGAAGCAAGGAGATGTCACTTTTTCACCATTCTAAGATTTATGGATTTGAAATGGAAGAATTATCCTACGCTGCCTCACTTGGGTATAAAGAACAGAAGCTCCATCATACTTCAGGGGGTTGGGCCAAGATGCGACGCAATAGAGAGCAAGTATTTTTCTGCTCAGGAATTGGGGATCTTATCACACCATTGATTACGCCAGAATCAAATTGTAGGCTCTGCATAAAGTAAGTTTCCTCCCATTGAGATCACTCACACCTCGGGTCTGTCAGAGTGTCTGATATCCGACATTAAGAGATTCTTGATTCTTGAATGTAGTTGGAAAATTTAACCCATTTAGAACATTCAAATTATTTGCATCATTTAATCCATTTGAATGTTAAATGATGTTCAAATAGCTTTCACATATGTCGGGCATTCTGCCACCCCATCACCCCTTTTTACTCAAGCGTTGAAGTCCTGATCATATATTAATATTATTATTTCGCAGATGCCAATCAGTTCCAACAGGTATGGACTACCTCGTGGCACCAGTAAGCTGCCTCAGTACTTGTCAACACTCCAGGAAAACAAATCGCGACGAGGAATCTCATTTCAAGATCCAGATCAAAAACAGTCGATTTTATGAATGGAAAATCAGCGAAGAGCACTTTTCCAATCCATGTCCACATTACGATTCAGATGACTTGGATGAGATAGATCTTCAGCATCAAAAGACCATCCGTTTATCGAAATCACCACAGAAATCCAATCTCGAAGATTTCAGCCGTTACATGGACGGCGCCGTCATATTCGGTCAACGCGCGAGATCCGGACCCCTAAAATCATACGGTGCAAGTTTTAGAAAATGGATGACGGGGCTTACCAAGAAGAAGAAATCGTCGGTTTCCGAACCCAAGATATTGTTCCCCAACACACCGTCCTCGATGGAAAATTCAAGCATCGATGAGCTACCATCTATTCCCGCCGTGCCTTCGCAACCTGGATCCGAACACATGGGCTCAAAAGGAAGACTTGGGAAACACCCCCTCACCATATCCACGGCATCCGAATCGTCCTACGAGAAGACGCACGCGACAACCACATTATCACCTTCAGTAGGAAACCGTGATATTTCTCGCGGTACGACGCCCGAGACGGCATCGCCTCCGAGTGTGGATGGGTTTGCATCGGGGTTTAAGAGGAAGGCCACGGCGAGTGAGGTTAAGGATGTTGAGGGGGATTTGGGAGGATTTGGGGCGTGGGATGACGTGAAGGTTGAGGGGAGGAGAAAGGAGAAAGGAGAAAGATGAATGAATAGAGTACTCCGTAATGCTGGTCTTATCGAAGAGTGGTTATGCGTAACCTTTCTTGTCTTTTTTATTTTTTGGAAATCTTGTAGTTAAACTATTCTATTCTTATTAGTAATGAGATGAGCATGAATTTGTAACCCTAGCTCCTACCTAACTCCTAGGTGTTCCAAACCATTGAATAACGGACACCCCATTATCATAAAATTCCTAATGGCCATCATCAGGGTCCATCACACATCCGGCTAAACCTCGGCCCATCCCACTAAAACACCCCACCACACCCCACGCTACCTCGTGCAGTACATGAACCCAAACAATAAACGTATCTTCATTCAAATGATCCATGAAATAAGCTCCTTTAACTCAGTGGTAGAGTGGGCGATTGCAGTAACACTCTGATAGGAGTCGTGAACAATTATCGCCAAGTCGCTTGTTCGAACCAGGCAGGGAGCTTTCTTTTTTTCTTCTGGATTGTTTTTTTTATTTTTATTTTTTTAGAATTTTGCATTTTGGAGGGTGATGAATGAGGATGGTGAGGTTTTGCAAGGGGAAAGGTTCCCGGAAGCTGCTGGGATGGGACGCGTACCGCTGGCCCCGCAAAGACACTAACCTCTTTTGGGACGCCGACATAGCAACCGCTCGAGGTCCTTTAACATATGGATAGTCTCGATGTTTGTTTATATACCTACCTACCTAGGCCCCTCCTATATCTATAGAAACGCACTGTAGGCTTTTTTCTATTTTATTCAGGAAGGGTAGGAACGGGAGGGTGGGGGGTAAGAAAAGTAAATGGGTATCTAAGGTATATATGTGTTATTACAAATATTATATCACAACGATGTTATTGATAATTCAACGATATTCAACCCATTAGATAGATTACCATCGGTAGGTAGAAAAGAAAAAAAAATGCATTTGTACTGCACTGCAATGTCTAGCTAGCTAGCCAGCTTAACTACGAGTACCTAAGTAGGTAATACACCAAAGCTTCCCGTCATTTACCCCCAGCTCCAAAACGCCTTTATAATCATCCTATCCCCCGCCACCCCATGATTTTTCCATTGTGGTGTCCATAGGTATATGCAATGAATAGTCTACCTAGTCGTTGATACTTCCATAATTGGCTCTCGGGCTGGGATGAGATTGGCTGGGATGAGATTCAGAAGTTCCTTCTTCCGATGCGATGGAGTGGGTGAGATCTTTGGTTTTGGGTCCGGTGTATGTCCTATTTTGGATTTGGGGTTGTGTTAGTGATGTTTATTTCTTTTTATGTGGGGTTTTAGATGTGTGTGGGAGAGGGGGAGAGGAGGAAAAGTGAGAAGAGAGGGGAGAGAAGAGAAAAGAAAAGAAAAGAAAAGAGAAGAAAAATGCATACCTCCTTGCACCAGCCCACCACCACCCCAAACTAAATACAGCAATGGCCGCACCCACCACAACCGCATAATTCATATTCTCCCTCCCAACGGGGCGATTCGTCGGTAACATCAGGACCACACTAATAAACACCACCCACGTACAAGCAATTGCATTGAGGGGTTTCTGCCAGATCCCGAGGGTGTAGGGACCGGGGATAAATTGCACGCGCGAGGCGTAGAGATTGCGGGCCAGGATGACGGCCGCGTAGGACATGTCGAGTGCCGGGGCCGTGATGTTGAAGATGGCGACGATGGTGGCGGTACTGCCGATGGCGATGGTGTTGAGGGCACAGGTGAGGAAGACGACGAGCCAGACTGAGTTGACGGGGGTGTGGGTGTAGGGGTTTACTTGGGCCCAGAAACTAGGGTGGGGGGGAGGGGCTTGTTAGCTCATTTTGTATTTATATGTATGTAAAGGAAGGAAGCAATGAAAATTAGAAGAGGAAGAGGAGGGAGGGTTGGGGACAAACTTTGAAAATGGAAATGCTCCATCCCTTGCAAATGCATATGCCATTCTGGTATCTGCAAGCATGGCAGAACATCCAGTGAAGAATTGAACGAGGATTACGAAAAACCACATTGCGGTTCCGCCTCTATTTCCTGCCGCGTTGAGGAAGATTTGCGCAGCTGGCATTCCTGTTGGTGAATGAATGATAGCGTCGAGATCTGTGGCGCAGAAACAAAATGTAACAGTGAGCATCCATCCGACGACTCCAGAGATTGTGACGGCCCATCGAATAGCCATTGGTCCACGAACTGCCGCATCGTGAGTTTCTTCTGACATGTGGGTTGTGCCATCATAGTCGGTCATGGTCCATGCTACGGATAAGAAAGAAAGGAAGAATGAAAATGGTGTTCCCCATCCAGATCCGTTGGTGAAGTGAGTGAAGACCCATCTTGCGGACTGTTTATTGGGGGTCAAAACCAGCAGAGCGATGCAAATTGCGATTGAAGCGAGGACATTGATGGGCATAAACCAGGTTACTATCTGGTGGAGACGTCTTGTTGTTAGAGAACATATTATTCCCATTATTATAAGAATCAACCATGAGATGAGGGCTGTTTCCAATGCAGTCCTACCAAGCTATTAGTATTTCGCATCTTGCATCTAGCTCTTCGACTTACGGCGAGTAGGCATATGTTCCTGTGATTTCATCAAAATGAGAGTTCATACTAACAGCCGCCAGGATAAGTTGAGAAACAGTATATCCCACGCTGGCAACACCTGCAGTTTGACCGAGTAGATTACACCATCCAATAACCCAGCTCCATATGGCGGCATGTTCATTTGGGACAACATTTTTCGTAACAAAGTACATGCCACCGGCCGTCGGATATGCCGAGACCAGTTCTGACACTTTGAATGTGTAAGCAGAAACCAGAACTTTAAAAGTGAAGATTACTAACCTGAACTTGATATGATTTGTGCCATTACTGACCCAAAGAACCACGCCCATACTGACGCTGCTGGTCCACCAATACTTAAAGGGCTTCCGAATGTAGCAGGAACTGAACCCAACACACCAAGAACGGAGACGGCATAGGATAATGTAGACCATTTTGAGAAATGCCTTCGAAGGTCCTTCACTATTGTTAGTGGATATCATACTGATTGGGGGATATGAAGAAGGAGGCTAACTTGAGTATAACCGATTCGATTCAATAGCCTCTCGTCATCGTCCTCAATGGTAGCCATAATTCTACCCCGCCTATCAGTGCTCTGTGGTTGGTTAATCACGGGAGCATCCGTGGTCTGAATACTAGCTTTCTTTTCCATGTTTTAGATACTACTATGATTGTATAATAGATCTTATATCCAAGGTTAAATAAAGGCCTCTGAGCGTTCTATGTAAAGTCACACACTCATGTGGGTTCATAGCAATATATATACATATGTAGATGGAGCAAAGGATACAGTAAAGAACTTACGCTAGTCAAAGAACACGCAATATCTTGTTTGGTAAATACTACTGCAGATATGAACAAGAATAGTCTGAGCGGTAAGGTTCAACAGATTGATTCTTTACACACCAATTCGACCCCAGATACTCCCTAGTTTTCCCTGTCGAATATTTCTACCAAATGTAGCAATTAGACGAATATGCCACCACCCGTTAACAATACAGCTTTTAACAAGGCTGGCCAGTCAAACTAAGACCTCCTTCTACAGCCGATTTACAGATACCAGCCTAGCAGGCCTGCACTAGGTGCAGAATTTTATGCCAATAAACTCAAAAGAACAACGGAAACCTATTACAGTACAGTAATCCTCGCCAATTTCCGCCCAACGGTGGGAACTGCTCGCACAACAAACAAATAGGATGAAAACGATATAGATGTGATGTCCCGCGCATTGGAATAACGTGTACTCGGGAAGGTAGGTACTTCACTCAGCTAATATCAATGGCAGTGGAAGTTTGGAGAGAAAAAATGCAAAATGTACTAGGTAGGTACATGCAGGGATTCGAATGGGAAGTGGGGTGAAGTACTCGGTAATCACTGCAACATGTGATCAGTAATCGCCATAGAAAATAAACCCATGTGGAATTGATAAGGTTGATAAGTTTGATGAGTTTGATGAGTTTGATAAGTTCGTTAATTGTGGTCAGTGAATGATCGAGCCTCGCGGTCAAGACTTTCCATTGAAGTCGACGTCACCGATAAAATTACCGAATCTTGTCTGTCTGTCTGTCTGTCTGTCTTATACTGTAGCTCTGGAAGCATCTGCATGGCATGTCATTCGGTACCGGGGCGAGGAATATTGAATACAAGAGATACCTACCTAGGTACTCCGTATATTCCAACAATACCTACCCGTGGACCTACAGCAGGTGAATGGTATTGATTTTGTGGCCTGATCATACAGCCAGTTGTGCTTACCAAGCTAGGTCATACTGTATATGCTACGCTACGGTATTCTATCCATGAATAGGTTAAAATAAGAGTGCTGACCAAGAGATTATTTGCGGGCTGGAATCCGGGCCCGTCTCGGAACTGGAAACTATCATCCATGTGCCGTTGGAGGATAAATTGGACGTCTCTTTTTCTTTTTTCATACAATTATTCTAGACGACTTCAACGACTTCAATCTTCCGTGTCGACAACTGTTTTCTCGTTCATTTACTTACAAAGGTCTCCCGGAGATATGATAAGGCAATTGGAACGCATCAGATATACCAAAACCTTAGTGCAAGGTAGGTGAAGCTTCACCGCCACCAACCTGCTCAGTGCTGGCTGCTGCATTACACCCGCATTGCATCATGCATACCTGTGTATAATACACATTTATTTCCCCGAGGCTTCATACATGATACATTGATACTACCGGTACTGTATCCATCAATCCACTCGCCCCAATAAGCTTCTTATCAAGGTGGAGAATATATATAATGAGGTGGGTACCTGTCACCCGTGGAGTATGCTGACAGCATCTTGATGGGGGTGGGGGTCCGGGTTTGATGATGGCTGAACATAATAAGGCTGGATGGATGTCTCGACCCGCGAGTTTGGTCCTGTTAGAAACACAACATTATTCATTTCTCTCCTCTCATTGATTCAATCGATAGCACGAACCGTTGAACCCATGCAGATATACGAAGTACCAAGTCCAGTATAGGCCGATATGATGACAGCAGGACACGAGATGTGCCCTGAAAGTTACACTACATACCTAGTAGGTAACCTTACGGTTCTTTACATGAGAATATTGACAACAACAAAGATAGTTTGTTTCCTATAACGAATCTCCTTGGTCCATGCGAATCCTTCGATGAATGCCTAACACATCATATCAGGGGTCGAGAACTTTCCTTTCTTAGACCAGCGAGCGTTCATGATCGTGATGGTCGTTCAATGCTTGGTTCTATACCTTGAATTTATGGCTCAAGGGTGCTGAGCATCAATACCTAGTCTTAGAATTGTGGTACAGTAGGTGGTATCGCATCACGTACTGTAACCATCACCGGATCATTTCGCTTCCTAGAGTCAAGGACATTCTTATTTGACAACTGTCAGCTGAAGTGAGACCAACAATCAGACCACAAGTCTTTTGAAAGCTAGTTAGTAGGTTCGATCAAACGAAGCCATCGATTGTGGATGCCAAGACTCGGTACAACTAACCTACCCAGGTACTTCGGTTAATAACAGCAATATTTGTTGCTTTGATGTTGGTATTATTATTTCCATTACGGAATCTCGTTGCATTTTCAAATGCACTTAGCTGAAGATCCCCCACGCCCCCTTTTTTTTCGTTCCCCTTCAATCTTCCGTTGCAAAGTTCCGTTGTAAAGTACAGTGCAGTGAAGGGAGATGTTCAAAATCTAGTCCTGGTCACATGACCATCCACCAACATCATGAACCAAAGCTGGTTGGTTGGTTGACCTCAAATCTGCACCGCAACTTGTTAGCAGAATATATATTTCCCAGGCTTCATCTGTTTTCCTAATACTTTCTTTTGTGAATCAATGAATGAAACACTGCAATATTCTTTTCCAAGTTTCAAATAAGTTTTATAGGGCATCTATTATGAAGATGAGATCTGAAGCAGGTTGAATATAGATAGGTAAGCATTATATTATTTGATTTATACATGCCATTAACCTAATAAAAAAACTTACCAACCTACCTAGCTATTCTAACCTCCTCATCCCTCCTCTCCCCTCCCCTCCTCTCCCCTCCTTTTTTTTCCTCTCCTCTTCTTTCCTCTCTCAAACAAAACAAAACATTACAAAACATCCATCTTAATATTCAATACTTCAACTCCTCCAGTATCTATCCTCTACTTACATACCAACCAATCAACCAATATAATTTCCATAATACCATACATACCTATACTATGCCATGTCATGCCATCCGTCCTTAGAACCTAACATAACATAACATAAACCCTATGTTTTTCTCCCCGCCATTCCAATTCATTCCCCTTCCCATTCCTATAAACTAATTAGCATGGATATAATATATATATATATATATATATCTAAGCACCATCCAAATTCCATGATGAAGATCAAGTTAGACTTTTTCCTCCTCTTTCCTTTCCTTTCCTCTCCTGTTATTGATACGTTAACCTTAGACTTGGATTTAAATTTTGGCAAGCGTATCATTTGCGGTGTAGAAGTTCAAATATAAGTATAAGGAGGTAGATAGATAGGCTTTAGTGTCATGATGATGATTATTATCATCATCATTATCTTTTATCTATCTACCTACGCAGGTGCCTATCTTCCACAGGCCTTCATCTTGTCCCCGCCTCATTCATTAAGATCAAGATCAAGATCGAGCTTCAGGTAGGTAGGTAGATAAAATCTCCCATCTATCCATGCATATCTTTCTAATTATTATTACTGAATAATCAATTAATCGATCATTTCATGGCCCGTTCTGCAGAATAAATAGGTAAGTAGATACTTCCTTGATTCAATTGAAATCTTGGAGTTTCATTTCGTCACTCACTACAGAGGTCTTCATAACATATATACTACATACATACATACAACATACTACCTACCCGGTACCCACCTCAACACACATATATCTACTAACCAACACAATATTCATTCAACATTTATCACCATCAAATTTGATAAGCTCTCTCCTCTTAACATCAACTCGACGATTCATATCCAATCTCTCTCATCCATCCAATCGTGATTTCCAGAGTCTGGAGCCAGGAGAGGTAAGAAATAGAAATAGAAATAGAATTGTAGTTATTGTTATTGTTCTTGTTCTTGTTCTTGTTCCATACATACCTATCAACACCATACCGTACCTATTTATGGACTGATGGGCTGGCTTATAGACTTATGACTAGCAATCCAATCCACAAAACCCAACATAAAAATATCAATCATAACATCCCAAGTAGATACTAGGTACTATGGTATAAAAAGAGATAGTCTCCGACCCAATCCAATTCCACCCCTCGAGTTCCAGCACTGCAACTCTACCAACCATGATCATGATCAACTCAACATAATCGCCACTCTACCGCCCCGTCCCCATTCATCGAGTTAGACCTACTTACCTAGATACCTAGGTATCCCCAGCCACAAAACCATAACCACAGTGATGATAACTGACGCGGCACCTCTGACTCCCTCTTTCTCTCCCCTTTAGTAGCAGTTCCTCTCCACGACCATAAACGCCAGTATAAAAGTATAAACCATAAGCCAAAAACCACAAACCACGCGACCTCAAATCCAAATTCAAATTCAAATCTAACAACAACCATTTTAAAGTTTGAATTTTACTCAGCATTTTGGAGTGATATTACAACAGATATATATAAAAAGAAAAGGAAGAAAAAGAACAAGAAGAGATGTGCGCTTCGAGCTAATAAAGATCCAATGGTAAGAATGGGCGAGATCCATTTCTCTTCTTGATGAGTTGGGGAGGAGGTGTGAGAGTGAGAGAGGGAGTGGGAATTCGAGGATGGAGATTGAGGGTGCGTGTATTATATGAATGTGAATATGAATATTAATATGAATTTGAAGGTGAGGTATGGCAGACGGGATTTTTGGGGAGAAGATTGAGGAGGGGGGAGAGATAGAGGATGAGATTAAGAACGAGAGGAGTAGAATGCAATGGGAAGAGCACTTCAAAGGTCTGTCTTGGTTGGGCAGGAAAAGAGAAGAAAAATATTGGAACTGCAAACAAGGAAAGGAAGCAAGGGAAGCTTTGAACAAACCATGTTCATTATAATCAAGATGATTTGAAGATTTCATGTACTTGGATAGACTTGTGCTTATATTGGCCACTCTGTCACTCGGTCACTAACCATCTATGATGAGATGAGATGAGATAGTGATAAAATGCTAAGTCCATGCAAAGAAAACTCTGGCATTTCATCAATTGTATCATGAGGTTTTGTGTCATTTATTGTGATCAATCAAGAGAAGAAAAAAAGAACTATAGATTTTGAAGGAGATCTGATTAAAAGGTAATGCATTATGAATTCAAAATCCTTTAGGAAGCGTTTTGGCTTTCATATTTTCTTGATGATTTGTTGAGGACTTCATAGTCTGTCTCACAGCCATATTGCATCAGCCTTCAGCCTTCAGTCTCCAGCCTACCTACCGAGGACAGAAGTTTGAGCTCCAGCAAGACTAAAACGGCGAGAGATTGTCAACCTGTCAGATGAAAATATGGCTTTTCAGGACCACTTGTGACTCGGCTAGTGATCAATCAAATCATCTCAAAAAAAAAACAAAAGCAGAAACCAGGATTATCAATCTCGACTTGATTTCTTGCTTGGAAGATCATCTGCAACCTGGGTATTGACAATAAACAGCCCAGGAAATATTTTGGGGAGTGGTGCTGAAGATTCTGAGGATAGATTTGAAAAGGTATGTCTTTCAACTTGTACTTGATAATTGTACAGCTAGGAGATAAAAAATCTCAGGTTTTCAAGTTCTCTCAAGTGGGAGAAAATTGAAACCCGACTGGTTGTTCCTAGCAGCAGGATTATGTTTTGGTTTTGACAATTTCTGACTTAATTAGTGTCGATACAAACCATGATCCCACCAAAGAGAAACAAGAGACAAAGTGCTGGACATAGTGAGAATGTCGGTACTACCAAGAATAAAGAGAAGAAACATGTCCCTGTCGCTGCCGCTGCCGAGGATAAGAAAAAGACAGCAGAATATGAAGGCACCGAAGAAACACCAAGACCGACCAAAAGACACAAAGGAAGAAGCACTCAAGATAGCAACATCCCAGACACCGATAAGATCAAAAAACAAGAAAAGGAGAAAAAAGAAGTAAGGCAAATATTAGTGCAGATTGCGGTGTTCAAATACAGAGGGCAGCGGAAATCATTGGCGTGGGAATCATGGCAATCACGACTTGAGCAATGGAGAGAAGACTTTAAAGAAGAAGAATTGGCAGGAGTTGTATGGGATGATTGTGTTACACCTTGGGAATATCAGGAGCCTTTGAAAGAAGATCAGAAGCTGGCCGCCAAGATCTGCGATTTTGAAACCCCGTCGGAAAAGGCCGGCGTGATTCTTCATTGCCCGGTTGAGTGTCGGGAAGAGGAGATTTCGAACCCAGAAATCGTGAAACTTTGCGTTGGTCCGGAAAAGAAAGTCCTTCGTGTCAACAAGGAAATTCTCTGCAAGAAAATCCCATACTTTTCGAAAATGTTCCAAGGTTCGTTTCAGGAAGCAGCGTCAAATTCGGCTTCATTCCCCGAAGATGATCTTGAGGCTTTCTGCGTTTTGATGCATTGGGTCAGGAACGGAAATTTGCCCCCATGGATTATTCGTCCAAAAAACCGGGAAATCGATCCTCTTGATCCGGATGAGGAAGTTGATGTAGTCCAAGTGTATTCAAGCTTTGATTTTATCGAACTTTATGCGCTAGCGGATAAGTTCTGCGTGTTCAATTTGATGAATCTCATAACGGACTATGTTGTGAGAACTCTCGAGCTAGACGGATCGTGGTTTACGATAGAAGATATCTCGGATATATACGCCAAGGCTCCTGAAAATTCCGGTTTAAGAAGGCTGGCATGTTTTATCTTCAACTGTCTCATGGAATCTCATTCTGTGATGAGGTTGCCGCCGGAAGACCTCGCCTCCGCTCTACAAACTATCGATGGCTTGGCCGTTGATTCTATCAACTTTTTGAGATCACGGTCTAGCCAGGTAGACTTTATATCACCAGAGGACGTACCCGCATGCGAGTTCCACGATCATCGTGATGGAGAAATCTGTGACCAAAAGCAGTTCAAAGATCGGTCGTCAGGCTTGAAGCGTCTGCAAAAGCATGACATGGTGCCGAACGGGTTTGAGTATTTGGCGTATTGATGAATTCCGAGGACATGGTAGATTTGGGAGACTGGTGACATACGTACGAGCGGTTGGATCTCCTGTGTTGTAAGTGGACATGAAAGGGATTCATATAGTCCTTTTCAGGACTTCATGGGTGTGCGGAATACGACCCAGGGGAAGGTTTTGATGGTATTTGCGAGGAGATTGTGATTTGGACCAATAATGTCTGTCAGAAAATCACCTGACCGGGTAGTCAGTGCAATGGCATGACTGTATCATGGGAGGATATGCTCTACTTCAAACAACTCAATCGAGTGCTGGCTCAAGTAAATTGCCAAATGCTAAAATTATATGCACCTAAAACCCAACTCTGATTCTAATCATGCTGCAAAGAGCTGAGTGCTTGGTAATCGACTCAACCATCGCCGATTGCTTCCAGAGATATTCGGCCTGATAGAAAAAGCTTTGTAACAATATGGCATTAGATCTTGATCAATTTCCACGGAGAGGAATTTCAGTTCGTACAAATATGAACTCGGGGTATCACCAATGGCATTTGATGCCGGCGGAAGTAAAGAGTACCTAATAATAACCCCTTTTGATAGATATATCAGTCCGCGCTCTCTTCAACCGCAGAAGAGCATCAATGATAATCCATACATACATACATACATACCCTACATTATTGATCACCCATACCACCGCGCCTGTGACATGTGTTCATCCTGTGATGAACCAACAGTATATGTTTTATTGTGTTATATAGCATTTTTCAATTGAACATTTTTGAATCTAATGTTTTTGTATAGATCTTATGCATCTTTTTTAGTCAATCAGACCTAGTGATGTGAGGGCTTACTTATGAATTAATTCGGTGTTTTATAATATGTATGTTAGAGAAGAGATGATTACAGAAATTCAATTATCTAGATAGGTATTTATGACAGGATTAAAAAAGAGGCAACTTACTTACCTACCTTACTAAGATTACCCCACATTCCAAAAGGTCGCCCCGCTGTTAACCTGGAAGCACTAAAGATGGAAGGTGCGACTAGAGCTCTAGGTGGGCCTATATAACATCAAGATCGTACATAATAAACAATTAACCTCTCTACACCCTACATCAAGAATCACCCCCTCACCGCTGCATAACAAATCTCTGATGATATACAAAAAAGAGTAAATACACGCTTATTATTCTAAAATTTATATGAAATTGTTATATGTATCAGTACATTGGTGGAATGTGACTGAAAGATTCTCTAAGAAGATTCATCGGCATCCACATATACATATACATATACAACAGCCTCGTTCTTGTATTGTGCCGCCGCTGCAGCCGCTGCCAAGGAAGATGCTGCTGCTGACGCAGAAGGTGCGACTGATGTTGTCCCTGCAGCTGTCGAAGTAGCATTACTTATACCCGACCAATCCATTGGTACATATGGTATATAAGTAGTTGCATTGGCATATGCAGCTTTAAATTCTGCTATTTCCTCAGCAGAATAATTTGGAGGGCCGGCCGGATCCGTCGAATTCGTTACTGCCGATAAGTCTCGAAGATCAAGACTGTGCCCTTTACACGATATTGATGGTCCGCCTGCTGATACGATGGCCCGCTCAGCACAGCCGGATTTGATGAAGAAGTCTATGTTCCAAGATGCGTGCGCGACCTCGCTAGATGTCGCGTTGGTGTATCTCCATCCTGTCACATCTCCACAACCGTCTTCCTGCTTCTTCAGTGCTGCGCCCCCGTCTGTGGACCAATATTCAATATCGGTGAGCTTGAATGTCCAACCCCAACCCTCGTCATAATAATCGCATACAGCTGTAGGTGTCACTATCACCACGCTGGTTGTGGTTGAGGGTGGTATACTAACACTAGAAGCAGTGACGGTGATGGTAATAGTGGAAAGTGAGGTGGTTGAACTGCTCGTAGAACTAGAGGTCAACCCAGAGTAGCGCACCTTGTCCAATACCGATCGCGCACTTCGGATGGAACTTGCAAGCGACGAGAGGTCTGCGGAAGTTTCTGTAGGCCAAGGTGGCTCCCATCCAGCCACGGTTACAGTTGCGGTAGGAGCTGGTTCCGATGTGGTCACCGTAGTTGTAGTTGCGCTGTCTTCGGTCGAACATTCCACAAATGTTTCGCAATGAGTTTTGGTTGTTGTCGAGTAAGTCGTCATTGGTGAAGTGCTGAAACTACTAACGATGTAGGTACATGCCGATACCGTTGAAGGCTCGTCACAATCTTCGCTTTCTGGCTCGGTGCCACTGGAACCATTGGAACCTGCATCAGTGCCGCATTTTCCACTTGTGCAACTAAGACCTCCACAGGTTTCTAGAGGGCAATCTGGCGCGCAGCCAAGTACTCCACACCCACCACCACACCCGAAAATGACGCATCCGCCATCGCAGGCAAAAAGACCGCAATCGGGCTTGCAACCAAAGATGTGACAGTGACGATGACTAGAACTTGACGAGCTTGTGTGCTTTGGTTTGCCCTTTGAGACTGTTACGACTGGGATGGGCTTGGATGTTTTGGCGGCCGCAGTTGTGCCGGCTGCATTTGTGCTGGCTGCATTTGTGCTGGCTGCATTTGTGCTGGACCCACCCTCGGTAGCGGTGGAAGTGGAAATAATTGAATCGGTGTAAGACGGATACGCCAATGTTGGAGGTAATGAGATGGAATATGTTGCCTGGGGTTGGATGGTAACAGGAAAGGAAGTTGTGTAAAAGGTAATGGATGCAGAAAGACCGATCACTGTTGTCGCCGAACTAGTTGAAGAAGATTTTGACGAAGACGTTGACGAGGACGTTGACGAGGCCAGTGTAGAAGAACTTGAAGAAGCCCCATCTTCATCTTCATCTCCAGTGGTTGCGGTTTGGGTGGGGATAGCAGTCGGTGGGATGGTTGCCTCGTTTGGACCAAGCGTCCAGATGAATGATGAAGGGGTGATACTTTGTACTGGAGAGATAACGTATGTTGAAGTTTCAGTTGCTGAGACAGTGATTGGCTGCATGCTGATATCCGTAATTTGGAATGATGGAACGGTGATCGTGGTGGTGATTGTTACGGTAGCGGTCCCCGATAAGGAAAGCAGGGTTGTTGTCAAAAGTGGCCAGGTAACAGTTGAGGTGAAGCCCAGTGGGTATGGGGGTAAAACAAGAATGCAAGGTGGCTCGCAAGCGAGAGACGGGTTATCGTCGGTCCATAAGTCAGGGCTAATGTTTATGACAGTACTGCTTGTGCCATTACTGGTATCACCAGTATAACTCTGAAGATCGATTGCCCAGTCTGCCACTCCGCCGAGATTGTACGCCTCGTAAAGAATCTTTCGTGCGGCTTTGTTTTCGTCATCCATATAACCAATCCATTGAGTATCTTCATACACGACGATGTTTGAATAGCTGATGTTATCAAGATAGGTAAGTGGAGTAGTTGTGATGGCGATTGACTCTCCACTTGCTGACAGAACACTTCCATTAGTGTAGATTATACCGTTGATCTCGGCATTGCCAATATAGCCCGGCGTCTCCGTGCATGTTCCAGCATATGCTCCGGAGTCAGGTCCTGTGATTGCGCAATTTTCAGTGTAGCAACCAGCTTCAGCCATCTGGAATGAACGACCATAACTTGATACTCCAATTATGACCTTGCTCGAAGCAACTCCGGCTTTGGTGATCATAGACAAAGCGCTTATAGTTTCGGTGAGATTCACGTGAGAACGAAGGCAGCCTTCGTAAGGGCAGCCGGGATCAGAATAATTGTGTCCATAATCCCATTGACCATGAAGATCATAGGTCATGAAAACAACATAGTCAATCATGTCGGACATGGCTTCTATTAGGAAACCTTGTAGATACCAGAATGAGGATGGCGCGCAGACCGATATTTCCATCCCGGAGGATACTTTGACAGAAAGCTCGTCAAGAAATATGGCGTAATACGCGCCATCGTCCGTGGTTCCAGCGGGAATGCCGGGAATATCTGGTTCGCCAGGATCTATTTTACCAGTTAACACATTACACCAATCACTTTTGCTGCCCTCAACTTACATTCCCAGTCTATGTTGACTCCATCTAAATCATATTCTGTCAAGAAAGCAGCAATATTTTCCGCAAAAGTTACCATATTTGTCGGAGTTACAGCCTCTCGAAAGAGATCATAAGTTGAAGGATCTGTCGAAAATGACCATCCACCAATAGAAATGATCTTCTTAAACCCTGTCAGGGAAATAAAATCGTCAAAAGAGCTTTGTATGCTACTGATGTCTATGTCAAAGTCGTCGGTAATAACTGCAAAAGACATGACTATGTGGGTATAAGATGACAGGTCTAGAGACGAGAGGGGCGAATTCAAACACGGGCGGTCTGTGTTGAAACCTTCGAAAAACCCAACATTTATATAATTGTCAGGGGCATCACCAACAATGATGCTAGTTCCACAATTCGATATGCAGCCATTCGTTCCTTTAGCAGCTGTCCCTGGTGCACCAGTTGGAGACTCAGTGATGGTACAGAATTCATCAGTTATTCCACACTGACCCCAGATATCGCAGCAGGCATTCATGGGACATCCATTAAGAAGACTAAGGTTTGTTCCAGACGGGACCGTAATTGTGCCTGGCACTTGAGGACCACACACTGCATTGGCCAAGACAGCGGGCATTGGTGCGCTGCCTGAACTGAGACACATGTTTTGCCCAGCCTGGAGATCATCACAACCCATCCAGCCCCATGTATTGTTATTGTAACTTTCGATTATATCTTCGGTGAGACTGTATGATGCTGCAAGTGCGCTGCAACTGTCACCGGAAACTACGAGATAGGTATAACATGTACCATTCGTATAAGCCGATGGAGAGTAGTCAGGAAGAGTTCCTTCCGAACAGCAAACATGTCCTCCTGCAACAAGACTTGAACATCTACGTAAATCAAAGTTAGCTTTGTTTGACTCTGGAAACTTTAGAAAGAGTATGTATGGAATACGGATTTCTTACAAGGTAGAGCTAGGGTTATAATCTGTGAATTCGGCTGCTGTGATACCACATTCGGTAGCCAGTGTTGCGCCTGAAATTGGAAACACAGATTAGCAGAGACCCTCAAAGTTATCAAGAACTCCAATTATACTTACATGTATCATCAGCTACGATCTCAACAGTCGTACATTCTGCGGTCGAACTTGCGCTAGCTCGTGGGGCCAGATAACGCGCAACGAAAGTTGAATTTGCGGCGTTGGTCGAAGTCGCCTTGGCAGAGAGAAAAGTGGCGTTAGAATATGAAGTTGGGAGCGACAGGGTAATATTCTGCCATGTCTCTGAACTATCATAAGAAGTGACACAATTGCCCGAAGCCCATGTCCCGACCGCATTTTGAACAAATGCCAAATCTGCGTCTGCATTTGCAATGATTCCCAAACTGTATCGAGAGCTGCGATTGGTTCCAGAGCACAGTTGCACCAATACGCTTTCGGAAATACCGGCACTCTGGACCTCGGTGATGAAGTCTGCAAGTACACTTGTTGAGATGTTTTGGACTCCAGATCCTGCATATATTCCAACAACAGCAGAGCCAGAATAAGCGAATGTAATGGTTTCACCGCAGTCAGACTCCTTGTGAGTCAAATAGCGCTGGAGCTGTTGAGATGCGGTGGTGAAATCGTCTAGAGAGCCCGTAGTAGCGGATTTATTAAATGCAATCTGAATTGACTCTTGGACTTGGGTTGAATTTCCCCTTAAGGGGCATGATGCGGTGGCCGTGGTAGTATCGGCCGCATACTCGGCAACACAAGACTGTATGCTTGCATGTGTAAGAGGATTATCGAGAGAGTTGTAGAGAGCAAAATTGAGAATCATGGGTTGGTCGCATGACTCAAGACGATTCACATCATGGTAAACGGTCCAGTTGTTGGGATTGAAACCAGCATTGTCACAAGTGTTTGGACAACGATTTCTCTGTGCATTTATCTGTGAGCGAGACAGCGTTCTGTTTGAAGCCGTTATTCTGGTTGTGCCTGCCAACTGTGTGGGAACTGGATTTGCTTCCAGCCATGAACTTAAACTGTCGGGTATATTGGCAATTGCTGTGCTACCACCGGCCAGGAGTAGCACAGTAGCCGCAATTTGGGCAACGGCAAACGATGAAGTGTGCCACATCTCGACCTAGATGAACAAGAGATGGAGACGACGACGATATTGATGGTTGTGTCAAAGCTGGAAACGAAGAAAAGGTTGAAGATATAAGAGCCGGGCGCACTCTCCCTGTGCTGAAAATGCGCAGGTTCAAATTTAGACAACACCCCATTCTTCAGTCTCCTTCTCCATTCTGAATTGGATGCTTAGAAACATAGTACATACGGAATAAGGGAGGGCATCCGAATTTGCAAGATAAACTGTTGATTCGATCCTTTTACGAGAGAGACAAATCTAGACTGTTGGAATGGCTCGTTCAAGCCAAGCTTTTCCTTAGCGATGTAAACGCTACTTGGCACGCGCGTCGCTGAGTATCGATATGTTTCCACAATAAATAGAGATTACTACTCCTCAGGGCTCGTTTGGATGTCAAAAATGGCGGAATCCGCCAAATGATCCGCTGTTTCATGCAATAGCGGATTCCGCTATGGCATGAATCCATATTGAAAAAGCGCGGATTCTGAATCCGCACTTTCTCATTTGGAATTTTGTATTTACAATCCGCGCTTTTTCAGTACTAATCCGCATTTTGGAAGTTGAAGTGGATCCAGAAGTGGATCCGGAAGTGGAATAGAAGTGGAATTAAAGTGGAATTAAAGTGGAATTAAAATGAAGCATAAGATTTTCAAGCTTTAATGTATCGATTTCGTCATTTAAGTCCCGTCCCGTTTATATTTTGGTCAGTGATCAAACGGATATGCAGGTACGACATGCGTCTACCTGTATATGCCTCAAATTGTGGAGAGAGACCGGAGATGAAGACTAACGGGACAAACAAGCCTTTTCATACTAACATCTTAGCCTGAATGGGATTTGCCCCTCCTGATCAGTGGATACTTCCAACCATAAGCAATCTAGCCGCGCTAGCTAAGTGGGCGGTTGGAAAGTAGCCACAGGAGCTAATTGTTGACCTCCAGCTTGCTTAAACATAGGACAGGGGCTGTTTCTTTGAGGACGAGAAACGCTGAAGATCTCAAAATTTGTTGAAGGTGTAGAGAAAATCCACCACTTACAGACTAGGGCTTACAGTACCGACGAAGAATCCGAAATTAATTATGAATGGGACTGAGACTTTGATGCCTCCACATAGCGTAACGAGCATCTGCTCAGCCTACCCTCTCTGCATCGTGTCATCGTTAGTAGTAACTTTACCTAATCCTCACCTCATCCTTGACCATACCACTCTTTATTGGTTTTTGCAAAATTTACCTTACAAGTTGCCTGGGAATGGATGTTGATCCGGCATAGCAAATCTCTGTAAAAATAACAGGTATGCCCCACAGGGGCGTATGGAGAACGCTTTACTAGACACACGTCCTCCCCATGTTTGAAGCTCATGTCTTGTCATAACTAGGTAGATATGCCTTCCCCGATCTTGAAATCAATACTTCACTGTTACAGAGTATCCTAGATTCTGTCTCCTTCCAATTATCCGGTTACAATTCTCAATTCCAAAATGTTTTCATCCAAGTCAGGACCCTCAATGGCCTGGTTTTGGGTGCTTTTGCACTTGGCTTCGTTAATAACTTTTTCAGCCGCCAAACCTACAAGAGCATTGCGTAACGGGACTTCACTTCTTCCCAGACTTATTAATGAATACCGAGTCCGTGAATGTATAAAAGATCAAGAAAAAGCTATTGAAATTGCAATAGACGAGGTTGGAGACGTGGTAAGTATCATCAGTTTGTTTTAGACACTATTTTGTGGCTCTGGACAAGACTAAATTAAGATAAATAGGTATACTCAGTGATCACCAGAATCACTAATCTGCAAGATAAATTGCAAGTTGGCGAAGAAGTAACCTTTAGTGAATGGTCAAAGGAGGTATGGTCGACCTACGATACATTCCAGACGCTTTTTGGTTACCAGCTCTATGTTAAAAGTGATGACGGTGGAGGTAGTGTGGATGAAGCTAGTCTTGAAGTACTTGGTAAAGTCAAACGTATGTCGAACCTCAATACTCTATAGGGAACGAAAATAATCGAATTTCAATTAAGCTGACTTTGTATATCCTAGTTGCTTTCCAAGAGTTGAGCCTCAGTTTATTTGATATTGAGGGAAAATCCCTCGATGTGTGGTGCGGCAGTGACTGGGAGCTCGAGACGGATGATGAAGGAAATTTTTACACGGATGCAGCCGGAAATGAAGGTATGTGCATATTGTGGCCTCCAAGCATCGTATTTTAAAATGGCTGTCTATATTAGACATAACAAAAATAAGTCTATAGATTGCTAATATCAGCCTTGAGATTAGATACCTCTTATTTATGGGACAATTCTGGAAACGGCTTCGGATGGATTATACCAGACCCAGTTGACGGTCCTATCGTGTGCACTAACTCATATATGACTACGCCGGCGGGCTTCACTATCAATTCGAATGGCGTTTCCATCATCACTTTATGTGACGCTGAAATCCTTCGAATTATCACCGAAGATCAAACTCTCGGTAAGTACAGGGAAACTGTATTCGCTGAGGATGCCATATTCCTAAACAATATTGTCGGCAATGCTCTTTCTTTCGTACTCATACACGAATTTTCCCACGCCCAGGCTCTCATGGGTGAATACTTTACTAGTAAGAAACACTCTGGATATAGCCATTGTTTGGAAACATTCAGCTAATTCCAACTCTTCTTCCTCATTTAGTTGATGTTGAACTCGCAAATGGTCAACCAGCATATGGATGGGCAGGAGCTGTTGCGCTTGGAAGCGACTCGGAGCTCAAGTCATTAACAGTCGCCAATGCAGGTACGTGAGCTCTCTACAACACCTTGTGATACTATTATTTACTGATTAAACTGTATTGCAGATACCCTTGCACTTTTCGCAGCAGGTATAACTCACTGTCTCATAATATCATTGCTTTCTCATCTTGAACTTGGCTAACGATTTGATAGCAATGTATCTTTCTCAAAATACATGGTGGGATGGACAATCTAAGGATCTAAGTTACAGTAGTGAATGGGTAGAGGCTATTTCCTTCCTCGATTTTTGAATATTGACGCTTTAAGTCTGGGTAATTAGTGAAGAGGGTTCTTTAAAGTCAGATCATGACCCTAAGAACCCGAATTCTAACTGGGGATATATTCTTGACAATTCCAACATTAATGTTCCACCAACTTTATGATACTCTCTAGCATAGTTGGAATTTGCATCATCTTTATCTCTTTTCTTGTTCTCAACTTCATGTACTTTAATGTCGACTTAGTCCTAATTTTGCATTGTTATCAGGAAGTTTTGAACATGAGAATGAAAATTAGTTAGCACAAGCTCTTTGGAATCAAAATTTTCATGATCTTATCAAATATGTTGTTATAAAATAGTTCTACATACACTAGCTCGATACAGCAATACGATCGTTGAACATAAAATACAGAAGTATAGAACCGGATATACATTCTTATTCACAGATGAATTAAACATCGAGAGCCATTATAGAAATGCGAGTTATGGCTTAAGTGCGAGAGAAATAAGATTTTGAGTTACCCTATCAGGTGGAAGTTGTGTTGCAGTAATACTCTAGCTATATTTAAGAATTAAAACTTCTATAAGACGATAGCCTGTTCAACACCCAAGCATATAAATGATGGCCAATCACCATCAGCTTGATAGGTTGGGAAAAAATGGAAATATAAATACGGTTGAGACATCTAATGTGGTAGTAAGAATTTCCGGAATCTCTTTCAATTCTAAACCGAAAGTACATTATGTTGTTATAAAATAGTTCTATGTACACTAGCTCGATAGTCACTACAACAATACACTATGTTCAACACATTATAAACCATTATAACCCTAGATGTCTCACAAGACTCCAATGCAGACATAGTCTGCTATATCTAAGTATGCACATGATGATCCTACGGCTGGATTCCAGAGATAGAAGTCATCCAACGTGATTCCAGCATCTGTAGCTATATCATAACATGAATCTCCACTAACAACCAAGTGGAAGCTGTCACATGTTGACGTCATTCCTGTCTGAATTGGCGCAGGAGTCGAGACACCATCGCTAGAAGATGTTGATGTTGATGTTGATGTTGAGGTTGTCGTTGTAGTTGTAGTTGGAGCTGGGGTAACTGTAACACCAATAATATCAATGCAGACGTAGTCACCCAAGTCTAAATATTCGCATGATGTCCCAACAGCTGGGTTCCATGCATAGAATTGATCAAGGGTGATTCCGGCATTTGTGGCAATCACACTACAGCTGTCTCCGCTCGCAACTAGATAGAAGCTATCACAGGTGGATGCTATACCCGTCTGGTAAGGGGTGGGAGTTGTGATGTCATTGGATGTTGCAGTTGGAGCTGGAGTAACCGCCACACCAGTAATATCAATGCATACGTAATCACCCAAGTCCAAATATTCGCATGATGTCCCAACAGCTGGGTTCCATGCATAGAATTGATCAAGGGTGATTCCAGCATCTGTGGCAATCACACTACAGCTGTCTCCGCTAGCCACTAAATAGAAACTATCGCAAGTAGACGATATACCGGTTTGATACGGTGTTGGGGTTGTGATTGTATTGCCAGTGGTTGTAGTAACGAATGTTGTGAGCATTGCAGAGGAATAGGTGGCTGAGTCCGTTGGAGGGGCGTAACTCATTGTACTCAGTGTAGAAAAGTCCACCTGCACACAATAATAGAATTCATCAAGAAGAGTGCAATTATCGCCAAAGAAGGTGGTCGAGGGATTCTGCTGATGTTAGAATTGTTATGAAATGGAACGCAGTGAATGGACTTACCCATTCCTCAAATAGTGCTTCAGTCACACCATAAAATTCTTCTATAATGGCGCATGTTATGCCGTACGATTGTTCAACCCATAGGCTACAATCAGTAGTGGAACCGGGGGCCGCTGGACCATCAGGTGTTACCAAGTAGGCTCCTACGCGTTGGAGGCAAAAAACGGATTGAGCCAAGTAGGAGAATTTCATAATTTATGTAATTGACCAAGAGGGTCATGAAACGTCTGAAAAATTGTGGATGGTAAGAAATTGCAAGCTACGTTCGGAAATCAGAGATGATGGCAAAACGCATTATATACCAAAACCTCTGGTTAATTGGAAATCAATCAATAGAAATAAGGATAACACGCTTTAGACTCACGCTAGCATACTTTTAGGTGAAAAGATTGATAGTAAGACTATGGCTGTGATACTGGCCTACATCAGTCAACTAATACGCGTACCCAATACATGCCACTTTCGGGGAACACATCCCACTTGTCACTCAATTATGAATATGGTCAACAATGATGTACTGGAGAGGTGAAAGATCATTGTAGTAGTGGATCTAAGAATTGTAAGTCTTCCCGAAATAGTAGTCATGTCCGATCAAGAATGAGGTGCGTCCGTAACATGCATTCGCTTAAAGCGGGAAGAGCCGCGGAATGACCCCCTGAACGCAGAGCGTTCTACTAGTACGGAGTAAGACTCGGGCACTGGCCAGATAAGGTATCGGGCGTGTAATAGATCATCATAAGGAACGTGTTAGGGTACCAGAATTTCATACTTCTGTCAGCACGAGTATGTTGGTGATTGAGCTAGGAGATTGTGCACGGCTCACTATTAGATTCAATATCACAGGGTCGTATATCCGCACTTGATATCATAAGCTTAATCCTGCTTAATAATCCCTCCCAGTTGGTTTCACAACGACTGATAACGTATAAACCCAACAAAGTGAGCCCGATCTAAATCTAAAGAGATCTAGCTGTCTCAATAAAACCTTTCCCATTCTAGTAGACAATGGATATGTTTTTCTTTGGGGGTATTATTTCACCCCATTAAACTCTTCTCTAAACTCCACTTCTTACCCGGCACTTATTTTTTTGGGCTTAGATTGGGCTTGCTTTATTGATTTTAAGCCTCTTGAAGAATTGATCCCATTATTAAAGGTGAAGAATGGTGCGCTACTTGCTACTCGTATAGGATGTTCCAGTCGTTCCAAACCCCTGATATCCGAACTAAGAGGCACAGCTACTTAAGGTCCTAAGGAATTGTTATGGATCGGATTTGAGGTATTTCCACGAGAATAGATTGCTCCCGAAGAAAGAATTTTCAAGCAGTTGATATGTGAGAAATGGGGAGGGCTACTCCGAGATCGAGCCATGTTGCTCCTTGCTTCTTTAATGTTGTCTGTCTCATTGAGATATTGGTGCTGCAACTTGTAGTATTCTATTACCTAGATTGAGAAATGTGTAAAAGAAGAAAGCAAATTTTGAAGATAAACTACAGCACCAAGAACATTCAACTACTCTGAACAGCAGCCCCAGCCATTTCCTCAAGTGAAGCCATATCTCCAGCAGTATGCAAATGCGCCCTCACATACTGGAGTGCCTTCTCGACAACTAGATACCATACATTTTTCTCTTCCGGTATTCTGTCTTTCAAGAATTTGACGACCAACATCGTGACCCAAACATCATTATTTATACCCTGTGGTGGCCCGGGTTGTGATATCTCAAATTCCAGGATAGATGACAGGATTTCATTATTGGCATCCCATGACCCGTCAAAAGATTGCAGATCGATCAAAGCGAGGACTTTCGTTGTGTTGGGATTTGGAGGAGCTGGGATAGGCGGAGGTAGCAGCCGCACCCCCCCTTTTTTAATCTCGATTGTTCTTCTGTCCATATTTGAACGCTTAGCATTGACGGCGTCTGTGATAGCTTGGTGTAATGCCATATCTGTAGGTTTGAAGGTTCCAGACGAGTTTGCTGCGGTTGGTAAAATACTGGCCTGAGCACCAGATGAAGCTCCCGGTTCGGTTTTATTCGGACTTGGGTCGAGTCTAGGACTGGGAGACGGAGGTAGTAGCCAAGCCCCCCTTGGTCTCTGATACATTGCGCGTCTGTCCATATTTGGAAGAGAATCACGGATAGCGGCTATGTCAAATGGTTGTGATTTCCTTTCTGGAGGTTTCAAGATTCTTGGTATGATGATAGATGTCGAATTAGCATCTGGTAAGTTTGGTGGAAATGTTTTCTTATTGAGGATTTCCTTGTCGCTTGATAAGACTGCTACGAACGAGCACCATTTGTTTGTGATTTGAAATGTCTCGCCTAGTCGAACGGTTTCTTTCTCGGTCAAAATTCGAGTTTCGGAAGTTGTCTGGTTATACATCCATCCTCCGGACCCTTCAAGGTCTTGCGTAGCCTTTCGGGCTGCAAGTTGATGGATTGTTGTGTTTTTTTCTGTGAGCACTTGAATTGGAATATCGAGAATGGGTGATCTATCGGAAGATGAGTTGCGTAGAGTGATAGATGTTGGGTTTCTATGAATGGTTCTCGGACACATCAGAAGATATACAGTTGTTCTAGTGTTTGCAAAAAGACCAGGAATTCCATGTGGCGCCTGGATTATTTGTGGATAGTAAGCTTGCGATGCATCCATGTCTTTATTGTTGGAACCAAGCACTGGTGAGGAAGTATTTGATTCTTCATGCTCGGAGAGCAAAATTTCCATTTTATCCGTGACCTTATCAACTAACTCGAAGTCATCATCTTCGTCGTACTTGACCTCAAGTATAGTATCCCAAACATGTGGGCTAAGTGCTCCGCGAAGCAGGTGAACGACACTTGCTTCTAAGCGCTCTCCACTCTGTACACATTGAGAAATCCCATTCCCTGGTCTAGAGATTTTTTCATTCATTGCAGGTAAACTGGCATTACCAATTGCAAGGCAAAAGATTCGAATGTTTCCTTGTGCTTTCTCCACCTGCTCACTGACATAATCGAACAAACCTGCATCATATCTGGAGCTTCCATCAGTAAGGAGAATGATTTCCAGTGGCATTTCAGATAATCTCCTTTCAATTGTAGCTTGAATTGCCTTGAATCTTTTTTTTCCTCCATAACTTGCATCAAATATCGCTATATATTGCATAGCTTCTTGGAGAGTTTCGCTATTGTAGTCCTTGCTCTGGGGCCATAAAAAGTCATTTTTCGTGCCGAAAGAGCAAATATTAAATTTAACATTAGTTGGCAGTGATTTGAGAAATACTTTCAAGGCCGAGTTGAGCATAGGAATATCGTGTCTGAAACGACTAGGAATATCGTCTCTAATACGGTGACTATGATCTGCAACAAAAACAATCTCAGATGGTGACGATAGCGAATCTGGAGGAGAAAACTGCGAGACAAGTGATACTATCAGGGCTCTATGATTCGGGATTGTGGGGTGATTTTCCAAAAGGGCGTAAGGTGTTCCTGTATCGTTCGACTGTATGGCTAAAATGAATTCTTTCTCTAAACCAGCTGTTACATGTGACAGGGTCGTAGACGCCCTATTCATCGTTGGAGCTTCTTGAGTGGCAGTTGAAATGGTCCCTATAGATACTGCAATCATATGCGATGGTGACTCAATCCCTTTGATAATTTGTCCTTCTGGTAAAATTATATCCACAGTGATCTCAATTGTGGGAGTAATATGATCGATAATAGGACTTGTAACCGATTCGGCGGCAGATGGATGCTTGGCGGGGCTATTGAGACCATAACTGGGAGCGATCCAAGTTGGAATCGTGAAGAGAATGCCATCAACGTATTGTTCCAACTCCCCAATATAAGTGATCTCGACAAGAACACGTACTCCTGTCGGAACATTACCAATTCTCATGAGAAAAGCGTTGCTCACCCTTGGAATTTGTGTGAGAATGCCGGCGGTGTCGCCCTTAGCCAATGCAGCATCTAAAATGGCTTCTGCTTGTTTCTTTTCCTTTACAAAACCGTGGAGAAATTTTGAGCCAACTTTACACTTAAAGCCAACAACACTGGTACCGTCGTAAGTAGGGAACCTGTACAAGTATTGTTGGCCATCTTCCGATGTCACAGAATTAACAAAGGTTTGCTTGAGCACCGTTTTAAAAGTTCTGGAAATAATAGTTGTATACACCTCGGCTTCGTGTAGCGGCAGGCGTTGGTTCCCAGTGGTCACACACCCGCATAGATCTATTCTTCTAGGCAAATGACGCGGTCCTTGAGCCACAGATGGAGGGAGACTCATGGTGCTCAGTCAGGGACAAAACCCAGTAGATGTTTTCTTCGACTTTTGCAAATACGTTCGCAACGGTGACGAGGATAAGAGGATAGAAAAGGAAACACCAACCTCTCTATTTTCGGATTCAGGGGCGATGGACTACTTGCTAATCTTGCCAACAATTTGTTACAACAATAGCACGTGTAAGTTCTTACCCACTTTCGGGCCACCCCTCTTTTAGGCCACTCTTTTACATCTGTTGGTATCACCATGGGTGGTGAAGACGGAATTATACTATAGTATCGTATTATATTTCGACTTATTTTTTCTAAACTATGCTATGCCTTGGATCGTATGTATATATGCGTACCGCTAGCGCATACGCTAGCTGTACCTAGGCTATACAGCACCCGAATGCGCTTGCTGTACCATACCATATCACATGATTATCCCGACAATAATAGAAAGTTTCTTATTAATTCAATAACTAGTTAATTTCTTATTATAATACTTTTATATATACTATACTACTAGCGGAAGGCGTTGGAGAGTTATCATTATGTATCCAGTAAAGAAAGCTTTTGCCGTTTTGAATCAAAGATACTGATATTTGTACCCTGGAGAGCGGCAGCGGCAGCGGCAGTTTCCGTCACAGTTAGGGAGCGCTTAGGTAAGGACGGGCCACCACCGCCATCAAATTCCCCTCCATCAATCATGACAATGACCACAAATACGATAGATGTTTCCGTCGTATTATTCAAATATATTCGACTTCGGGACGCGTTCCAAGTAGGCGCGGATCCAAGAGAAATGTAAGGTTACTGATATTGAAGAAGCATCCGCGGGGTGTGCCTACTTACAGCATATCAATGACTTTTCATTGTGTCAATTGTCCTTAGGATACTGTAGTGGTATGCTCTCCACAGAAAAGTAACTTATGGATTTCTCATTTCACTTGCCCGTCTCTTCCTACTTTTATGGGTGACTATGTTTCTCTCAACCTTCTTCAGTTTGAATGACTTACCCCCAGATAAAACAAAATGGCAGACAATAAACCGACTCCTCATCATATGGATGTGAGTCTGTGCCTCCGTATTCAGCGTCTGCGAGCTAATCCGAAATCAAAGCTCACAATCACAACGAATTCTTTGGCTTCTCGAAGAGCTAGGTGTCGAATACAATGTAGTCCACCACTTCCGCAAACCTGCCGACGACTCCATTGCCCCTTTCCGATCTCCCGAATCTATTAAAGCCATCGGCTCGTATGGCAAGGCCCCAATCCTTACAACCGGTTCAGCGGATGGAAATCGATATATTCTCGAGAGTGATCCTAAATGCACATACCTACTTCGCAAATTCAACACTGCGGATAAATTTGGCATGCACAGCGGCAATTGGATCAGAGATGAAATCCTCAATTGTTATCTAACGACATTCGTACGATCGGTTTGGTTTATCCTTTTCATCGATTTTGATATAGTTAGGAATGGAGTTGCGAATTGGTTTGATGGACCTGAGATGAGGGAGATTCCCACCATTTTGGACGGAGAATTGAAGAATGCTCCGGAAGGGGGGTATTTTATCGGGAGCATTCCTGGCAAAGCTGATATTATGATGGAGTTTCCTATGAGCTTCGTGAAGCATAGAAATTGGGTTGATCTAGAAAATGAATTTCCTAGGTTGGATGAGTGGTTGAAGAGAGTTTATGATAGACCTGCGTGGAAGAGAGGATTGGAAAAGGGTAATGGTTCTTATGACCTCAGTGTCTTTCCCAAACGAGCTGAGACGTCGTGATTGCATTGTTAATTTTGTATTTCGCTCGTGTACTTATTTGTCAAGGCACATATGGTCGACTTTTGGCAGACTGGATGTAGTTTCACCACTATTTCTCCAGCCGTGGGCGTTCTATCGTTTTGGCCGGTACAACATAAAAATGTTGGTCAGCCAATAAATACGTCTTTGCAATCCATTGGTCGTCTGTCGTGTCCCGCATTGCAACACCGATGTACAAAATTAACATGCCCAGGGTAGCCCGATTGGAGGTTCTGGAATTCTTTGCAGTGACCTCGACTGCAAGATTGGGTGGGACATGAAGGGACAATGTTGGAGATAGTGCTAAACAATCAGGAGAGCGTATGACAGTATAGCTTACGGCTTTTACTGGTCAGGATAGCGGCTCTATACACCAAATAGCTTTGATATTGGCGTCAAGATGTATCATGGCGGCGCAGCACTCAACCCGCCCCACATCTGTATCCGCAACAAGCATATCAAAACTTCACTATATCTTCACATCTTGCTATTTGAACCTTTTCATACCAACCTCTGCATCTAATCTTTTACACTCCCAAACCGACATGGCTAGTAAAGGAAAGCAAATCTACGATATCTTTAACCTCATCAGCCCGGTCATTTCCATTCTTGTTCTCATAACCTTTTACGTCAACCTATGTTTTCTATCCCATCCGAAATGGAAAACGGACACAACTAGCTAAGTTATAAATATGTTAAAACTTCTCTGTCGCTTGGTGCATCGGATACACATGAGCATATTGGGTAAGCAATCGGATGATGTTGGGAGAGAATGGTAGGCTTGGATGGAGACTGGATTGATTGTTTTGGTTCTTATGGTTTGAGGAGCAGAGGAAAATTGAGGAAGGGGGGTGGAGGGAGTTGGTGCAAGGGGAAGCTACGATGGGAGATCTACCCAATTTCTCATCAAAACCAAAGGTCCGTTAATGATGAAGCCTAAGAGCGTTAAACTTAACACCCTCGCACTAGCCCCTTCCGCAATAGAGTTATTTAGAGATGCAGCAAATTAGCTGTCTTCTTAACAACCATGTCTGAAGCGGTATGGTTGTCAATCAGGGAGAGCTCTGAATGGCTTCGATCGGGATTTTGGACCTGCTGATTTCTGCAGATCCGTATTGAGGCTGTTGCAATCGATTGAAACAAGCGTGAGGAGTTATTCCAAGGCGAGACGGTTGGACAGCGTCTCCATTAGTTCATACAGCAATTCAAGTCTTCAATCTTTTAATAATAGAAAATGTCTATCAATACCGATTCGAACATGGTGCAGTTCTTTTGGCGAATGTGATATCTCCAAACGATTTCAATGTTACAAATGGACTTTCAAATTTCAAATTATTTGAGTATTTCAAATCAATTGAATATATGAAATAAATCCAGGGATCAAGTAATTGCTTGTCAGACTACAGTTCAGACTATCAGAAACTCCCTCATTCAAGTGGAAGACATTCAACAAACTGCTGATGTCGAGCACATTTCGAGAAGATGGAGAAAACTGAATCATCCACCCACTAGGCAAAAAAATCGATTTACCTTTACATTGAATAGGTATCGTACCATGGTAAATTTGTTCGCTCGCAGGAGAAATTTTAAGGAGGTATAACATGTGATACCATCCATAGAAGTTTGGCATAGCCAATCGAAAGCTTTAATTCGAACTCCACATATTAGCAGCACACATTATACCCTATAGTATTATTTATGTGCCTACTTTAATCTGCGATGATGATGTTCCCGTTTGCGGAGTCGCGACAATATCTCTTTCACTCATAATTTCCGAGGTTCACAATCCACAAAGAGCTGATCGAGAAACCACAAACTTAATTTCTCGCATTTACAAATGCGGTGAGCTTCATTATATTCCCACTCTCAACAAAGACTAAGATAGTCAATGAGGAGAAAAAATCTCCTTGTCTTAATTAGAGAGTCTGTGGACAAACCCTTGGGAGTGTCTCCGATGTCAAAACTTACACAAAATTTGGATCGTGTCGAAAATCCATTCCTTGCGAGAGATACCGAAATCTAATCAATCTAATTGAAAAGAAAAGACGGGTGAAAAATGCAAACCGAAGATGAAAAATTTGTACAACGAGCCAAGATTGTTCTGGCATTCCCAAATATTGGAATCGATGATCTAATCGCCAATAAGCAGCAAATACTTCCCGATGTCCCTATTACTGTTTTCCAAACGAGTCGTTATTTTAATGACCCCCCATCGGATGTAGGGGTAGCGGATAGGGATGTCATCACAGGAGTGGCACCGGAGCGTATGACATGGGAACAACGCGAGGCAGCTCTCGTACGATTAATTGAAGAAGTAGGGGGACCACTGTCAAAACCAGGCCTCGTCATCCTTGATGACAACAGCGTGCCTAAGATTCCTGTTGTCGAGTTCCTGGAGATGGAAGACTATGATTTCAAACTGGTTTCTCCGCCGCGGACAGATATTAATGTAAATCATATGCCTACGTACAAGGGTGCTCCAATGACGAGCAAGTGGTTGGGTAAACTTGAGCTGCTTAAGGATTCTTGGGATGCACATGACTTGCCTGATAGAAGGAAGTTGGAGCTTCCTGCTGGTCAACATCTATCGGATATTATTCGGGAAATCATGGCAGAACCCATTCCGGTACCAAGGCCCGCTGCCAACCCCGATGACTACCCAGGTGAAGAGAAGGGTGGAAACTACATAACCGACAACCGAATAGGATCCCACACTAGAATTCGCGCTTGGCCACTCTCCTTCTCGAACGTTATAATCAATTCGCCCAACTCTCTAAACCAATCTTCCACGCGGACGAGACCCTTCTCAAGGTTCCTCTCGTGGTTCTTCTTCTTCTCCATAGTGTTTCTCACCGTCGCCCTTAGCTACGTACTCTACAACATCGTCCTCGACTACGAAGATCTTATGATCAGCGAACCGGAAACCAAGCGCCACATTCTAGAAAATCCAGAGAGTTGGGTCGAGGAGAGTCCGTTTTACATATGGACGGCATGGCCGAAGAAACTGGTGAGGATGGTGTTGCCGTATGCGAAGAGGAGACAGGTGAGCGAGGAACTGTTGGATACGGTGGAGAAGTGGGTGCATACGGAAAGATTCTTGAGGGGCAGTAATCCGGGATGGAAATTTTCGGAAGTCTTGCAGAGATTGAAGGAGGCTGGGTATATCACTTCGGATGCGGTGAAAAACATTGCTAAAGCTGCTGCTGAAAAGGTCGCGGAAAATGTGACTGATGGGCCTGATGATCTGGGTTAGCATTTGATTTTGCATGAGATATATATAGTAGCATAAATAATAAGAACTGAACCTCAACGCATAGGTGGAACGTCATGTGCATAGTCGATATGGGACTAACTCACTGTTGAATTGATAATTTTCTGAACCCCGTAAAGTCATTATTAGATGGATCAACCACATCGTTATAAATCAGCTCCCCCACCTAAAATGTTGACACTTTATTACACAGTTAAAACTGTCAGAAGTACCCAAATAACTACATTCTCTTTCCCATCCTCACCAACCCAACCCTATCTTATCTTATCCCACCCTCATACGTGACCAAACCCCTTCACGACCAATCACAACATCCCCTTCATCTAGTATGGTAAAAAAGGGGGACACCCGCTTAACCCCGAACCGACAACCCAACCCCACTCCATTCAAACTCAAACTCCCACCTCCAATTTCGTCCAACCCCCTAATCCCAACTCCCAAGCCGTGCGGAAGCTTGAGCGAGTCAAAAAAACTACAAGTTAATGCAGGAACGAACCCCATCCCATTAATAATATTCTTCATACCTACCTAGTACCTACCCGCAATGAATCATTCCAACATTGAAGTTTGAAGCCCCATCTTAATCATAATCCTACATCTATGTATGTGTATAAATCTCGCAACCCCAACATCTATCTCTCGAATTCAAATCGAAGCAAAGTTTCCCCCTCCACTTCCCCGATATTCCAACTCTAACTCCAACTCTAAAAATCCAGTACTGTAATAATAACATAAAGAATACACGAATCATACTATAAAAACGTTTACCTACCTAGCTAGTATCTACCTACCTAGATCCCATCATCCCAATCATCCCGTCCAATCCATCACGCATCAATTGCTCTCAGATTCTCCACATAAGTAAAGTTACGACAAACATACTTTCATGACGTGATCCGCGATGGGTCCTAGATTCTGAATTGTGGGGTAAGGGTCCGGAGGTACACCATAAGGTCTTTCTTAACTCTTTACATATAAATACATAGGTATGAGCGGGAATTTGTTTCACCAATTCTGCAGTACATATCGCACGTGTACCTAGGTACATACCTATACTTTTCGTATCTCTGAATTGATCGACTAAAGTTGGTAACAAACACATAGATCTTTCCTTCTCATTCACTCTATATGTATCATATATAACCTATCTCTTTCATTCCAAAAGAAATTATATTCTAGAGAGATTCTGGGAATCTGTGTTAAGGCTACTTATTCGTTTTTATTAATTACTTTAGATTTCTTTCTGATACCCATCCAAGTCACGTACTGTATGTATCATTAAGAGAATAATCTACGATATATACATTTAAACCCGAACTCGTATTTTAAGATACCCATTCATACATACAAATACCATATAATACTAAATTTGACAAGATCTCACACCCTCATCAAACCCACCCAAACCCACCCAAACCCACCATGAAACCAACCACCAAAAGAACCATCGGAAGCAGTCCCCAATGGTGGAAAGAAGCCATTGTATATCAAATCTATCCAGCATCCTATCTGGACACGACAGGATCCGGAGATGGCGATCTCAACGGCATCGCATCCAAATTACCATATATCAAATCTCTGGGCGTGGATGTCGTATGGCTCTCGCCTATTTACAAGTCTCCTATGCATGATATGGGATATGATATTTCCGATTATCGAGCCATCAACCCCATGTTTGGTAGCATGGAAGATTGGGAACGTGAGTTTTCCCTAGAGTTATTCCTCGACTTAAACCATCTAAACACACAACAATACAACCCCCCCCTGGCCCAAAAGAAAGTCTAACAATCCTCAGGACTCTGCGCCCAAGCCCACGAGCTAGGCCTCAAACTCGTCATGGATCTCGTCGTAAACCACACGAGCAGCGAACACGCATGGTTCCAAGAATCCGTATCCGGCGGCCCCCACGGTCCCAAACGAGACTATTACATCTGGCAAGCGCCCAAAGACGGAAAGGAGCCCAACAATTGGGGCGGGATGTTTGGGGGTTCATCATGGGAAACCGATCCGTCGCACCAAACCGACGAATACTATCTGCACGTGTACGACGTCAGCCAACCCGATTTAAACTGGACCAATCCCGCCGTGCGCCACGAAGTCTGGGAAATCATGCGATTTTGGCTCGAGAAAGGCTGCGATGGGTTTCGCATGGATGTCATCAATTGCATCTCCAAAGAGCCCGGGTATCCGGATTTCGAAGTGACGGATCCGCGCATGGAATTCCAATTTGGCTTCAAGAGCAATTTTAACGGTCCGCACGTGAAAGATTATCTGGAAGAAATGCATCGGGAAGTTCTGTGTCATTACCCCGAAGCATTTACGGTGGGCGAAACGCCGGGGATCAAGACGCCGAAAGAGGCATTAGGGTTAGTGCAAGGAGGAAAACCGCTGCAGATGGTTTTCCACTTCGAACACATGTTCTTCGACATCCAGCCTGGCAAAAAGCCCTTCTTTCCCCGTTCCTCTTGGAATCTTACCGATCTGAAGAAAATCCTCGGGCATTGGATGGCATACAATGCAGCGAATGATGGCTGGGATTCCCTGTATGTCGAAAACCACGATCAACCTCGCATTCTGGGGCGGTGGGCCAAAGATACCCCGG
This sequence comes from Ciborinia camelliae, assembly GCA_025890175.1. NCBI lineage: Eukaryota > Fungi > Ascomycota > Leotiomycetes > Helotiales > Sclerotiniaceae > Ciborinia > Ciborinia camelliae. The sequence continues at coordinate 607,916 of JANPYM010000010.1, forward strand.
AATGGAGAGTGCAGGCTGCGAAAATGTTAGCGCTTTTCCATGCGACGGGTAGAGGAACGGTATTTATATATCAAGGACAGGAGATTGGGACGGGAAACAGCAGGTGGTGGAAAAATGAAGAGTTTAGGGATTTGGAAGAGATTAATTTTTTTGCCGAAGAGAAAGCACGCAGGGAAAAAGAGTCGAATGGGGAAGAGGTAGATATGACTGATGTGTCTCGTGGAATTCAAGGTTATGGGAGAGATAATGGTAGGATGGGTATGCAATGGGATTCTAGCCCGAATGGAGGATTCTCCAAGGGAACCCCCTGGATTAAAACGAATGAAGAATACAAGGAAATCAACGTGGCAGCGCAAGATGGGGTTCGGGGAAGTGTATTGGAGTTCTGGAAGCAAATGATTAAAGTCAGGAAAGATAATCCGGTGTTGTGTAAAGGGGGGTTTGAAATGGTGGATCCGGATAATGAGGAGGTTTATGCATATTTAAGAAAAGGGGAGGGTAAGGAGTATTTGGTTGTTTGCAACTTTAAGGAGTGGGATGTTAACTGGAACGTTCCAGTTGAGAAGGGAAGACTGTTGTTTGGTAGTTATGAGGGAGGGGTTGAGAGTGTGGAGAAGGATGAAGAAATGAAGTTGAGACCGTTTGAGGGAAGGATATATGTTAGAGATATTTGATAAAAAGATAGATGATTTAAGTCTTTTTTATAATCCGATACAATTCAGTTTTATAGCAAGTTTTTGCCTTTTATTATCATACCCAGTGTATATTGGGAAATTGTGTAGATTGCTGAATCCATTTCGGAGGTTGTCTCGAGTTTTAAGTGAGAGTTGCCCGTAGTGGCAGGCTGGAAACTTGCGGAGAACAAATCAGACAATTTATCGAGAGCGATTCCCAAAAATTCTTTACATATTTAACTCCCCAAAACCCCATCCGCAAAAAGTCAAACATCATATACCTACCTACCCATCTACCTACCCATCCAACAAACCAGAAAAGAAATACCTCGAAGCTCGAGTCCATCATATCAACCATCAAGAAGTCAATCAAATCACCAGGGAATCTTAGAAGAGAAGAAAAAGGAGACGAGTAACAACTTTCCGATTCTTCTCGCATCACTTTCTACAAAGAGGAATAGATGAGCGACTACTATCCCCTGAACACAGGAGCCATTGAAAATTTCTCTACGAGGCTCTATACCCTTTTGAACCAGAGGAACATCATTGGAAATAAAGGTGATAGTTAGCCCAGAGAGAGGCTCAATGACTTCGTGGATATCATACAACAGCACTTCTGTCGTGTGTTAGTATGAGTCGAATGTTAGGATCGAGAAAAATGAAGAATGAAAGGGGTGGATTTCTAAATATTTTATTTGATGGCTATCACGTAGCGAGACCTCAGGAGATTGGGGGGACATTTAAAGTCAAGAATTGGTAGGTGAACATGACTGTATCAGTAATTGCCCAAGAAATATGGAAACTCATAAGTAGTATCGGAGTATTAAGTTCCCATGAATTGAGTTCATCACGGAACCCCTTTTTGGCATTACTGCATGTATTTCCATTTAGGATATCGATCAAGTGCTCTATAAAACCCAATCATATTTGTCAAATCATCACTAGACATCAAGCATACTCCTAATCTGCTGCGAAGGCGCTGACATAGAAACAGTACTGCTGGTTCTTGCACCTTGTTCAGACTCTACTTGTGTCACTGAACTCGCTTCCGAATCTCTGGACCTTATTGGACTGTCCCTAAATCTTCCTTCAGTATCCAGGCGCGGAGGATATAGCACACCCGCAGCCGTTCTCAACGCTTCCGTATTCTTTGTTGGGTGCTCCACGTCTCTTTCGCCTCCGGTAGGTGATGGAAGATCTTCCATCTCCACCCCTCCCTCCGATCCTCTTGTTGTCGGAGCACCACCTTCAATTTCAGTGACATTGGCAGTTATCCTCTCTTGCACGGTGGCTATTTTGTTGTCACCATGCAATCTACTCCACCATCGTGGTTTTCTCGTGTATCCCATTTCTTCATCAGCTGCTACATCGCGAATTCGTCGCTGTCGAAGCAACTCAAGATCCTCATTTGGATTTACATAGCCGGCGATCTCATAGACTAGCAGTATGAGGGCTATAGGTCCCCAACCTAGAGGATATATGAATTCCAGTTTGGCATGGAGGTTGAGAGGAGATATCGGAAAATAGAATGAAATTGCCGCTATATATCCAATCATTACTAGAGAAAGGAAAAGAGTGAGGACAAATTTCGCGGGTGTGTGTCTGAAGAGGGCAATGAAGCGGTTCAAGAAACCACGTTCATGGGATATATAGTGATATATCGAGTGTTGCAAAGAATAAATTGTTGTTAGCCATCCCCCAAAAAGGAGGAAAGCTGAGAGTTTGAATCTAATATCAGTAGCGGCTGGCGCAGCAATAAGATTGCTCTGATCCAGATCTCTTTGCTTTTCGAAGGAACCCCATGATCTTGGTATGACCAACAAGAAATTCAGCCAGAAGAAGAAGTAAAAGACCAAAGGAATCACTAATTCAATTTTTGTCCGTAGATCATCCTCCCTTAGTGCACGTCGATTATCAGGGATATCAAGCATTTGTCTCTCTTGCCAACTGCCCCAATGCCTTACACTCTCCCACACGGCCGCCATTGTTGCTGGTAGCATCAAGAACCAGAAGAAATTCGTTAAAGCGAAAGGTAACTCTGGTAGAAAGTATCTGTCAACATCCACAGTACTTATGCCGCTTATGCCACCACAAGTTCCAATTATAAGCATCCAATACCATTGCCATCTTCTGCTAACTGCACGGAATCGTTTTCTTGGAGATATGGTTGTTCGGCCGTGTTTTCGTAGATTGATCAAGGTAAACATGATACTGATCAGGAATAAGATTCCCATCACAAGACCAATTTTGGACCTCGCTCCTATCGACTCGATTGGAGAATAACATGATGTGCTGTTGAGAAATGTGCCGTTTTGGAGTAGATGAGGGGTATAGGGTTCGAAGAGAATGAAGCAGAGGGACCCATTAGAAAATGTTCCATTGGAATAGTAAGTATAATTCCAATGTTTCAAAGTTGTAAGATTATAGTGCACTCCATTGATGAAAGTGTCGCTGGCATTGCTACCAGGTGGAAATGCCACAAGGTCGCGACTATCCAAGGAAGCCATAACAAAAGAACGTTCAATGTAATATTACTATTTTCGAGCCGCAATGGGTGATGCTGTCGGCTTGCTTCAAATAAAGTATTCACAGGCGCGGCACTTCCTCTGGATTCTGGATTCTCGATTCCGGGGCAGGAGGATCAATAAAAGCACATTATATTCATAGACAATATTTTGAAGTTGTAAGTTGTATTGATTTCAAGACAAGAGTATGGAATGTCGATAAGTTGTCAAGCTGACAATGCTTGCGCTGAGGTATTCATATGAAGTGAATGATACTAGCTTCAATGATGTCTGAAATCCCTCACCGTCTCAATAAGAATAGCGAAGAAGTGAATTCTGAATCTTGATATTGTTTGGAATTTTGGAATGAAGCTTGGAAGAGAGTGAAGGGGGGAATATCCAGAATATCCATCTGGAAGCTTGGGCATCACCATAATAAATCCTCCACATGGCCCGTGCATTTATTCCCCCACAATGATACTAATAAAAAGCTCCACGACAGCTACAGTACTGTAAATCATCGGTGTTCAGGGTCCTTCGCAAAGCCATTGAATACATTGACAGATGTGCAAACAACAAATTCGATTAGACAATCAAGATGACATCCGCAGATGAAGAAAACTCTTATATCGACTACGAAACTTTCCTCTCCCCGACATTTTCCCCCTCAACATTCGCAAACTCCTTAGTTTTAGGGACAAATAACCCTACCGATACTCCTCTGGACCTATCAACACCCCTCTCCCGTGTGCTATTCGATGCGCAAGAAATAAATACCCATATTGATAGCCTTACAACGAAAAGTGCCCTTCCTCTCCTATCATATACCCAAGATCAGACCGAATCGAGCCAGAGGATAGTACAGGAGATAGATTCGCAGGTCGCAAGTCTCAACGATGGATATAAACGACTCGAAAAAGAAGTTCTAGTACGATATGAGACCGCAGAGGAAGTTCAGGCTGTTGCCAGCAGGTTATGGGAAACAGTAAGACTAGGGCGAGTGGTAGCACGATGCTTACAACTGGGAAGACAGCTTGAGATTCAGCTATCTGAGATTGGGAATACGGGTGCACCTGTAAAAGTTCCAGGGGCGAAGGAGGATCACAATGCCTTAGTACGATGTTCGAATACATTATTAAATATACGAGAGCTTTTTCAAAAGAGTGGCCCAGGGGAAGAAGGATATGGATTAGAGAGGATAGAGGTTGTGCGGACGCTTCAAACATCTATCATAAACCCCATAGAACGAGTCGTACTTTCCAGGTCACAGCAACTTATCCGCGAATTCTCAATGAGCAATTTGTCATCTAGCAGTAATACATCAACATATGCGCAGACCAGGGATACGAAAGAGCGCACAGAGTCGGCCCTGAGAACTTTATACCTTCTGTCCTCTACATCAGGACTTGGTAGTAAGAACGCGAAGAAACTAAAATGGGAACCAGATCTCCTCGTTCAATCGCTTCAGGATTACCTTCGAACTGCTCTTACCAGTTCCTTGGCATCACTTTCTCGCGCCCTTGCTACGCTTCCTACTCTTGATCGAACTCTTCTCGAAGTATCTGCTCGATGCCAAAACATTCTGGCCCTAGAATCACTACTTTCATCTATGCAGCCTCCGACACATCCGAATTTACCATCCGACGATATGGCCCCGGCCAATTTCCTTCAACCTCTACTCACGTCTCTGGAAACTGGCTCGTTACCGAGTTATTTCTGGAGGACTTTAGCTGGTGGATTGACTACAAAAGTACAAGAGATTGTCAATAAAGGTGGTGTTAGTGCTAGAACACTGAGGAGTAATCGTAATAGTGTCAGAGATGCGATACGGGAATGCGTTGTGAAAGGTAGTAGGGCGCCAGCTGGAATAATTTCTTTGAAGGGGGAAACGAAAACAGATGGCAGCTGGGAACGAGAGGTAGCAGTAATGGTTGGAAGTGTCATGGGCCCCCTAGGTCGATGAACCAAACCGGCTTTTCGGGAGAATAAGGATTAGTTCCGGTGAAAAATCCAGACAAACGTCTGAAGATGAAAATATCGGAGGCATGCCCAGTATGCATGCGGCTTTAGAATAGTGCGGACGTCCGCCCGGCGGGAATCGCCCGTCATGCTTAAGTGCTACCTGTACAGTTCCGGTCCTAGAGTTCCTAGCTGTGCCGACGCGAGGTGCAAATGCAGGAATGGTGAACGCATGTAAAGGCTAAAGATATATACCATCATACGATTGAATAATAACCACGCTTCAGAGCACTTTAACTTCCGATTTCTTATCACATTGTGCCCATAAACGTTTCCATATGTTGTTGCACTTACATTTCTTACTGTCCAAACGAGTGTTTCGCCTTAGCACATACAAAATTGCAGATCTCTCGTGTCACACTGATTTCAATGTACTCATCTTAATGTGCTCATCGCATAGCTCGAAGTTGAAAATTTATTCTAGTGAATATTTTTCACTCCTCTTGTCCCGAAAGGACTTTGACGGACAAATATGGCAATCTTCATCTGCAAGCTCATTATTTTCTGATACTCATCTGATATATTAAAAGCACAATTACGAACATTAAACATGTCAGGCACGTCACCTAGGGCATATAGGAATGAGTTCTAGGTATAGGATTAGATAAAAGAACTATGCTGAAGAGGAGAGGATCCTCTTCAGAAGATCACCATCTAATATAGAGGGTGATTGCGTGACTCGCTACAAGGCATTCACTAGGCGGGGGCCTAGTCATGACAAAACACGATTCATTTCAACGAGTATATACCTAGGTAAGATGTGAGAAGGAGGTCGATAATACCATAGCTAGATTTCCGACGGCTTCTCGATGTTGAAATCTCAAGAATTTCTGCTACACATGGAACAAAAATATTTGGAAAATGGGAGATGGCATGATAGAGATTAAATCCTCATTTTCGAATCCAATATTCTCGAGTACTCCCGTCTGGATATTTTAAAATATTGATTGGCTCCTTTTCGTCTTGTTCGTTTAACCTAATCTCGAAAATCACCGGTCGTCTATCGCTCTGACAAAGTCACTTTGACTACGGATCACGATATAGGTGGAGAATTGAGATTAATTACAACCTTGAAAAATGAACAGATTAATACGTCCATATGGCTAATTAGAGCAAACTACTCTCAGGTTCATTGCAGGAAATGACAACATAAGAAATAGAGTGTTTCCTCTAGACCGGCAGGTAGGTCGCCCTCGCCCGTTCATCCTGATATCGAGCAGGATAAACATGGCTGTATGGTGCTTTTATAAATGTGAGTTTAATATTTTGATGCTAGATATTTATAGTCCTATCATGAATATGCGAGTATTGCCTTATTCACTACTGTGGAACTCACTCACTAGGTATTGTTCTCTGTTCATGCTAGTAGAGAATGATACATAAATCCCAGAATCACCGGTGGCAAGGCCCTCGCCTTAAGCCAAAGGCAGGGTGGAAGGGGTTGGTCGCTAAGGGGTATGGGCTGGTTCTTCTATCGGTTATAAACCGATGATCAACATACCTCTAGCTAAGATCTGTTACTTAATATATGTCACAAATTTCACGTTGCTGTCACTTATCCGGGTTAAATTTGCGCTGTCGTTCTTTTCTCTACTTGGTCTTCATTTTATCGAATTTTACGCGTCTACCTCAATCGAGTGCAAATCAGCGAAGCTCATGCTTTCAAAAAAATCGCTGTGCTTGACTGCGACCGCGTTGGAGTGTATTGTTTGCTATCTTTGCTTTCCAAGGTTGTCTTGTTCGTTGCGAACTTTATAGTGATTCGTGTTATGGTCACGTAGCGCTATTCACTAATGCCGCTGTATAGAATATTTGTGAAGCTATTAGGGTAGACTGGGTAAAACCCACCGCGCGGGGTTAATTTTTATATAAAGCGCCTTGAAATCTCTTCTCTTGTTCTAAATCAAACACAATTGTCAACAAGCCCATAACTTTTCTAAGATGGCTCTCGGGCTTATTCACAGGTTGTAGCAAATACTATTCTTGTATGAAGATGTAGTAATTTACTACATTTTCAATGCGACTCTCGGAGATGGATTTGTATCTGTCAGTTGCTTAACCGCTGTCAAGTTTTTCCATCTCATTTTATGCTATCATTCAATTCTTTCACTTTAATCTATCTCACTCAGATCAGCTAGTTCATGGACTCGGATGGGAACTAGATGAGAAACTTTGTCAGACTTATCTACCCTTCTACTTCGCCTTTGGATCGGCATGCTAGCTATTAACTGGTGATAATGCTTTCCCCCATATCTCTTTTGTGCCATTTTTGTCCATGGAAGTGCTGAGATAGAGGGCCCATGTTATCGTAGGATCGTAATGAGTTCTTCGGTTATTTGCGCAAGAATGCTTGATTTTTCTAGAAATTCACTCCAATCATCGGGCTAAGAAACTCTATTTGGATATTTAAGAAGCGTCCATGAGTCTCTAGATGATCCATACCCCCTTTTATTACAAAGGCTATTCTTTTGATATCTAAAGCTCTAGCGATGAATCTCCCATACCTTTGTAAATATTGCGGCACGAAATTAAAACATGGACAAACTTGTTGTTGTCATATCGTTGCTACTGTTACTGTTGTTATAAACTAATTCTATGTACACTGACTTAGCTCTCTAGTCACAACAATACAATATGTTCAACAGTTACTAACCTTGACAATAGCAGTTTCTGCAACGTTTTATTACTTCTGTCAAATGTTCGAGGACCATTTTCTTAAACCTTTAAAGCCCGGGAAAGGATATCTTAACTGACGAAAATTGGGCTGTCGGCTTTTGTTTTTTGCTTCTACATTCTTGACCAATTTCTTTTATCTCCGTTATGCATCATGAGGGTGGCAGAAGGGACCATTTTATATATGGTTTCGTCCCATGTTGGCATACGAGTCTCGTCAGACGTGGAGCTAGGACCGTCCTGGTAAACTGCATGCACCGCTTTAGGAGGTAGGAGGTTATATTCCTATTCGCGGTGGTATATAATGGGCTCTTCTGCTTCTTTTATTCCGATGCAGCTACGATGTAAAGATTGTCCAAGTTGCAACAGGTGCGTGTAGCACATATCAAATTGATCATGAATGCTCGTTGATATTTTCCTTGTGTCACAAATTTCTCGCGACCCTGGAACCTTTCTTAGTCAATGTCTCGTCCTTGTCACTCAATAATTTCTATTGTCGGTAACAGAATAATCATCGTCATTATATATGTTCTACCTGTTGTCGCATTTATTTTTGCATTACAAGTTACAACGATCCGAGCTCGCTCGAGTAACAGACCATGCTGCTTAGGTTATTCCATCGAAGTTTTCTTAACAGCTAGAGGCCTGGCTCACACGATGAGCGCCCGTCTAGCAACTTTGTCTGAAAGGCCATTTGGATAAATAGCCGTCAGGTAAATTATCAAAGGTTAGGGCATCACGAGCTAGTCTTTCTCAAATTTATGCTTCGGAAGATGGACGCCACCGGACCATCTCTAATAATCGTTAGTGAAATCTTGCCAATTTTATATCAGAAGGATGGATATACCAGTTTGCGAAACAGATTTGTCTGCATTCATAAAAGCCGAAGGAGTGTTTGTCCATTCTGGTAATATTACGTGTATACTTGGCATTGTATCTCTTTAATAGATAGATGTGAGCATTGCAAATGATACTACTTCATTTGAGCTACATGTCATCTCTGCTTAAGTATAAAGGTACGAAGATATCTAGCTGAAATTTAGCCAACAATGTCATTGCAGCCGGGGAGTTCCGTCTCTTCATTTTCTGCCCCGCCATGCATAATGAAAGTCCCGGAGGGAAGAGAATGAATTCTCTACTAGAATTTGCAATTAGTTAAGGTGACTTGTATAGAAAAGCTACCTAGGTAAGTTACAGACTTCAACAGTAAAAGAGAGATGTAAAAGATCGAAACGACATCGAAAACGAACCATTACCAAATCGTGACCATTCGATTATACCCCGGAAATAAATTCTGGTTATATTCGACGATGTTATTATGGTCCCTCGGTTTTTGTCTCTTTGCCCTCGTTCGATTCCAATAAATTCTCACTGTCACATTATTGCCAATAAACTTAACTGTCGTTTTTCCTCTCAACATGATTCATGTCTCGTCTGAAAATTCCAAAGTATACACGCAAATAATGGCACCCCAACGCGGCTGAATCATCATGATGGTAGTCCATCACAGCACCTCCACCTGAACATGAAATTTCGGGCTCGATTACCGACAAGCGCTTTTATAACTCAGACATCCATGAGAATGCTAACGTGACCGGTAGCTTGGCGGGGATTCTCTCTTTCCTCATGCTGGAAGTGAGAGTGAGTGTGTAATATCAGATTCACTTATTAGATTCACTTATTATTATAAGATTCACGGAGATGCGTGGAGCACGACATGAAGGATATGCTATTGTTTGGATTTTGTTTGCGATTTCTTCTCATATCACCCTTTCATCCAAGCCCGAAACAGGTTACTTTTTTTCACTAGATAATAAAGGAATAATCCCTAATTATACATCCAATCTACGCTGACCAATGTGGATGTTAAAGTCTTGAAAAATCTTTTCTGCCTCTACTATTTTTCAACCTAGGTATACTAGCAACTGCTGATTATTTGATCGACTGAATTGAAAAAGGCTGTTCCTCCTCATTCTTCTAGCCCTTGTGATTGCCCCCATTCACTTCTTTCCACGACCGTAACTTGCCGACATCTTACCGAGTTAACTTTCAAGAAAGCATCTGAGACATAATCTCTCTTAAATATTCGCAGAAAGCTTTAAAATTGGCGAAAGGGCTTATACTATATTAGCCCATCATAGAGTAAGTTGAAGGATGACGAAGACTTGTACGCATTGCAAACAACACAACTATCTTTCGCGAGGTACATGGATTTTCTCTTTCCAGATCGCTAGTTGCAGATTTGTTTGACGTTAGAGGAAAATTGTGTGCTATGTTGTCGCTTATTCTCTCTTATTGCCCTCTGTTTTGTTATCGGTTTGGCTTTCGTTGCCATTATACTATACTTCACGCTCACTATCATATCACTACCACCTCTAGATCATGATTCATTCATGACTGTTTGGAAATTCCGATCTAGCAGTAAATCGTATTTCGGCGATTCCTGGGGAAACACTATATTTATCCTCTCAACGAAATTTGCCCACTAGTCTATCTGCACTCGTGTTTGACTTGGTATTTAAAAAGTCTTTGTCTCATATATTGTACAATATATTTACAGCAGGAACCAAGTATCAATTGAAAGTTATGAAAGAAAGCCGACGGCTGTTCATCCAATGGCCCAGTTTTAGTGCGCTTAAAGTGTGTAGTTATATATCACCAATGGTATTTTTGATTGTTATATCATTCTTAGTCGTTTACTATGCTCCCACATCTAAATATGTAAGTAATTGAATCCAATGAAAATAAATTTCTCTTCAGCAGGAGCATGTTTTCTTGAGCGCATATCAGTTTCAAGCCAAGTCTCGACAGCATATCTAGCAATGTTCCTTTATTTTAGTATACAACATAAAGGTTTTCGTACGCTGATCTACGATACTTGTCTATAGAATTTTGAGATTCCAGAATCCAAAGTTGTCTTATATGCTAATAAACGCATCTGCACAAAATCTGATATTCCCTACCTATTATTGAATATTATGTAAACTAATAGTAATCGTGATCTACAGGCTTATTAGTCTTATTCACCCCTAACGTCTTTTTCCAAATCCTTGTATGGTCTGGTGGGACTTGTGAGCCCTTCTTGGCTTTAGTTTGGTCACTAGATACCTTAGCTATATAATGCCTCCCAAGACCTTCCCATTGAAAAAGTAAGTCTTTTGTTATGACCACCAGTCTGGAAGAAGTCATGGTGGTCTGGTCTACAATATGTGGTGTATCTGTGCTCTATTCTTAAGGAGACTCGTCTCTGATAATCTGGGTCACAATAATTAGTCACCAAACAAGCAATCACTTGAACGTTTCGTCGTCTTTATTCTGTTTGATATCATCCCATATCTGTTGTATAATGTAGATATTTCTACATTTCCGATTCAGTTTCATCCAAGAAACGCAGTTGAAATGGATAAGCTCCAAATTCTCAGAATACTATTGAGTCTTCACCAAAAATGCTCCATGTATTTTGGTTAAAAAGAATAATTCCTGCATCTCCCAGAACTATATATCCTACTTAAACAGTTACCAAGTGAATGATAATCTATTAACATCCTTCTATAACCCTAAAGATCTTGTAAGCTTAGGAGCTCATTATCATTAATATCAACTGTGAATCAGATCTCCACATATCGTGAATCTTGTCCTTGAAACCCCATATGCCCCAAACACTTAAACCTCGATTAACCTGTATTGGATATCAGGTAGTTCCGAACAGATATGCATAGGCCCGTGTTCATGGTGATACTATCTACTTGGAATTTTGGGTCTTTAATTCATAGAGAAATTCTCATCGCCACTTAGACTGATTCAAGTACCTAGGGGATCATCGTGGAATTTTCTTCCACTACATGAGCTGAGAATGCCAGAAAATTTTGTTTTAACACTGCCTAGAAAATGGAAGATTTTATTGTCATGTTTCAGGAATATGTATAAACATTCATTAGACGGAAGTCCTTTCAGACATAAATTTCCTTGAACATATTTAATATCTAAGTACCTAGGTACTTGCTGCTCGACATCAAAAACCATACTGCTTCTTGATAGATCTGCTTACAGGTGCGTATTCCTTGTGATACATCTATTTGAATGAAATCGGCTCATGGTCTCATGGCTTAATTCATTCCTCTGATTTATATCTCACTGTTCATAAAATATCCCATATCGACTGGACGATCGATTCTTATTCCCTCAAGGTTTAAAGTTTCAGAATGGTTGACCAATTGTCTATGTCCATTCGTACTCCACAGTAATCTTCTTCTTTCTCAGAGTCATGAACAACCAAGGAGATGATATATTCATTGCACTACCAACAAGCGATCCCCTCTCGCGTCATATATAAGGGTGCCCAGAGCAAAAGATCCTCCTCCCTATTTTATTGAAGCCTTTTCCGTTCTGGAGTAATACTTTATGAGCTCATCACTTGCCCTCGGGTCTTTAGCGTCATCAAGTCTTTGACTTTTCAGATGTCTCCGAAGAAGCCACAAACAAGCCTCTCAACTTTCACGGCATGACCTATATTTAGCACTCTCAAATCCAAATTCCCTCTCGGAAGACGACGTATTGCTGTTGAAAGATCGGTTCTGGACACCTTTTGGCAAGCAAAATGCACAAGCGATTTTCAATGACAGTCTCAATCGTGATCAAAAATTAACTGACCTTATTTTTGCCGTCCACGAATCCGCTTACCTTCCAAATAAAAGTAATGCCTTGGATATGGCTTTGGATGAGTAATTTCGCCCAGAGAAACAGGTCCGCAGAGAGAAAAAACGGAAAACCAATCCGGATGATTTACAAATCGAATTTTAAATGCATTCCCTTTTCTTGACGCTTCGAATATTGAGGATATCAGAATTCATAAGGCTTTATAGCTCTTTTCGAGTTTAAAGTGCAAAGTCAATGACTCATGATATGATAGTCGAGATTTCTTCAAGAGAACAATATAATTCAATTTCGGCCAAACAATGATGCACTATGGGGCTTGTACAAGTGCTTTGACTTCATTGTGGATGCTCAAGATGTTCAATGGATCATTTACAGCGCCGGCTTCGGCGAAACTGCAGGATTGCCAGTATCCATTAGGAGCGCTTTCGCTATTTGATTCAAGATTCAGGAGAGAATATCTCATCCCATTGTGATGGTTTACTTGCCAACAAACTTTTTGTAGTTAACTTTTAACCTTGCTAAATAATGAATCACTCTTGCGCCCCAGTGATCTCTCTCTCTCTCAAAAAAGCACTTCTAACCACTTCTCACTCAAAACTGACGCAGATATATTCTTATAGTTGGAGGTTATTAACCATTCTCTTGTGTGAGATTGTAACCACTGGTTGATGATTTCCATGCATCATGTATGAGCGAGAAACTGAGTATGAATACCAAGCCGCACAGGGGACTAGAAGGCAGACCTTTGCTGGTTGGAATTCTGAGAAGCGAAAATATGAACAATATGTACGTCTGTGTCCGTGCTACTGTCAGAGAGCATTCTGATGAGTACAAAGATTGAACAAAAGCACCAGTGAGATGGGTAAAATAGTTCATGATGAGTTCGTAGTGTATATTCTTAAGAATCTAACATTTTGCAAAATTACTGAGATAGACTAGAAAAGAGAATTGAATTCGTAAACCAACCAAACAATTATATCAACATCATATCGGCATCACATCACATACATTAATGAATCAAACTCAATTCATCCCACAACAATTTGCATAAATCGCCAATAAATGGGAGGAACCCTATATAATCCCAATATCCGCACTCATCTCGTCGACAATCACGACAAATCAAATGTAGAGCATACCGGCGCCTATGGCGTAGCGGTTAGGAGTGTCACGCCGGATCCTCGAAAAAATCCTAATTCGATTAGGGTGTTTCCTCGCCGCCCCACGGAAGGGGGCGGCGAGGTTTTTGTCTTTTGGATTTTACCTGTTTATTTTTCGATATCTATTTTTTCTTGCATCTGCATTTGTTGGTTGGCTTTTTTTTATTCTCTGGAAGTTGGTGGATGGGGGGAAAAGAGTGGGATGGAAACAAGATTGTGGATGTTTGTTTATTTCTCGCTTGTGAGAAGGGGGAAGGTGAATAAGAAACTGGATTGAATTTTTTTTGGATCTTTGTGAGAAACAGAAAAATAACCTTATGATAGGTATACCTATTATTGCGTGTTATTATCACATCTGACCTTATTAACCTTCTAATACAAATGCTTGGGATGAAATGGAAAATCTGATGGCAGTACTGTCAAAAAGACTGTCTTTCGCACACTGTCAATATATCCATTCGCTATCGACCTCACAGGTTTCTATTCATATTTCAGGTTCATCCGAGTCAATATCATATTAGTATTAATCTATTGCCCGTTAAGTCAATCTGGTTGAAGGCTCTTCCAATCCTAGCGGCTTTTCCCCTAATAAACTTCGTGTCATTTGCTCTTGTCAGCAATAGCTCCTACAAAGGTCCCATCAATATCTGGAGTCCATCTACGTGATGATTATGAGGAATGATACACTTCAAGCTTCGTCATTTACAAATCAATCATTGCACACTTGGACATGGAATACGTACTTTATTATTAGTGAATTATTATTCCACTCAAGCCCATCATTCGCTTATTCTAAACCCCAAAAAACAACCATCCTTCAGCATATAAATTATCTGTTCACCCGCCAAAGCCTCAACTACACAAGTCTATAGCAATTCAGTACGACTTGGCATGCTTTCTGCCTGCGTAATCAAGCGCGTTCTGCTGCCATATTGAAGTTTAATTCAAAGATGGTTTTCTGGATGTGCGAATCAACATGTTATGTTAGTTGATCCCAAGTATCACTGTCATAATCTTCCCATTTATCATCGTTAGTATATATATCTCGCTATCAGTCTTCCCATCATCATCAAAGAATAGACGAGAAATCTTTCAATACCCAAATCTCAAGCCTCAAACCTCAAACATTCAACTTCACCATTATCGAGCCAAGATTCTCATCCAAGACTAAAACGAATTCAAATCAAAATATTCAACACCTCAATATCTGCGCTACCATCTGACCGTCTTTCCCCATCTACCGTGAAACTTATACTTTCCGTCGAAGATAAGGGGAAGAAACTATCCCCGATGAGTTCTTTTATGCTCGAATCTTTCAAACTTTTAGAGCTATTTTCAAAACTCGTGAGCAAGATTCACCTTATTTGTAGCAAGTGTCAGATAATTCACTATATATATTTTTTCTTTGGGAACTTTTTATCCACGGGGTGGTTGGGCTCTACTATAGGAACCTAGAACGCTCCGATAGCCAATATATAATCTCCCATTAAATCTCCATCTCTTGCTATACATATTTTGCAGATCAATTATAGAAGATTCAGGTGGAGATTCAGTATCTTGCACCTACTATACACTAACACACATATAGGATCTATATCCTCGATCCTTATCTTCAATTTGCTTGTGGTCGTGGTATCTCGAGATTATTAGACGGGATGAGAAAGGATTTTCATTGTCACTGATATCTATGACTATTGTCATCAACCCAACCCATCATTCTCGTCTCCTCCCTATTCTCCATATATCCGTAAAAACTAAACCGCATTCTCTTTACCGTCCCATCATTTTTTGTTACTGCCATTCAATAATTGCAAACATCAGATGAACTAAACCACGATAATCTAAGAAACTCTCCACAAGTCAACCTAAAATGCCATATTTCCGACTTCAGGGTCTTGCATTCAGTATATTGACTTTGACATACTAAAAAAAAGGACCTTATCAAAGTTATCCATTTTGAATCCTGTAGTTGCACTGAAACAAATCTTTGCAATGCGAGAAACTTATATAGACCCTCTACAAGAACTGATCCTGGAGCCAATGAGACAGGGAAAAGAGAGGGAGGTGGATGGGGTGAATGTATGAAGAACATACCTACAGAAGGAAGGAAGCATATAATTAATTTAACCCATAAAGTGAGGTAATGAGCATGAGGTGTTGAATTCATCTGCCCCTAGAGAATATCCACCACGACCAGCTACTATATATCACCGAACTTATCGAAATCGCATTCGAAATCTATATAAAGCCAAGCCCAACTACACCATAATCAAAGATCATCAACATCTACTAGAAATCACACAACGAAAGATTAGGGATATATAGAGCTACCTACCGTGGCATATTTCTTTTTATTGTTTTGCATAAATCATCTCAAGAGTCTTCTGCCCAGACTTATTAATCATTTATTAGGTATTATGCTTCTTCCCTTCGAGAATTTATATTTATATTTATATTTATATCGCTATTGCTATCACTATTGCCACATTTTCACCCCTTGTTTTATTATCATTTCACTTATACCTCTCTCTCTCTCTCTCACCATCATTTTACCTCCACCTCTCAAATCACAACATCATATATAAAAATCCGAAAACAATTCCACATACATACAACATACATACTCAGCTCCAAGAAATCCGCGGCGCACACCATAGCAACAGCAGGCGCGACGATTGCAAAAAGATCATAATCTCGATCTGAGAAATAGTGCTTTTTTTTATACCTCGCTATCCACTACCTATAGGTATCAACCTCCAGCTTGTAACACGCATGACATAATATAACATAATATTAAAATTCAATTCAGTCAATTCAATTCGATTCAACTTTATGAATCATTATATTATTGTGTGACGAGCTAAGTTCTATGGAATCGGAGATTCCATATAACTTAGCTCGATGACTAAGCTAGTGTATGTAGAACTACTTTATATCAACAAACTTGATGCAGTCAAAGAAATGAATAAACGAATGAATAAATATACTGTTTTTTTCCAATTACAACCGCAATCACAACCACAATCAAGACCGCAATACGGGATAATTAAGAGAAACAGATAAATAAACAGATAGATAGACAGACAGACAAGACCCTAACAACGTACCTCCTCCCTTCTCCCTCCCTCCATAACTATCAATATAAACACCCCTCTCCTCTCCTCTCCTCTCCTCTCC
>JANPYM010000010.1:631781-710571 GCA_025890175.1 Ciborinia camelliae
CCCCTCCCTCCCTCCCTCCCTCCCTCCCTCCCCCAAAAAAAAAGAAAAGAAAAAAATAAAAAGAATACATAAACAACCTCCTGCAAGTTTCAAGTAAAAATACTATACTATACTTGAAAATACATACCGTAGTACGGTATGAATAGATATAAATAGGTACCTAGTGTGTGATATGGATGTGGTATAGGTGGGTGTGCTTGGAATAGATTTCGATTTCGATTTCGATTTCGATGGGATGGGATGATTTGATTTGATTTGATTTGATTTTTGTGGGGGTGAGGTATGGTAGGGAGATGGGTATGATATGTGCCGAATATATATCTAGGTGGTTTGTAGATATATGGATAGATAGGTAGGTAGGTAGGTAGATATATATTTAGATATATATATACATTTCTCCCGTCTCTATGCTAGATAC
This sequence comes from Ciborinia camelliae, assembly GCA_025890175.1. Classification (NCBI taxonomy): domain Eukaryota; kingdom Fungi; phylum Ascomycota; class Leotiomycetes; order Helotiales; family Sclerotiniaceae; genus Ciborinia; species Ciborinia camelliae. The sequence goes on from JANPYM010000010.1 coordinate 632,200, forward strand.
CTTACCCAAGTCTTCCTTTCTGTCCTTTCTATTACATTAATTACTCTTTCCCTCTTCCCCCTCTCCCCAAATTCAATCTTCATATACCATTCTATACCACACTCATTTCCACCCTGCCCTCACAATAAAGTATCAGTAGCCTTCAAGAGAGCGGCCTCCTCCGCCTCATTATCCTCCTTCTCACATAATAACCACGCCACTCTGGTCTGATTATATTCAAACCGATTCATGCATTCATCAATTCTTCTCCACAAATCTTCTCCTACGACTTTACTCCCCTTGGAGTTATGGAAATCATTGCGTTTCCATTTGTACTGGAGATCTTGTTAGTTTTGAACTCTAGAGGTGCTGGAGAGTTTGATTCGGGAAGGGATGGGATTTGAAGCGTGTCTTGAAGGAGCGTCTTGATCAACAGGACCAACTTGGCCAGTTATCTCGACCTCTATATCCAACTCGATCGCCTGTATCGAAGAAGAAGAAGAAAAACCTACAATATGTTCCGTAACTCCATACCACAAATTGGTACTGCTTGTAACGCCGACCACCAACCCTCCCGGTGCAATCTCCCCACTCACATCCTCAAATCCCGGAATCCTCTTCGTACATTGCGCCTCCACAAACTCCAATGCCTCACACGCCGCTGCCAATTCGGCAATCTTCTGCATCTCGACTTTACTACCGGTTTCCTCGAGTTTACCCGTAGTATTATATCGGGACTTTGGTCCAAAATGTAAAGAATAAGCTGCTCTGTAAATTTCCTCCGTGTCTGGTTTTGATGAAGAGGATGAAGCGAAATCAAACCCGAAATCCAATTCTTGGGGAGCATTGCGTTTTAAAGGGCCAACAGCACCCGCCACACTAAAAACCAAAGTCCGAGGATGCCCGACATAATACCCCTCCTTCATCATTTTCAATCTGGAGATTTGCAAATCTTCCTCGGGTTCATAGAAGAACAATCGAGGAATGACGCGGTTTTCATGAATGTAAAGTTCGGTATCATTTTCGAGGTCGAATTTTCGTGGGTGGAGAATCGGGTTTTCCACTGTAGATGCCGCTCGGAGAGAGGTGTCCGTAGTGGCGGGTGTGGCGATATTGTAATCTGAGATGGAGGTGGTGTGACGGTGGAGGATGGGTACGGTTGGTAAGTCTGATGCCATTGTGATGCACGTGGATGTTGGGAGATGTGTTTTGAAGCTTAAGATGATGATAGGGGTTACGGGACTTGGCCTTGTTTTGAGGTAGTTGATTTTCCGTTTGTTTGTATTTAATTTAGATCAGGTTCAATATTTAGGAGTGAAAATAAAGTAATAAAAGGTATGAAGCAATAAATTATATGAACGTAATATTGAAATGTTAAGGATGTTGCGGTAAATGAAGTATGATTGAAGAAGGATGAAATATGGTCAAAGATGATAGATATCCCCTTCATATCCGGAGTCACGTTTTGAGTTAATCTATTTAGAGTTAGGTCAACGCCACATATACCGTTCAGCCACACTTCGAATAACCTTAGTGGGATAATCCCAAGAAATTGCATAACATAACTTTAACTGCATTTCAAACTTCTCGAAGTGACCATCTTTACTAACCATCTGTACCAGCTGTCTATTGCAACGCTTAAAAGAATCCTCAGATTTCTACAGAAGTCTTTGAGAACTTAGAATCAAAATATTCACGAGTGAGGTGGAGGACATCAACTTCTGCTTCCTTCCCTTTGCAACTCACTCCTTCCTCTCTATATATCAGAATAAACACACCCCTCTTTCCAGAAACGGCCGGTGCACTGACAGTGTGCTTTGGGCCATTCTTCGAGGGATAAACAGACGAAATAACGACTCCCAATCTGGTGAAAGAGAGCCAGATTATTTTTGTTTCTTTCTAGGTTTTAATGAAGAGATGATTAATGTCCAATCCGTTTGACATTATCTTTTGAACTGCTTCGATAAATAAAGCGAATAGGGGTACGCTTTGGGTTGCAGAGTGCTGTAGTTGGCGCCTGCTAGACTGCGATAGTGGAGGCAAACAGAGACTATAGTCCTTGTTGATCTTCACTTAACCTCTCAACATTGGCATCCGCAAGATGGGTGTTAATAATATGACGAGGCTGCATATTTTTAATGCATGTGGTTGAAGATATTACCCGAGGATGAAGAAGGTAGGAACAAATAAACAGATAAATATCATGGAGCGAAGCTATGGAACCAGGAACTAAGGTGATAAGAATTTGCTCACCTAACTAAAATAGCCTCAATCGAAAAATGATATGATTATAAGTAATACAGCGAATCATTACAAAGGAAGGGCCTGGGCAGTGGTCTGCCTAGAACCAACAACTCAAAGGAAAGAGCTCTCTACAAACACCGGCAGGAGCCTCCAACGAGGTGCTATCTCCTTTAGCCTTCCTCCTTTTGTTTAAAATCTATGACAATTTATCATTTCACTGAGCATCTCAAAGAAGCAGATCGACCTCGACTGCAAGAAAATATGGCATCCCAGCAGCCAATCATCACAAACGGCCATCACGGTCGCATGCAAAATGACGTCCATAAATTACGCTCCTTACTCACTGACAAGTTTGTCTTGAACGATTCTGAAGACGACATTCCTCCCCCCGAGGGACATCCCCCTTATGACTACCTACAAGAACATGAGGGCCACGCAATTTACCTTCCCATGACTGTCCAAACTTTCGAAGCAGGTCCATATGGATTTGACGCCGGTGACAAGCTGAAGTTGGAAATCGAAAGATCGAGATACCTGATGGTGTCTGCTGGGCCTGATTCTCCACTAGAAACAGTTAGTGAACTCCGCCCCGGCGACATCTTAGATAGCATCCAGTATATCATTTCCGCAAACCTTACTCTTTATATCGACATTCGCGATGTAATTTTTGCCGAAAGACAATCGCCCGATAACTTCGTGACGACAGCCATGATTATGACCAGTTATACAACTCCCCCAATTGATATACTGGAAAGCACACCCAATCCACGCCCTGGCAGTCGATACAGATGGGATAATATCAGTCTCGACGCCGTGAGAAGCATGTTGTATGCACATGGGCAAATTCTGTATGATCGGGATGGACATGTTAGACATATTCCGATAGATGATTTGGAAAAAGAGACATTACTCGAGAACGTTGAAGAGCTTCTACGTGGGGATTTGGGACATACATGGAGATTGGGGCACAATACTATTGGGGTGAAAATGGAATAAGTACAACGAGCACAGGAGAGATTGCTTGATGTCATCGGATTGAATTGATCCGTTTCGGTGGTTGCTAAGGAGATGGAGTGGAGGGCGAGGAATTATCGAATACGGGTTTGATGATCAGACTGAATGGCAACAGAGTCAACAAGCAAGAAATCAGAGCAAAAGCCGAGGGTCAATCATGATATTAACTCTTCTATCATTATCCGGTTGTATTGTTAATCATTAGATAGAGGAAAAGATTATTGTGGCAAGGATGGGAGTGCAGGTTCTTCTATCATTATCCAGATGTACTGTTAATTAGATAGAGAAAAGGTTTATTGTGGTCAAGGATGTGGTTACAGATGTATCTCTAGGTATTCATAACATTTCCGATATATCTCTTCCTCGGAAACTTTCTTTCAATTGAATTATCTCTTTATCCGTTTGACAAATTTATTTTTCCAAAACAATCACCAGCACTTATCTGCGTTCTTGAAGAAACCAGATACGTAGGCTACCTACCACCCATCATCATATTCCTAATCATCTCCTCATATTCCATCAAACCTCTCAGGGACGTCCCAAGTGGATAGGTCCAACACCTTTAATCTTCTTCTTCTCCCTAGTGATTGATTAGCAGGTATCGACGACAACATATCTAGTTTCCAAAAGAGTCTGCAGCTTAGACGGATTCGATTTTCCCTAATAAGGATAATGGGAACTGTGTCATTGGGTGCTAGTGGGCCTTTTTTGAATTTTTTGATCTCTTTGGGATCAAGATGAAGCCTTCAGTATATCTTCCTTTCATTACCTACTTTCCTGGTGCGGGAGTTTTGCTTTGGGGGTTGTGCGTCGGTTCTCTTGGGGTGTGTGAGTGTGCATTTGTGCATTTTTTTATTTCTGTGATCTTCCGATTCTGGGAATCGATGGTCTATGGATGGATGATAGGGGACTAAGAGGTATTAGATTTGTAGAGGAATAGGGGATGAGAGATTATTGGACATCGCGGGTTCGGAGACTGGGAGCGGACTAGAGGATAGGGGTTAATGGTACTGTGTGTGGACTGGATTGGGCTGGTTGAGCTGGGTTGGGTTGGGTTGGCTTGGGAATGTGATTACGACTACGGCACTGTAAAAATGATAATAGGCTTGCCGGGAGAATTGATACTCTGGGAACATGTTCATCACTGGACTCGGAAGAAACCAAAAAAAGGTAGGGAAAATAGAGTATTGTGGCAACAGCAATCATTCAATATGAGTGTAAAGAGGTTATTATTGGCCTGCAGCTATCATGATTTGATTTCGAACTGGGAACAAAGTTTCGAGGTGCGTGGGGTTTATTGCTGGTTCATGGAACTGATTGCAAGTCTTTATGGTGACGGCCAAGATTGATAACATATTACTTTCATATTTCTAATGACATTGGTAGACGTCATGAGAATCTTTCTACCTTAACGCCTTTACAATTTGTGAGATATTATTCTTGCTCGCAACAAACCTGCAACATATTGCCTATTGCCTTGTACTCTACCAATTGCAAATTTTACCAAGCAATACCAACAAGTTGGAAACGAACGTAATTCGTGAACCATTTTCCACCGACGGTTGATTAACACATATTTCTATACGATTCTCCATACGGTTGTGGGAGTTTTGCATAGAATCCATCATCCAACTTAGAATGGGATCTGATCAGCAAATAATTCAGCTTCATGTGCCCCGCCTAATGTCTTGAGTCCAAATCATCACATTAAAATAATCATCATCTATTTTCACAGTGTTGCGTTGAGGCTCACGGCTTTGAGTTGGCCATCTCTAATTCGCGATTGAAATACCGAGTTCAGTCCAGGCTCAGGAACAAAGCGACTCGCATAGAGAAGACCTTCTCGAAGCAGGAACTCCTGATCATCCATTAAGTCAGGTAGGCCGATTATATTGGCGATAACCTCTAGCGTCAACAGGTTATTAGCGCAAAGAAGGGGTCCGATGTCTATGACACCGAAGCGTATCGAGGGCTGCTCCAGCATGAGAGTCCGAGAGAGTCCACTGCACAGTGAGAGATTTGGATCATGGCCATCCAGATTACCGGCTCCGGTGATCAAAAAGTGGGTTCGCAATGTTTCGGTGATCAGATGCAGTCGGTTAAGGTCTTCTTGCGTCATATTGGCGAGGTAACTTCTCTCTAGCTCAACCAGTGAGATGCATATTACTATAGTCCTTTCTTCAGTAAGATGCTTCTTGTCAGCAGCTACTTTAAAACATAGACTGCAGAAATTTCGTCCAAAATAAATTGTTTCGCGCTTGGGATCTGAAGTCATTTCGGAGAATTATAGGGACTCTTATTATTTGTATATTGAGAGCCTTGCCCTGTGAAAACGAAGCCCGAAGGTGGCAGATTGCCATCAAGTAGGCTATCCTCGATGGCCAACTCGACAATACGTTGAGCAGATTCTTGTGCTGAGGCTTTATTAGCGAAACGGTTTACTATTAGATATTGATCAGTGTTGAAGTGAGTTCTGCGTTCCGCCAGGTATATGCCAAGCTTGCTAGCAGATATGCTTCACGTGTATTGGTGAATTTGGAGACATGCTGTATACGTGCATTCAACGATACAGTGCAGGCTGCTGAGATGGGCATTAAAAACAGCGGATCAAGTAGACTGTTGCAATTTACATACTGCCCCGTTTTTTCATAGGTACCGGCCTCTGCAGCCTCAATAATTGCATGCGCATTTGCACCGCCGTACCCGAAAGAATTTATCGTTGATATTATTATTGTGTATCGAGCTAGTGTATGTAGAACTACTTTATATCAACAGAATTGATGTTAGCTCTACAAAGAGATCTCGGCCACTCATGGACTTCAGTTGCAACTTTGAATTTCAGTCCTTCAACATGACTATTTTCCAGGGTCAGCTCTCCATTACATTTTTCTCGAAGATATTCTGGTAACTTACGCTCCGGGTTCAATGTTTTCAACCCATGTGTTGGCAATATCTTCCCGTGACTCAACGATATGGCGACTTTAATGATTGAGGTTAGTTCAATAGCTGCTTCACTATTTCCTGAGTTTGTTTTCACCTATTTGCGATTCCGAAAGTATCAGACCATCCCTTAGACGTGGCAAGTGTCTTCCTCGGGTAACGTGATGAGGTTAGCACTTGCGACAATAGCGCTGTCAGTCACCACTTTTGATGCCGTTGATAGCCATGTGACGGCAGTAAATGAATGAAGAACACGCTGTGTCCAAAGTAAAACTAAACCAATTAGCCTGATATTATGAGAGCTTGTTCCATCTCCACTCACCTCGGTACTTTCAAGTTAAAAACATGATTTATCCGGTTTGCTAGAAGGGTCGTACCACAACCTACAGCCGAGTAATGATGGATTCCATCCAAATCTCATTGTTGCGTCATGATATGGTCCTCGGTGAAATTCCCAAAGTAAACCGCCACATTGGCCCCGGAAATATTCTCCTGTGATACACCGGCGTTCTCAAAACACTCGTAAACCACTTCGAGAAGCTTTCGCTGTTGTGGATCCATTGGAGCCGCCTCAAAGTTATTGATGCCGAAGAAGCTATTATCGAACTGTCGTACATCCTTTTTGAGAAAATACCCTTTGTTTGTATTCATTACCCACGCTATATTTCCATCAACCCTGTAGAAGCTGTTGATGCCATACCGTTGACCCAGTACAAATCCCTGGCCGGATTTATTTTTCAGCGAGAATTCCCAGAGATTAGAGGCTGAAGCAATCCCTGGAAAACGACAGCCTAATACGTTCTTTATGAGCTTCTAGATGTGGTAAGAGTAGTTGAGGGATTACAGATACATACCTATTCCTACTATACAACATGGATCATCATCTGGGTACACTCCCGTACCATGGCAAGTAGTCCCATTTGACTGGCTACCATTGATTGAATCACGTGATATGGCTTTTGTTGCACTCATCTTGATTGTAGTTTGTAATCAGCGGGCTAATTTGTGATTTCCTGAGGTAGAAAGCATCAGCTGAAAGCTTTTGTGTATGGGTAGGTAGTCAAAGTCACTTGAAGTATGTTGCAAATTTTAACATTCCCAACAGCAGATGTGCTTTTTTATTCAGAAATAAGCTCAGCTAGTGAATAGAGACAATCTTAGCACATATTTGGAATCGGTCGGGAGTATGACTTGGCTAGTATACCATGATCGGCAATAGCTTTAGAGGTATTGTGGGGGTCTAAGGGCGGGTCTAAGGTACAGGAACTGACACCAATCCTTCACTAACAACCTCACCAACCTTCATCTTATCCAATTCTACCATCTCCCGTTGTAACCTTTCTCCTTTCATCCCCCCACTTATGTTCTCGATAAGTAGAGGCGGAGAATCTCCAGCGCTACCTGCTCTGCTCCTCTTAGATAGGCTTCCACGAGATTGTGCCTCTCCCATACAGATTCACAGCTGCAGTTAGAAAATCAGTTGTGGAATGTATCTATTCCCTAAAGTTGTGCGTCGCAAAGCAGCATTGGAAGGCTCCCATCATATCCTCATACCCTTCTCTCCTAATCCGCGCTGATTTCATTTATGCTCTTCTATCCTAGCCTCTAAGAAGATCTATTCTCCCCTATGATGTCTCTCAGGATAGGATGAAGGTGTTTTTTCCAACGCTGGCGTAAACAGTTGGTGCACGGTAATTAGGTGCTGGTAAAAGTACCATGAATAATACACACTTCTCATAGCATCATCAAACAGTCTATACTATACGTGGTCTGATTTACTACAGGTGCTGCATCGACCTAGTGCTACTAGCCTTGGCAGGCGATTGTAGCAGACTTCCGATGGGGGGATAACATGCCGTCTTACTGTAGCATGGTCTTGTAAAAGGAGCACTGGGGCATGAGATTAGAATATTGCATGCTATACTTGAAGGGGTAGTATTATAGAAGATGGGACAACCACACTCTGGTATAGCTTGATTCAAATACTTATATGCGTTTGAGTCACCTTTTGATTCTAAGTGCACATTATGGAAATGATGTAGAGATCAGCAATCCAACGTTTTCAGTCAATGTGGGGTAGAATTTTTTATCTTGTGATACAGTCAACCTTCTAGCCATCATTGTAGAGTTGATAAAATTATCTCTGCAGCATGTTCTGCAATGGCGTAAACAATGCCTTGAGGATTTGACCGAGGTGAAATAGGCATAATACTTGCATCGCACACACGAAGATTGGCACAACCGAAGACTCGGAGCTGTGGATCGACCACACCACCAAGTTCCTGAGGCATCATAGCGCATGAGCCTGTCCAATGGTGGGCGCCTGCAGCCCTATCTAAAACATATTTCTTGGCAATCGTGATGTCAGCAAATCCTCCAGCTTTCGGCATACCAGGGCCGCATTTTCCGTCTGGTTTCAAATGGCGCGAGAGAGGCTCCGTCATGGCAATCTTCTCTGCCAGCTGAACATGCCGGGCAAGTATCTCAACATCGAAGGGATGTGAAAAGAAATTTGGATCGATAGAGATGTCTGACGAGGAAAGTGGCGTTGAGGATGACTTAATGTGTACCGAGCCACGAGATAAAGGATGTGCGAGATGAATGCCCATCGTAAAGTATTTCTCTGTCCCAGGCTCGGGAGGAACAAAGGATCCAGCACCTGAGAGGCACATGAAACCGGGCGCGGTCATGTAACATCCAGAGGCTTCTTTTGGGGAAGTAACGACGGCTCTTACTAATGCTTCATGTGTTTTGATAAGAGATGCCGATGTATCTGAATGCTGCGGCAGTATGTTATCCAAAGCCTGCTTCAACTGGGCATCCATTTCAACTGGTAGTTGAGCAAGGACATTCAAATTACTCTTGGATCCTGGCCCGACGCCTTTTGCATATGCCTCTTGTACCTTTGAGATAGCCTCTTTATCTTTGCGTAATATCTGGTCAATCGTGTCAAATCCATCCTCATCGCGTACTTCGAATGTAACCGTGACAAGAGGATGATTTTGCAAGTGCTCGCCGATGTTGGGATTGTTAACCACGACATCTATTCCAAGAGGTTCAAGGATCTTTGGGTTACCAACACCTGATAGCTCAAGTAACCGCGGAGAATTAATCGCTCCCCCACTAAGAATGACTTCTTTATTTGCCAAGACAGACTTCAAAGTCCCAGTTTCACTGTTGCGAATCGTAACACCAACTGCAGTGGGAGCACCAGAATCGGAATTTTCGAAGAGAATTCGTTCGGCAGTGACTTTTGTCCAAATGGTGAGATTATCTCTTGACCGAACTGTATCGTCCAAGTACGCCTTAGCCGAATAGCTTCTCTTCTTGTCAAGACCAATTGTTTCTCCCCCCATTAAGCTTCCAAGAATTTTACCAGAAGTTAATGCATCCTGAGCAACCGGGAATCCAAGTGTAGCAAGTGTGTCCCTCCATACACGCGGCCACTCCGTATCCTCCTCTGGGAGAGTGATCTGGAGAGGGCTTTTGGTGGCGTTCTTGGCGGATGCGGATGTGGCTAGAGTAAATCGTTCAATAGACCTAGAGAAGGCTTCCTCGTCCCAGCCTGGATTACCAAGGTTGGCCCAGGCCTCAATGCTTAACTTGGAGTTCGGAATAAAGGCGAAACCGTTGATGGCGCTTGATCCTCCAAGCAAACGACCAGCAGGCGCTATATTAGTGCGATTTCCGATATTGACCTTTGAATTTATTAGCAGTGCAGCTATAGATTTGCTTAAATTAGGACTCTCTTACCTGAGGAACGGTCGAAAAGCCCCAGTTAGCATCTGTAGCCATGACAAGCGGGCCCAATGATGGGACATTGGTTCGAGGGTCACTCGTCAGGTCTTCTCCAGATTCTATAAGAAGAATGCGGTAACGCTCATTCTCTGATAGCCTGTTTGCAAGCACGCAGCCGGCTGTTCCGCCTCCCACGATGATGATGTCGAAAGTTGGAGAGGCCATGATAAGTTTGAAGGGGCCGCAAATCTTGATGCTTGGGCTGGTTGATTATTGTAATAGAGAACTGTTTAATAGGTGGGGTGCTTTAGGAGGTTGTTTTGGGTATCAGGAGCAAAAGGCACAAAAGGTGCAAACGACTTTATATATCGCTCCGAGGTCTGTGTACCATGGCGTGATTCTAGATATTGATACTGGCGATTCTCGCCCTACTTGTCCTAGTCTCGTGCTAGAATTTTTCAGCCACCTATTTAGCCATATAAGGTAATAAACATAGGGCCCGGGAGAGATATTCTTACATTCGCATTAGAAAATTAATAATTAAAAAAACAATAAAAGTACCCGACGTATAGGTGTGCCTCTGTTGGAAAGCAGTGAATTAGGCTTACAAATACACTATAATTAATACTAGCACCTTAATATACTATATTTTCACAGCCTCAATTCGCTTTTTTTCGGTGGTTGGAAGCGTTTGCTACGCCATATCTATGCGTAGCCACTACTAACCCGATCCAATACATGCTGCATAAATTCGGCTGTAAAATACATGAGATACTAATTTGAGGTTAAATAATATCCCCTTTCAGGTCTAATTAGGGTTTTTCTTGATGTTATTAATGCAAACAAGCTCTCGTTCAATGGCTTGAGAATATTAGCAGCTTAATGCAGCCCTTGCTCTTTATATTCCTCTGCTAGATCTCCAAGATCTTCCTTCACCTCAACGCCATCTAGAAGGACAAATACCACACGAGCCAATTTCTTCTTTGAACAATTACGCCATTTGTACATCGTAGCTCTCTGCAACAAGACATCCCCTGGCCTCATAACACGAGACTCGCTGCTGTCGAGGGTGATCTCCAATTCGCCTTCAATGCCATAGTCGAGAGACATTTCGCGGTGCATCGGCGAGTCTAATCCTGGAGCAGAATCAATGAGCCTGACCACGGTTCCTTTCTAGATATGAAGACCGGGCTGTCCAAGATGTGAGTTTCATTGATCTTGGTATCTTGCTGGGGCTTGTAAAGGCACAACATATCTCATTATTCCTTGCATATTTGATATCTGCATCATTCGCCATGCTCACCGGTTCCCGCTTGTGGTGTAGATTATGTTCGCTACAGCGTGGCCATTGACCATGAAAATGTCTTTACCCTCTTCGTTATGAAAGCTGTTTCGTAGATCGCCAGCGGAAAACTCTGAGATAGGGCCCTTCACCGATTAACTTGGGGAGTTCATTGTGATGAGATGGAAGTTTCAAAGATATCGGAAATCCTAGTTCAAGCTGCGATTGCCAAAAACCAAATCAACTCTTCCGTAAATGAGAAGAATCAAATGCCAAGTTGACCTATATTAAGTTACTTCAACCTAAGGTGAAAATGACAAATTTAAAAATTGTGATTTTATTAAGTACAGCATATCTACCAACAAGACTAATTGTAGTTTTCATATCCTTGCGCCCACTCGTTGAGCTAGACACGATTTGACAAGGTACTGAATCGAACTTTGCATCCGCGCCTCTTTACGGCAGTCCAGGATGTACTGAATTGTTGGAATATTGAATCAAAATAGCTGGATGTCTCACCGAGTTGCTAGAAACGTAGAGATTCAGGATTCAAATGTGGTTTGAAGCAGGGTGGTAGAAAGCTAGGAGTAAATTTCCGTCCAAATCCCTTAAGGATTCTTCTGCCACCACACAAATCATGCATTAAATGCGTCATTTCAGGGGTCATATCCGCTTATGTGGGTACTGTACAATTTCTACCTAGTTGTCTGCTTCAGTTACAGCCAAAATATCTATCACATCACCTACCAGGCCAAATGCATCTAAAGCCTTTCGACCTAGAGTCTTTATTTCAAGCACAACCCCATGGCGCTCAACGACGAGCTGTCTATACAAGAGGCTCAACAAGAAGCCAAACAACAGGATGAAAAGGTAGATATATCTGCAGGAACAAATACTACCACCCCACCTACCAGCAACAAAGTCTATATTCAAGGGCTGAATCTATGGCTGATTGCTTCAACGTAAGTCCAAAAACAGAATATCCGACCTCAGGACTGATCATGGATATCAAGGGTGGCATTGATGGTCTTTCTGGTCGTTCTAGAGATCCCAATCGTTCCGACATGTCTAATTACAATTTCTAATGAGATTGGGGGGTTTGACAATGTTAGCTGGGTCATATCAAGTTATCTGCTTGGTAGAATCGGTAAGCAGCTTATACACAATCAGCATCTTTACTGAGCGTCTGCTAAAAATCTCTACAGGTGTGATGGTTATCTTCGCCAAGTTGAGTGATCTGTTCACTAGGAAATCTGTATTCACTACCTCAATTGCCATTTTCACTGTGTTTTCCGGTGCTTGTGGTGCCTCCAAGACAATGACACAACTGTAAGTTCAATAAACTGTGTGTGTGGTTCCCCCCCTCTCTCCTTTTTCTTCGTTGTCACGAAGTCTCATTGTTGATCTTGATACTCAACATTATATCTTAGCATCATCTTTCGCGCTTTCCAAGGATTAGGTGCCGGCGGCGCATATTCTCTAAGCACCATCATTCTCATAGAACTAGTTCCACCCCGGAATCTTGCGAAGTCAACTGCACAACTGGCAATGGTCACAACCTTGGCGAATGTTCTCGGTCCTATCATCGGCGGTGCAATCAGCAATGATACTCACTGGAGATGGATTTTTCTTCTCAAGTAAGTTTGCGGGATCTTTTGCTATTTCTTACATATTGACTTTTTTAAAGTGTTCCTATTGCTGCTTTGGCACTTCTAGTTGCATTGTTCGCGATTCCAACAAGATTTCCATACCATACCGAAGCCGAATTGGGTATCAAACAGCGCATCTTTGGTACAAACCCAAATAATACCCCTTTGACCGTTCACGTCAACTCCAAAAAGGATTATCTGCGTGCAAACTTTCTTCCAAATGGCATGTTCCTGGCGGGTGAGGGGACAGCGAAGAAGCTCGATATAATCGGAACTATTCTCGTCTTACTCGCGACCATCACTTTGGCTGCCGGTTTTCAGGAAGCAGATTCAAGATTCCCTTGGAAATCTGCATATGTGATATGTTTGCTCTTAATTTCTGGAGTACTGTGGATCTTGCTTGTTTTGTGGGAGCGAAAGGTTACTCTCCTCGATGGTCCTCAGGAGCCCGTGTTACCCTGGAGATTTTTAACAAGTAAGGCAATGACTGGGATTTTGCTGTAAGTCTGCCATCAAGACCTGCTTCTGGCTACCATAGAACTAACAATATCAGTCTGTTCTTCCTGATTGGAGGGCCATTAGTGGTGACGTTATATCAAACTCCCCAGATGTTCCAGTTAGTCTATGGACTCAACGGTCTAGATGCTGGTATAAGAGTTGTGCCATTCACGGCACTATGGGCTGTCGGATTGCTAGTTTCGCCTACGTTGGCTGGTAGGCTAAAGGTTCCGCCGATCTACATCATAATCGCAGGCTCGTGTATTCAAACTCTCGGCTTTGCCTTGATGGGAACAATACCAGTTACCCTTCAAATTCCTTCCAGAATCTACGCATACGAAGTCATTGCTGGGTTAGGGTGTGGCCTAGTTTTTCCTTTGCTGTTTGTCATGATACCCTTCGTGGCTGAACCACGCGACCGAGGTAAATGATTCGTGTTCTTATCACAATGAAGATCTAATTTGAATTTAGCTGTAGGAATGGCCACAGGAAGTCAGTTCCAAGTCATGGGCAGCACGATTGTGCTCTCTATTGGCACTTCAGTCTTCAACGGTCATACCCGAGCTCTGCTTGAGTCCCTCCTTGGAGGATCGAGTTCGGCATCAGTCGTTCATCTCGGAGAGTCAATCCAACATGTGCCACATGAAGTACAAGACCAGATCCGACGCATACTTGCCGAAGGATACAATCGCCAATCACTTGTTCTTTGTGCTGCCGCTGCCGCTCAAGTGCCGGCGGCATTGTTACTATGGAGAAAGAAGCAGATTAGAGTTTAGCGGCAGTGTTTTAGTTTGGCGGATGAGATATTGGTGTTGCTTTCGGATATATGTGGGTTGGGGAGAGGCGTTGTTAGGCAGGCCCATATGGCATGCCGGCAGTATAAGTTTATGCTTAGAATCTTGATTTGGGCTAATTTGTGTGGAAATTGAATCTTCGTCGTAATCAATTCCTTATTACGCTATGTCTGTGTGTATCATTTTTCGTCCGAGGCTCATTGCTCAAGATAGTTTCTATAGTCACAAAGCTTTGTGCTCAAGTCAGTTATCAATTTATTACCTACATTCTACATTGATCTAGTAACGATTCCAACCTCGAGTGAAGAACCCAGTAGTATAACCTTAGGTCTACAACTTACCAACTCGACGAACCTGAGGCCAGAGTGCCTAGTCGCCAACAGTCGTTACAATATCCTAGTGTTCCTTGATCAAAATGAAGCATATTGATCTCATTGCTATGTTTTGTTACCATAGCCTTGTCATATATAAAAGCTGCGATTGACCATAGCCGGATTCCCGTTTTTCTGGTATTCGTTCTAGCAATAATTCCCAAGGGAACAAGAGTACAAACTGCAAAAGGGAGCCCTGGTAGTGCTGCTCCCTCTTTTGTCGCTTCATATATTGTTTCGTTGCCAGGGATATTAAAGTGCCCATCAACCCAGTGGGTTCGGACTGAAGCAGGGCCGGTACTCGATGCAGTCGAGGACAGCAACCACATACGAAATGATATATTTCTTAGAATAAAATAACTTTCGACTTTTATAAGCCCCCTCTGTCTTGCCCATGATTGACATATCGTAATCTTTTAGGAAGTGGCTATCCATAATTTAAATAGAGGCACAGTATTGGTGCAGTCCTATTGCTTACTTTTAGCTCGCTATTAACCAAATGAAAGCCTAGTCTTCATGACTCAAAGACTTTCAAATACAGATACATTTAAAGTATAACGGTCCGGATATATTCCCATGATCCAAACATCTCGTAGGTCTAGTAACCATACCTGTTGTCGCGAATTCGTTTCCATAGGAACTACACAGCTATCATTAAGCGCAATATGTATCCCTAATCTTTTGCATCGTTCAGATGTCTTTTGAGTTATGCCATATAATTTTGATGATTGATGAATACATACTGACATCTTCTTAAATCACATTTTTTTACATTTAATCATCTTGAGTGGTAGCTCCAGAATTCAAACCTTGGGTATATGTATAGAATCCTTCCGAGGGCATTTACAGATCAGAACTTTTCAATATATCGCCACCCCCATTCACAATCAGCTTCAAGCATACAATGCCTAAAGATATTCAAATGTTCATATAGGAAGATCTTGATGATTACGATAAGTTTCCTGATTTCAGAGCTCTTTCGACAAGTCGAGTTATTTGGGAATGCAGCTCAAACCGGGTATTAAAAACAGGGTTTCCATATCTTGAATGCATGTATATGATGAATATCTTTAGATTATTGGCTATTCACGGGAAGCTTCAATGTTTTTGTCGCATCGCATTTAAATCCTACCTAAGTTTGATAACTTTTCTGATGTCGAAAGTATTCGAGTCTAGATAGATTGTAGTCTAGACTAAGAATTCTGCAACCCCTCCAAAGGCTTATTTCTTCGAAGCTTGCCTACTTTTGTAATTTATAAATACTCATCAAGCACCGGAGGATTCGTCATGACATGCGGAAATTTGCGAAGAAGCCGTCTTGGAAATCTCACCGATTCGATGAAGCTTTTGGGATCTCACACCGCAGCTCGCTCGTGGTATACGATGTCAAGAGCTACTACATCTCGACAGGTTTGAAACTTCCTGAGTTGCCGACTTCGTTCCAAACGCCACCGCAGGTATCAATACTATTTTGCACACCCCTATGTATGAAAAAATCGATGCGATTATTTATTCCAACACAATATACAGAGCGTGTAAAAAGACACTCCAGTCTATTTGCGCGACGTGACATGGGGGATTGGAGATATTTTGCATGGAGGTCGAATATCCCATCCCAATGAAGATGAGGATACTGTATGCAAGTTTTCCCACGCCGATGAGCAACTAAACAAGCGTGGGAAGCATGTCAAGATCGCTATCTTTAATAGATACCGTGGTACATTTACTTGGCGTAAGGTTTCTGTGGAAAGTTATGGTGAAAGCATGTAGATATTTCGGTGTATTGGATTGAGTCTTATAGATGGAGCGCACATATTTATCTTGCGAAATTGGGCCCGATTTCTTTGTCAGTAATTGCTATAAGTATGTTTCACATTCTACCACAGGCACTTTTACCGATAATTGACCCTGAATATCTAATGGCTTTATATCTTGTGGATGTGCTATACTACATATATCTTTCCGGAACCAGAGATTCATACGAACCACGCTTCCTACATCCAAATCTGTTCAGCCGTCTAAAGACTGGCTCACGCCAAACTACTTTATTGAGATTTTCCAAAGGGTTTCAACAATCGATGCCACTCCATACATTTGCATTCCAGAAGCATTAAGATTCCCACAAGGAGTCTGCGGTGGCAAAGGAAAAACCTGGGATTATTTTCACACCATCGCACTTGCAGGAGGTCGAAGAATATCTGAGATTTTCCACACAGAGATTGTAGAGAACGAGTCTGGTTTCATAAATCAGTGTTGTTTGGTCAATTTCCGTTTGCCTTTAAAGATTGCACATTCTCCCACCTCAGTTTCTGCCGCATCGGAGACTGGGCACTTCACAGTAAGTTCTGGTGATGCCCCCAACATTGCAAAATGGATCGAAGAAACAGCCATTAAGGAATATGATACAATGATCATCACTCAGTACTATTCGGGTGAATTATGGGCTAGAATCAGTGGCCAAATTTATCTTGTATTGGAAGATTTTGAATGGGCTGCGTAGAGACTAAAGGATCTGTGTTTGAGGATTAAGCAAGGACATTGGAAAAGCGGTTAAAGAAACGGAAGACGAGAAACACGCCGACTTCGGCTTCTTCGAATGCTGCTTCATGGTATTCTCCATTTCAGAGCTTGTCATTCATCACCGTTCAGATTGAAGTTCGAGTGTAACATTAACACGTGCAGAGAACTTACAAAATGGCGTGGACTTGGTTTGTTTGTAATTTCATTTCTATGACGGTGGGTACTCCTCTATGAAGGCGAGGGCCATTTCAACCAAGCTGTGAGTGAGCCCGCGGTTTAACAATCTCTCCCACCAAAAGATCAAGAATAGTCTCCAAGACACGGCTTCAAATCGTCAACCATGATTTTCCGGCTCACAGATCACCTCATCGATTCTCCCACGAGCGATGGAGATATCCCAGTCGGGGTACCAGACTCGACTGGATGATGCAAAGTTTCCCCGGACTACTCCAGACTACATCCCAGTAACAATAACACACACAAACAACCCGCAATATCTACTATACAAGAAACATGAAGTCATCAAAATGTAAGTAATATCATTCACTCAGTATATATATATATATAAACTCTCCACAAGAAAGTTCTCAGTCTTCAAAGTTCAAATCTGCGATATATAAAAAAACAACCCCTACCTACTTCACCTATACCTACCTATAAAAGTGTCTTAGAAACATATAGGTAACCGATCCCGAGATTCAAAAGATTTTCAAGAACATTGAACACGCATTTATATCATATCATATCATATCACATCATATCTACTGAATATTTCGGCCCGGGCGGGAGTATAAGTTTAAGAATATGATATATCATGCATGCATACTAGAGATTACCAGGAATCAAAGCAGACTATACAGTATACAGTATACAGTGTAATATAGTTTCAAGATCATGCCAGCAGTGCATACAACGAAGAAGCGGTAGTACTATATCGGTACGAAATCGAATTTTATTAGGTAGGTAGTCAAAGAGATACGTACATAGCTAGGTACGTGTATACAGACATGAAAAAGACAACCACGCTACGCTACGCTGCAAGCTCCGAATGAAAGCTGATATTAAGACATATATGTAGGTAGGTAAGTAGGTAGATATTATACACCAAACCACTACATTTTTTTCATTTTAATCTTCCATCATCTATCTCAAGCCGTCTTATTTTCCTTCCTTTCTTCACCGCATCTGGGAGAATTTGAAGAATGGATGGATATGCTTGGATTTAGTTTAGTTTGCTTGGGTTTGTATCATCAAGTACCTACTGAATGTCGAGTGGCAGACAATATTGCGTACTCCAAACAACCTTACAGCGTTATCCGAGTACGGTACCGAATATCATGCACACAACTGTGGAAGAATTCTTGCAGAGATTCAGACACGCCAAAGATAGTATTTGCAGTATTGCGCCAGATCTCCGAATAAATTTTGTGGATTCGAAGACGGGGTGATGTTTTGTGTGGTTTTTGGGCTGTGGTGTCTATTTGTATCGAGATTTTTCTGGCTTCGAATGGGTTATGCTTTCTTCATGTATGTTGTTCTGGGACAGCTTGATCAAGGTGGAGTTTGGTGGTTGTGTTTTTGTAAACGGTACCTAGTGGGCAAATTTCCCTTAAGAGACTCGTTAACTCCGTGCTAGATGATCCAAAACTTCTGTGAAGCATTTTAGTAATTATTCCCTATACTTTCTAGCGAACCCCCTTCCCCCCCACCCATTTCTTTTTTCTTTTTTATGTCTTTTATTTGGAAACATCCCCTTCCTCAGAGAAAGGTAATGCCATTTTGAAGTTGTAGAAGTGCTTCTGCAGTTGTTCGACGTGAGTCTTCCATTGTATAACCACAATTGCTAGCCGGAAATTGCAGTAAGTCATGAACTCTCTGGTCGAGAATTCCGTCCAAGTATGAGCAAAGCCGTTTACAAACAACTTTTGCCGGGCCCCCAACCCACCAGGATTCGTGTTGAGTCAAGAGCGCGCTCCAATAACATAACATTAATAAAGCTCTGGGTTCCTTCTGATCAAGTAACTCTACAAACGAATCGGGAAGTTCACCCACGAACGACATGAATCTGCAGATCACGTCCCGGTCATTGCCCAATCGCATCAGTTGATACAAGTTATTCAAGGGACCCTCGTATGAATTCTTGAACGTATCGGGATCACAATCTACCTCGAATAATCCGCGAATTGCTCTCGATGTTTCCAGAGCCCACGAGTTTAGGGCGGGCAAAACATCATCAAGATCGGGGGCCTCCCCCTCTGCGACTTGTTTGCAATGGTTATCCAATCCTAGAAAAAGACTATTTTTTTGGTGAGAACGGATATCACTCATAGACCACAAGACGGTCACTCCTCGCATAGCACGCAGCCAAGTAAGTCCTCCTGCGGCATCAACATCAACTGTGGAATGGTTTTGTGGTTGCACATTTTTAAATGCTAGCATCGTATGCAGATAAGATGATGCGAGACTTGCATCTGCATTACTAGCATCGAATATGGTTCGAAGTTGTAGAGAGTAAGAAGATAGAGAGAGTGCGTAGTGTAATGCGAAAGCAATGTTATACTTCTTCTCCTCCGGTCGTAAATAGATGAGATGCCTCGCCGAAAATGCAAGAATTGCATGCATCAAATATGGAGCATTTAAAGAAAGCTCAAGCCCATGTTGTTGGAGGATTCGCTGGAATGCTGTGGTTCCAATCCAAGGAGAAGTGCAATCGAGAAAATGATTCAATAATTCGAGTGCATCATCCGACTTATAAACGGAATCTTTGGAGTGCTGAGTAAGAACACCTGACTGTTCCAGTTCGGAGATGATCTGATCTCTGGCTGATGTGTTAGAAATCGTACCTATTGATAGTTTTGCTGGCAATGAGCCTTCCGCAGTTGGCTTTGGCGGGACGGAAAAGTCACATTGGAGTGCTCCGAGTAGTCGTTCTGAACATTGACCACAGCTTGGCCTTACTTCATCACACTAATTGTCTATCAGACAACATCAAAAGTGTATAAGCCCTGATAGTGGCAAACCTTGATTCTGCGCTTTCTGCAGTTATTGCAGCCATTCCTGGACTTGGTATGTGATTTCCGGGGACGATACTGCTTTTGCGTTGGTGTGGGTTGCTGTGGCAAATTGGGATTTTCCTTAATCCATTCGAAAACTTCCTGTTGCTCCATTGCTAAAACGACTTGATCTCTCTCTTTCGTAGATGATACACAAGTAGATGTATCAGAAGTTTTGAATGTTGAGATGATTGATAGTTTTCTATTAGTATTTTAAAGATAAAACGCGGAACTGGAATTTGCTATTGAAGTTTTATATACCCTTTACCCTTTACCCTTTACCCTTTACCCTTTACCCTTTACCCTTTACCCTTTACCCTTTACCCTTTACCCTTTACCCTTTACCCTTTACCCTTTACCCTTTACCCTTTACCCTTTACCCTTTTGATTTCGATCGTCGCGAAGGGTTGCATCTGTAATTGTATTTCTTTATTTTCCTTTCACCTGCACCTGCACCGACACTAGTTCCATTCCTTAAGAACCTACACTAAACCTTTTCGATCCCTAACTAAGGCGACCGGGAGGCAAGGCAAAAAAAAAAGCCAACCCAGTGCTAAATCAATCAGGTTTTAAGTGTGAGTTCTTATAGCTGGAGGTGACCTCGGGAGTTTAGACAGTGCTGAGGCAGCTCTTTCTTAAATGGTCCGTGCGTCAATCTTAGAGCTCAGGTACTGTACTACAGTATTGAAATCCACCAAAGTCCTCAATGCCACTCAATTGCAATACCATCATCATATACATATATACCTATATGATATTCATCATATTCATCTATAAACTCATAAATCATGGTATTAACGAGAAGGCCAAACTGGCAACCAAGGGGATAGATACCTAACTTTATGATCCAAATGTCACCTAGGCTAAGGTTACATACACCTACGGGTACCTACCTACTTTATGCAGGTTGCTTGCTATAAATACCTAATTGGCGAGATGCCACTCATACCCATACAATCATAAGCTATCAATGGGTTACATCCAGTAAGAGGAGAAAACTGGGTAACGGCGAATTACTTGGAGTCACCTCTCTTTCCGAAAAGTATACGATATTTGATTTCGACCATCAGATTTGCAGCTTAACCTTGAGGAAGAAAGTGTTCACCAAAGATATATCGTTCAGAGGAGATAAAGTAGAAGGAAGATAGAATGCCTGTATTCGCACGGGTAGCTCGACCAAGAGTTCGGAAAGCTACTCTACCTAGATCAAAAACAGGCTGCAAATCATGTCTGTAAAACCCAACTAATAATTATGTTATACCTCGCTGACAGTTTATTTTAGGCAAGTAAGTCCCGTTTCATACTCGACTTAACTGTACGATATCGTAAAGTTATTGATATCGTGATTCGGATAGATCCCGACACATTAAATGCGATGAGTCAAAACCTAAATGTCGGAGATGTGTGAAAGAAGGATTTGAGTGTATCTACGAATTGGTTGTCAGACCCAGGAACGGAGTATCTCATTTGACGATCGCGCCCAAAGGAAAAGTTTCAGCTAGGCCAAGCATAACTTGTGAGTCTATCTTCTAGTGAGGTTAATGAATTTGTAACCAAACATCATTTAGTCGGGTCATCTCTAACATTGAAATCACCACAAACATCATTATTTGAAGATGAGGCCCAGTATCGATATTTTGACTTTTTCAAAAATGACAATGCATCACTTCTTTCTGGTTACTTTGATACGGATTTCTGGGAGCGCCTTATACTTCAATTATGCCACCAAGAGGAATTTGTTAAACATGCTGTCGTAGCTCTGGGTGCTCTCGCCAAGGATATGGAAGTAGATTTCAATGTCCCATCATCCATCGATGCTCGACATATAGCTCCGAGTGAGCACTATTTGTTTGCTTTGGGGGAATACTCGAAATCTCTTCATCTGGCGAGACAGGGTACAGGGAAAACTGTAGAGGAAGACCAATTGCGAAGTCTACTTGTCTCATGTGTTTTGACCAGTATCTTCGAATTTTATCAGGGTCATCAGGAGGTCTCTCTCAAAACCATTGCATCAGGCCTCAGGATAATATCTAGTGCTCGGGAAAAACATATGCTCGAAACTCCACATTCGAAATGGTCACTTGGGATCGACATTGATCTCCTTGCTGTCTTTATCCGTTGGGAACAAACACTTCTATTATTCATGCCATTTCAAGCTCCTTTCGCGCCCCACGGGTCACTTCAGGATCGCGAGGATACCAAGTTCCTCGACAATATGCCCTTCGAATTCAGCTCTCTCAAGCAAGCACGCCTCTACTGGGATATTCTCAATCGGCGTGTCTTGAATTGGTACGCAGACTGCAATTACCAATCCCCAGAAGAACTCAAAGATCATTTTATCGGAGTCCATCAACTTAGCCCCCAGCCAACGCCCACGATATATCCCCAAGACGTCTTAGCCTATAGAACAGCTGACGAAAGATGGACCAGAGCATTTACTCCTATTTTAAACGCAAGTCGTTCGCAGCCTCCATCCTCAGTATCTTATCAAAGCGCAACAGCACTGATAATTAAACAACTCTGCATGCGTCTTGGCCTTCCGCAAATCACAATTGATAGGCATGAGATTACCGTTCTCTCTGCGACAATACTCGACTTTGGAGTCGAGATCTTAGAGCCAAAGAACGAGAACCATGATCATCCTCAAGCTTCTCAAAGAGTAGATGACGGACTAGTGACGGGTCTATTTCTCGTAACCCAGAAATGCCCCGATGCAAAGATGAGAACGAGAGCACTGGAATTATTGTGGAAGCATCCGCGACGCGCCAATCTTTACAAAGCTTCGAGTATAGATGAAGCATGGTTTGTCGTTGGGACGGGAAAGGAACCGATGGGATGGCATACGAGGGGTGCTTGGCGATATATCGAGTGGCCAGTCGAATTGCTGGAATGGTCTGTGAGGCGACGGCGAAAACATTTTAGACCTATGGGTGAATGGATTAGCTGAGCTTTGGGTGGTGATGTGAAATAATGGTGACTTTGCAGAGAATTTTTGTGTCGGTTGCTTTCTTTTTTCTTGCAACTTCAGTATTTCGATAACATCAGTGAAAAATTCAACGGATTTGAAAATTCACACCCCGTCGAATATCAACCTGATTACTACTATACTACATCCTCCTCCAAATGTCCTTCAAATAAATTAGGAACCACAGTATATATTCATCCATTCGCTCTTCTTCTTCTTCATCATCCAATCTACCTACCTACCTAGTCTCCTAGTAAAATATTCCATAACAAGCGATGAGAAAAGAAACCAACAGGTGTTCCATCCATAACGCCATTCCTGCCTCCCAAAAAAGCACCACACCATCTTTCAAAAGATGTGATTCCCCCCCTCTATTCTAAACCAAGTTTCCATCACAATCACAATCACCAACACCAACATTCTTCCTCCCCCTTCAAAAAAAAACTATAAATTTCCATTTTCTCCACTCATTAAATATTTTCCAACTTGAATTTCTTATCCGCGAGTATTTCTATTCTATACCTTTATGATGAATATACTTACTCTGTTGATCTAAACATATATGTATATTTGTGTGTGTGTGTGTGTATGTGTATACCCGGGATAGGGATACAAAAGCGCAAATGCAAATGATTCATGAAGCAGTTACTTACTATCGATTTCTTTATAAGTAAATGAGAATCTTCATTTATATAATGAATGAAAATGAAGGTTGTGGGATGGGATAAAATGACTATTTTATTTTATTTTATTAATACAAGAAAAAAAAAAGTTAAATAAATAAATAAATAAATAAACACAACCTCATTCTCCATCAATTGCATACGTCATTCATATCGTCCCAATCCAACCATTTTGTAAATAACACTAATGCATGCACATGACACATTACATACAACCCGCAAAAAGCTAGCGAGAACGCAAGATAAAAATACTTTAATTATCTCGAGGAACGTTGCCAGAGACTAACATAGCAGGTGCGATCATATAACCTACATAGCCGCAGGATCGTAAACCTAGCATAATAGTCTCTCTGCACCCTACATCAAGAATCCGACCCTTGATGTGTTTTTTCTGTATGGGCATCAAGATATTCATTAAGATATTAGGTATAGACACGATCCTGGATCTAGACACAAACTGAGACTTTCAAATCGAATCGATATAGAGGAACCCGAAACATAGCGTGGAAGATTAAACTGGGGGTTACGGGATGAGAAGGAATGAGGTGGTAGGAAGAGGGGGTGAAGATGAAGACTGGTGGTAGACGGTAGATGTGGTTTGGAGAGGGGTGTTGGAAGGGAAGAGTTTTTAACAGATGAGGTGACAGGGTTTATGGAGGGTAGAGTTGAGATATGTTTTTGTTGGAATCACCATGGGCGATGGAGAACAAATGTACTATAGTATGCAGTGTATTTGGCTCGAAGCTCTAAAAACCTATGCTACAGATCAACTATATAAGCCCGCTAGCTTGCGTGCCGTAGGCACGTGATTTATCCAACATTTTTTATTGTATTTGTGTAGGAGGAGAGGAGAGTTTCATTGGGGAGGTAGAGAGGGGACCGATTGTGAGATTATGAGATTGTGAGATGGAGATTTTACTTTAGGGAGAGGATGGATGGATGATTGAAGAAATCGGTGTCGACTTGGAATAATAAATCCATTAAGACGATCCACTCATTCTCAACATTGAAAGCTTCCAAATCCAATTATATCTGAACAATTAGATACCAGGATAAATAGATCCCAAGGATAAAATATCTTACCCAACATGATTCCATGGATGAGAATCCATCAGAACTCTTCCTGCATATCCGAATACTTCGAATAAGCTCCCCCGTGTAAATATCCCCATATGAGATATTTCACACTCTGTATCATTTGTGCTATCGTACCTAATGATACTCCAGATAACTAACAATGTATTACAGAGTTAGCTGCGAGAGATAGTGCATACTCATACTCGTATGATGTAGTTGAGACTGGACATTCGTCTAAACTTCCGGATATTTTACATACGTAGAAAGACATGGTTACTTGAGATGTTGGACTGACTATAAATTCAAGTAAAGAAAGAAAGGAAAGAAATTGTGAAACAGTGAAGGAGAGATATTTCACGATGAAGAATGAAAGATGATTCATGCTCAGAACTTGGCACAACATGACCAAAAGTTTTATCCATGCCAACAATTTGAGAGGATTGAAAACTTTTCCACGCCCAATTCAAAGGCCCAGAGAGAAAATATGATTTCAAAGAATACATATATACTTATCAGCTGGCAGTAAGAGATGTGCGTATAGTTAGACATATTTTGTCTCTATGGCCCTAACAACATCTTTAGGAATCCCGACTTCAATTGCAGTATAATCCTGAGTATGAGGCAAAACTTCCCGTGCTTTTCTTACCAAGAAGATTGCCATTGATGGGAGAACAGCAAGCACGGTCTACATATTGGGGTTTCTGTCGCCCAAGAACAGTACTGTAAGAGGCCGGCAGATAGCATCCTTTTGAAGCCAGCCCCAACCCAACTCGAGCATAAGGATGATTCGTTGCTTTGGCGTACCAACTTCTAGAGAGGTAACAGACTGAGACGCCAAAAAAGGTCAAGAATATTAAGATTAATCACGTGTTATTTCCTGCACGTGTCAAACTTGAGAAGGCGTGATTTAGGAATGCAGATTGAAGGAGAAAATGCACATCATCATCGATGTAGTAGTTCCACTAATCTCTCAACGATGAACCTGCGTGTCTCTCCAGTTGATGGATGTGTATATAAAAAAAATTGGATGGTTGAAAATGGGGTCATTAACCTATGGCGGGAGTACTTGTGTGAGGTTAAGCAGTTGGTGATAGTTCAACAGATGTGAGCGGTGCAAGAACTCGCTCTAGCATGACAAAACTCGTATTATCTCAAAAAGCCATTTTGGTATCAATAATGAATGGCTTGGTCAGCTGCATGATTTCAACACAGCTCAAAGTCGTGCTGCTAACTGCCATGCTACTTTGGATATGCCGGAGCTATATACCGGTATCCTAGTCTCCGGCAACCTATCATCATTCATTCAATGTAGCCCCACCCAAAAAAACAAAAAACTGCCACCAAATTTTTAATCACGTGATCAACCCCGATAATTTGCAAAAACTTCAACTTTCGATATCTCAACCATTCCCGAATGATTCTAGATGCAAAAGAAGGGCAAAAAGAAACTGATCACTGGCGGGGTCGAACCGCCGACCTTGGCGTTGTTAATCATCTTATATTCGAATGAATAGAAGGGGAGATATTAGCACCACGCTCTAACCAACTGAGCTAAGCGACCTGTTATGGTTATTTGATGAAAGAGGGTGAACTAATTTGCATTATATTGTTATTTGCAAAGAGGGTATGTGAAAGTAGTGGAGGTTGTGGATATTAGATGGGAAGATCATTTCCGGGTGGAGAGAGTTGCGGGTGGGGGTGTACAGGGGGATCGCTGTAGCGAGTCACGAGTCACGAGTCATGAGTTAGGGCTAGGGTTCTAGGAATGGGCGGAGGAGCGGGAAGTGGAGGAATGGTGGGGTGGAGGTGGGTCTTGAGGACAGGTGATTCGTGCGGGTGAAATCGGATCGGTGGATATTGGGAATCTTTGGGCGGGGGGACGAGAGGAAGTTTGAGGAATCCTGATGGTTCTGGGTGCGGAACTTTTATCTGTGTAGTTATATAGGTGTCTTGTCAAGTCGTTGAAGTCGAATTGAATATTCCAAAGTAATAAGTGATTTGCATTTCACATAAGATCAAACACCGAGCCAAGGAACGGAATGGAACGGAGCGTCTCAAACAATTTTCCAGTCTTGATTTGATACACCTGTGGTCCTTGAGAAGCATCCGATTTAAATTACAATAAGTTGTTGGATTATTATTCTTGTGCTGTACATCTGTACTTGAAGAGGAATAAACTGATAGATTACTATGAGGAAAGTTAAGATGGAGGTTAAAATACCGGTAGGTCGAAATGGATATAGAGGAACAGATGTAAGAAATTCAGCAAAGAAAAATCAAAATTGTTGAAGGAAAGAAAAGTATTATATTTCATTATGATGTGTGTTCCAAACACCATTATTCTCTCTGGCTAATCACATTACTTTTCCTTTTCCCTCCTCTCCCCTCTCCCCCCTCTCTCTATGCATCCCTTCCCACAAACAATCCTCCTACCCCCCTCCCGCCCCCCTCTCCCAAAAACCTCAAGCTCACAGCCCCAGGGGTGAACACCTCATCATAGCTCTCGTACTTCCTCGCTCCTACCACTCCCACACCCACTCCCACCAATAAAAAAGAAACAACTCCCCCTTCTCCAAAACTCAAACCTCGTACCGGAAGTGAAGTCCCATCTGTAGGTTGTAGTCTCGGTGGTACGTAGCGGGGATTGGGGATTAGGTTGAGCGAGGCAGAGATTGAGATTACGAGGAAGGCGAGCTTGAAGAAGGCGGAAAATGGGGGTGAGGATGACGATGGATATATGAGATTGGAGAAAGTAAAGGGGAAGAAGAAGTTCATGATTCTGGACGCGGATGTGATCGAGGAGTTTTTTTATCAGCGAATGACTATAGCAATGCTATGAAATTTGACTGTAGATTGATTTCAGATGCAAATTGCAACAAGTCATCTTCGCGATTAAAAAAAGTTTTTTTTAGGGATGTATCGAGGGATTTGGATCTCGGGGGAAATTTGGTGGTGGCGGATTGGTTTGGTTTGGTTTGGAGTTGAGAGGGTGAAAACGAGACAGATGGAGGATGATGGGAAGGATACTAGTATTGATAGTAGGGAATCTTTGGGTAGGTATACTGTAGACGAATATGATGCTAACATGTGAGTCTCGTAGATGGCATGATGCTTCCTCCGCTCATTACTCAAAAAGTGTATGTATGTATGTATGTTTGATATTGGGGTTTCGCCTTAACCAGATTGCTGATCTACGTTATAGATAATTAGTAATGTTGATTCATTCAACATGAACGACATTAATGGGTTTCGGTTTTATATAAAATCGGTTTATTTGGAAAAGGAATGAGATACTACTAGTTGATGAAATGCGGTTTTCAAGGATGCTCCATAAGATACCAACTGGATATATCTGCCACATACCTAGGGGCTCCCCAATGAAGTATTTTCCTGAAATCTAAGTTGATCTGCGTCTTACCAACAACTTATCGAATAACACAATCCGCTCTAAAACTTTCATCGTATATGAGATCTGAAATTTTGGCTATCTCAAATGCTTGTGATATGCCAAGGTCGTCCGCAATTGGGGCGTTGACATCTGCGAGATGCACATAACACTCCACCGCATTTTTTGTACCATCTGTAATTACATGGAGTCTATGGCATCCGAAAGGTCGACGCTATTGATTTTATCTATGGAACATGTGTCTATCCATACCTACATATTCAAACCCATCAAATGTTGCTTGTTCACAGAATTGTATGATTTTCGTGAACCCTTTTGGAGCTCGTATCTCATCGGTGAGTTATTGAATCTCTTGAAATAAGACCTCGTCCTCGCTCCACGCTCCATGTATACGAAAGAACGACGTAAAAAGAACGAGATTTCTCTTCTATATATAATTCGAGCTTGAGGGCAATATTGTTGAGAAGCCATATTCTATTGATTGTAAAAAAAAAATGCATCATTCTTTTTTGAATGTAGTTCAATTGAAGTTGTTGAATTGACGATGTTCAAGGGTTATCAACTTGTCAGATTTTAGGCGGTACGGTAGAAGACTGGACGGCGCCTCCCCAGCTCGCCTCATTTGGCATACGCCATCACAATACGGTTTTGCCAACCATTGACGCCAAAAATAAGGACGTCAGCTCTTGATCTTTTTAACGAACATATTAGATGTCAATGTCAACAAGTGTAACCTGCGCTGGAGATATTATTTGACCAATGAACTATTCGGGACCACCTGCAGAATCTGCAGTCTCGAGGATGGTGCGTATTGCACATCATTCAATATAAAATTATGGGGACGATGAGCCCTGATCTACCGTGGGCCCCAAAGAGCGATCGTGATAAATATAATTAACGATAAAGGAAGAAGAAAACGGAAAACACAAACCGAGAAAGGCTACCGGTATAAAACCAAACCAATGGTCCAATTACAAGGGATAAGAAATGTGGGAATCGCTTCTTCCTTAGAAGCATCATTATGCGTGGATATTAGAGTTCAGACGGTAGCGGCGGGAAGAACGCGAAAAGATGGAGATCCAAGCTCCAAGCTCAGACTCTAGCGGCAAAGATGGCACAACATGCATTTTCAGACGACAAAGATAAATTACGATGGCAAAGTTATTGAATTTGTAACCCAAACATAGTAGTAAAAAGAACTGCTAACTGAATAAGCACTCTCAAGTGCATCCTTTGAAATGAAGAGTAAAGGCCGCAGTAGGTGATAAAATAACACCCTGCTTCCGCTTTTAAACAAAAACTGCCTGCAGTCTCAAGTGCCTATCTCATCATGGCATTTGTATTCATATCAACATCATCACGCCGGCAGTTCTCCTGAATAAACATCCAATCAATCAATCATAAACAAAATTAATCCGCAACTCAAATGCCATCGTTTCTTTTCTTTCATCTTATCTAGATGACTTATCACTTCCTTTTTTGAACCTTCTTGTCGGCCGATTTCTTGATCTTCTTTGGTGCAATCGGATCAACCATGGGATCTGACAAACTGTACGCAATTTCCTCGTGTCGCTCGGGGTTGTCGTACCAAAAATCGAGCGGTGTCGGGCCGCTGATGTAGGTTGGAAACTCGGAGTAGGCATATTGTGGATGCTGCTGAACCGAGTCATTTTGGCTCGAGACATTGCCGTCACCGTTCTCATCGATGGAGGTTGTCGGCGTTGTGATGTATGTCAAATATTGAGACATCCACTCGTCGGAGGGAGCGATATAATTGGGTCTCATGGAAGCCTCCGTATCTGCATACGAGCTTGCGACACATATACTGTCAGATGAATGATGGTCAAAGGAAGATGGCCGTGGAGATGCATTTGCCGGTTTGTTGTATTGGCCGTTTTTTATGGTCGCATAGTCGGGGCTCGTGGAGCCATGCTCGGCCAAGCCAGCAGTAAGGTCCGCATCAAAGTCATCCAAGTATTGCTTTGTCGTAATTATTTTGCCTTGAAACTCCCATTCATCGGAAGTGTTCGACGCCATGTTGATGCCTGTGAGATCAGTCACCGAAGTTTGGAAGGAGCTCGACATTTTGATCGAGGTAACTAGGCAGCGATGTTAGTCTTCGAGAGTCATTGGCAAATGAATGAAGGGGATGATGAACTTACCTTTTTTGGAGGATTGGATGAAAATGAAGTGAATTTGGAGTAATAATATGGAGACAGAGTCAATTCTTGATAATAACAATAAATTTCCGCAAAATAGTTATGATTCAATAGGAGAGGTTGTTGGTTGTACAATCAAATGAAGGTTTCGAGAAGGGTGGTAATGATCGGATCACGGCGAAAAACTAGAGCACTCCAATCAACTTACCTATCCTACCAGAAATTTGTTACCTACCTCTACCTCACTCTTCATCAATACAACACACCGGCCAATTCACCGATAGCTTCCATCGCTTGCCAAAAATACAATTGAAAGGAACGTATTCCAAGCCTTGGCATTCTCAAGTCACGAGGAGGGACATGAGATAGGGCGATTCCGGGGGCATTGTACTATTTCTCTCAATTAATCTGCTTGACACGCCGAGGCAGGTTCGTCTTCAATCCATAAGACCATTGTAAAAATGGCATGGAGCCAATCAGACATCGTTATTGGTTTTGGGATCCTTCGCCATAATTCGTTGTTGCGTGTGATTGGTCGCAGCTGCATGAACAGTTCAATGCCTCATAACGGTCATTATTGAACCGAACAATCCTAAGGCAAGAACCTAAATCGTAACTTTCATAGAGAGCGGTCGGCCCTAGGAAAGATAAGAAGAACGAGGAGCAGTCAGGGACTTATAGCAATTGCCCTCAAACCTTGTTGTGATTCCTTTCCAACAGTGGGTAGGATGCACATAGCCTTCATGCAAGGATTCAATGCGACTTCGCATGGAAAAAGAAACCCAAGAAGCCCTTGCACCCGACATGATGAATTTGATTCGATTTCAAGAATTGATAAGACTTATAAGAGGGATCGTATGACCGCTTTTTGCAAAAACTCCGAAGATGATGGGCGCAAACATGGAGGTAAGATGTGACTTGTAAGAGGTAAGACATCATTGAGCCAAAAGGAAGGGGTCTAACTTCCAAGTCCAACGTTTGATCCCGTATCCGTATAGAATTAGAACCTGGTTGATTGAATCAATAAAATTCAACAAATTGCGTTGCAACCCAAAGTTTTCTTTTGGATGCATTGGATTGCATTGCATTGGGTGTGCTCCATTCCTGCATTGCTGTCAGCTTGCAACAATAGAAATTGATTAATTTTTCGTGTAATCGCCCTACTTTGGCCCCCAATGTCAGCTCCCCGACTCTCGAGTGACTCATATAAATACTGTAATATCACCCCGAATGTGCCGTAGAAATATGAAATTCGAGTCTTGACGCGAAAAGGAGCTTCTTCCTTTCAATTCACCCTTTTTATAACTGACTAGATCAAGCAAGAATGTTGCAATCTAAACACATATTTGTGATCAATCACATCATCCATGTTAACTGTGTCAATACGGGAGGGTCGGAATGGCTCATGGTCGGACGCGTCTCGCCATGGCACATTATGCATTTCATTTCCAGGTTTGCTCCCCGTTCAACTCTACCAATCATTTCCAATTTCATATTTCCTTAGTTTGACAAACTTTGAAGACTCGAGACTTGATTTGATTTGGTTGTACTGCAAATTTTGGTGGCTGGTGCATCGCCGATGTTGTGTTGTGGCGCCCTGACGGAGGTGATATGATTGAAGTGATATGATTGATACACGTGATTAACCCCACTTTTAAAGAAAACTACCTAAGGTGGCTCTCGTCACCGCCAAGCAGTCTAGTACCGACTGACAAGTGACAACTACCTACCTATATACCTTCCAACTCTCTTCCCCCCCACCCCCCCTCTTAATTTTCTTTTAGCCGTCAAGATGATTCGGAATCCGGACACTTCTGACGATTACTGGTACAGCCCGAGATCTCTCCGTCTGTATGCCAACTCCGCATTAACTAGCCATGCTGCCATAGTGATCAAGCTCAGCCGGGGCCTTGAAATGTTTGCTACTTGCCAATGTTGCCATCCATCAAGGTGGCGAAGGTAGGAAGGGCATTGAACCATACAATGTTTGATCTTTCAATTGTGAAGCCTCACACTCTGCACTTGGAAGGGTGGTTGATATCTGCGGCGCGAGACAGGAAGAGGATTGTGATACAAAGTCTCGTACGATCAACAATCAAGCAGGTCAAATGTTTATTCCCCCGCCTTGGCAGGTGGCTTAAAGCACTTTATATGAAATGAAATTTGAGCAGATTGGTGGTGGTGGATAGGTATGTTTCGAGTCTATTTCCGTTCACGTGATTAACGTCGCGGAAAAATTGTTCCGGAATCTAGATTTAGGCTAAATGGAAGATTCAAGGGAATGTCTCAAATCTACTGCAAGTATTTTGATGGTTCAGATAAAGTACATTTGCCCTATCTTGTTGTTCGTGAAAATTTCAGATCAGACGATACCAGGGGACTTCCGACCCGCTGCCAAGCTAAGATCTTGAGGATATGGGATGAAACATGATACATGAGACATTGGAGAATCCCTATCATTGCAGATTATTTTTCATATGAAGATTCTTGTGTTAATATCTAGTATCAGCGTACTGGACTTCTAGTAGGGTTACATTTTGTGATGTTACATATTTACAAATGGAGCAAATAATGTTACCTTGTTTTTTATTTTTATCATCACTTCATCTAGAACTTCCACTTCTGAGCAATGAGCATATCCTGATTTGTGGGGAACAAATGGACATAGTAGTTATTCTGGCTAATATACTTTCATTCCGGCCATTCTCGGCAGGTTGTCATGCTTGGCCTTACAAGTTTCAGGACTTCATAAACTCGAGTATCCTCGATGCCTTCCCCTGCCAAGTTGAACTTCTATTCATTATCCCTCATCATGCAAAAGAACTCACAAATGGCTGGACTTTTAGCCCTCGCCTTGGCAGGCGTTTGCCTCGCAGACTACGGCCAGACACCCTACCAAAACCAAACAACCTTCGAAGACCAGATAACCTGCCAAAACCTGACACCCCCCCAAAACCAAACAGTATGCATTGCTTATGAATACTCACAAATTGCGGGTTGCATTGCATCCTCCACAAACATTATTCTAAGCGATGTGTATGCGCCATCAGGAAGCAGTATTAACATGGCCAGCGTCATGAACGGCACTACAATCACCTTTGCCGGAAGGACAACATTTGGTTACACCAATTCCAGTGGCTTCACTCCTATCGTATTCGGTGGCTGTGGAATTACTATTACTGCAGAACCAGGTGCAATTATTGATGGTAATGGCCAAGCTTATTGGGATGGACTTGGATCCAATGGAGGAAAGCCCAAGTATGTTACCACAAAAGTTTGATGAATCTGGAGCTAACAATGTCTTCAGGCCAAACACCTTCATTAAGGCCTCGAATTTGATCGGGAGTTCCGTGATTGAGAACCTTTATATTTTGAACTGGCCCGTTCATCTTTTCAGTATCACCGGAGCCAAAGGGCTGACCGTCAGAAACATGTTCCTCAATAACGCAGCTGGAGATGCACCAAATGCTGCCAGTGGCAATATTTCTGCAGGCCACAATTCAGATGGATTTGGTATCAAGACATCAAGCGATGTTACCGTTAAGGATTCAATCGTTTACAATCAAGACGACTGTGTCGCCGTTACGAGCGGAAATAACATCACCATTGATAATCTGTATTGTTACGGGGGTCATGGACTCAGTATTGGATCTGTGGGTGGGAAGTCTAATAACAATGTGACCAACATCACGGTAAGTTCTATATACCTCGAGATGCAATAACCTGCTCATCATCTCCCAGTTCCAAAACAGCGAAGTTGTCAATTCCACCAATGGACCTCGCATCAAGTCTAATTACGACACTACGGGTTTCATCTCCAACATCACATATAGAAACATCAAGCTCACCAACATAGCCACCTATGGAATCGATATCCAACAAGATTACCTCAACGGCGGCCCAACTGGAGATCCATCCAACGGCGTCATTATCGCGAACATCACATTTGAAAATGTGACGGGAACGGCCTTGCCCGGCGCCAAAAACTACTATATTCTTTGCGGCGACGGAAGTTGTAGCAATTTCACTTACGCGCATGTGAACATCACGGGGGGTGTAAATGCAAGTCTCTGCAACTTCCCCGAGACCGGCTGTCCTGCGTAGTCATGCGTCGGGAAGTTGAAGGGGTGAGGTACTAAGGATCTCCGAGGCAGGAGAAGGGAGATAGGGTACGTATCGGACTGGTTCCCTTATGCATGCAAGACGTGCAGCTTCTCATGAGGCAGGAAAAAGGAGATGGGTTCCCTTGCACCTTGCGCGTTGCGCATGCAAGACGTGCAGATGTTTTATTCTTGTAGTCTCTGTAATGTATACTAGATACCTATATATATATGCATAAAGGAAATTGGCTCCCGCAACCAGGAGATACTTCACCAATCCTAAATTGCATCTTGTGACCGACCAAGGCTGGGGAGCTGGGGAGCTAGAGAGCTAGATATAGGATTTGCGAACGAAGGAAGAATGATGAACTGGGTGGGAATAACAATACCTATATATTAACCGGTTTACACCAACACCATAAGGCAGGCTAAGGCTCAGATAGACCCTGAAAGAGTGGGATAAATTGAGTCGAAGTAAACGGTGAAGTTTCCTGGATAAGAATTTTAATAGAGATCTTAGGTATCTTTCTACGGTAAAGGTAATTCGAATGGTTTTTAAATAATCGGTATGGGTTTTCGAAAATAAATATAAGTAGGTACGTACATACGTAATACCAAAGCTAGACGAGATGTAGGTATCTTATACTAAACTAAACGAGATTTTAAGTTACTCAATTGAACAAATTAAAAAAGCCAATAAAAAGTTCCGAATGATGAAAATAAGTTCCAAAGTCCCACCCGAATCACATTAGTAGAGTCTAGACATAGACATAGCCATAGCCATAGCCAACAAGAAAATCAGCGATGCAAAAAGTGTGCCAAATCCCTCCAACACACCAATAAAATACCGGCGCGAATGCGAAGATCCTACGGCCCTCAATGAAGATTCCATTCCGAATATGCCAAGCCGGACCACCGAGTGGAGCGGGGTTCCGACCGGCGCCCCTCCACCAGAATAGAATGCAAGAGGAAAGAATCCCGCGACAAAACCCATCTTCTATTCGACCTACACCCATCTCGCACCCGAATCGACCCTAATTAGGGTCTTCGGAACTACGTTTGAAACACCCTATTTAAGGTCAAAATGCAAGTTGAAAATCTCTGTATAACTTATACCTTATATTTAGCCTAATATAGTTTTATACCAAAATATATTTAATATATAAATTTTATATTAATCGATAAAGCTTTTTAAAAGCTTTCAATTAATATAATTTATATTATAATTAAAGCTAATATTTAGATTTTGTATTAAATTAAAATAATTATATAAATTATAAAATTATATACAATAAATATATACTTATATAAATATTCAATCTTATATAAACATATAATCTTATATAAACATACAATTTTATATAAACATATATTTCTCTAATATATTATTAATAACATAATTTTTTTAAATTTTATAATTAATACAAATTATTAATATTTTATTTAAATTTAATAAAAAATATATTAATTGAAAACTTTAATTATACTTTATAATTTGATATCAATTTCATATATTTTATAAATAATTTAAAGATTTTATATTAATTTTAATATATTAATATAATAAAAGCATAATTATAATTTTTAAAATATTATAGTGTTAATAGTATAATATTTTAAATCCCTAATATTTTTTAAAATACTATAATATTGGTGATATAATATTTTAAACCTTAGATTTTAGTATTTTATAATTTTATAATTTTATAATTAATACAGATTGCTAATATTTTATTCAAATTTAATAAAAGATATACCAATTAAAAACCTTAATCATACTTTATAATTTAATATTAATTTTATATATTTTATAAATAATTAAAAGGTTTTATATTGATTTTAATATATTAATATAATAAAAATATAACCTTAAAATACTATAGTGTTAACAATATAATATTTTAAAAAATATTAAAAATTTAAAATATTACAATGTTAATAATATAATATTTTAAAATTTTATAAAAAATACAGATTGCTAATTTTTTATTCAAATTTAATAAAAGATACATTAATTAAAAGCCCTAATCATATTTTATAATTTGATACCAATTTTATATATTTTATAAATAATTAAAAGATTTTATATTAATTTTAATATATTAATATATTAAAAACATAACTTTGTTTATATATAATTTTTAAAATATTACAACATTAACAATATAATATTTTAAAATAATTTTAATAATTTTAAATTTATATTATATATTTAATTTGAAAAAATTATAGATTATAATATTAATATTTAAATATATTATATTATAAAATATATTATTTTTAAATAATAATTAAAGCAAAATTTCAAAAATATTATAAAATTGATTTATAAATAATTAAAAATAAAAATAAATATCAATTTTCAAATTATTAAAATAATTATATTTAATTGAAAAATTGAAATTTCAAAAAAATAAATATATTATTCAAATTTTAGAATTTTATATAATAATAAAAAATTTATATATTTTTTTTAAAAATTTATTTTAAAAATAATTATATTTTATTTTATAATTTGAATATAATTATTATATTTTAAAATCTATAAAATCAAAATATACAATAACTTTTTAATTATTTAATTAAATCAAATTTTTTTTTAAATATATATAATTATTTGATTTTTATAAATATAAAAAAAATATTAATTTTTTAAAATAATAAATATTAGCTTTTATATTTAATTTTAAAATTTAAACTTATTTTTTAAAAAGCTAATAATTTATTCAAATTTTATTATTTTTATTTAAAATTTATATTATTCGAATTCTAAAAATATACTATAATTTTGAAAATTTTAATACCCCCCCATAATTATAATAATTTAAATTATAATCTAATTAATAAAATTTATATAAAAATTATTAAAAAACTCCCGATAAATATTAAAAACTATAATAAAAACTATAATTTAAAATAATTTTTGTAAACTTAAATTTTAGATTCTAAAAATAATATTATTCAAAAGCTTTTTAAAATATTTATAAAATAGTATATTTGCCTTTTATTTAATTTATTTATATAATAATTAATATTAAATTTAAAACTTTAAATATCGAATTAATAATAAATAAGATAAATAAAAGTAGACGGCAAATAATAACAAAATATAAAAAATAGATTTATTAAATATATAACAAAAAAAAATAAGGTTTTATTAATAGACACATATACTTATATAAGTTTATATATTTATATAAACATATCTTTATAATTCTATAATCTATATAATTTTTTTAATTTAATATAAAATTTAAATATTAATTTTAATTATAATATAAATTATATTAATCGAAAACTTTTAAAAAACTTTATTAATCGATATAAAATTTATATATTAAATATATTCTAATATAAAGCTATATAAGACTAAATATAAAATACAGAATTAGATATAGTACAAGGATGTTTCCAATTAGCATTTTGACCCTAAATAGGGTGTTTCAAACATAATTCCAAAGACCCTAATTAGGGTTGATTCGGGTGCGAGATGGGTGTCGACCTACCTACCTAATCATCCACCAAAACGTTACCGATGTTCGTACTCGCATTCTATGCATTCCAAATATCGTATCTTAGGTACGTACTACTAGCATCGCATCGTGCTAGCATCACATCATGCAGCAGGAAGGGGAGGGGAAAAAACGTTTTTATATAATTCTGCAACACGCAGGGGAATAATAATGGGAACCGGGTGCGGCACGGCGATGACTACCCCTTTCCGTAAACGATCGGTGACTTGCGTCCGACGCTTATGTCGGTCCCGCGGCCGTGAGGAACCTTGATGCACGCACGATTCGTGGGGCTTCGGGGGAGTCGAGAGAAACCCCCCCCAAAAAAAAATCAAAAACGAAAGATTTTCCGATCCGTTGAAGAAAAATCTCGGGCGTGAGATTCCTTATATAGTTAGTATCTCCGCACGAAAGCTAGCCTCGAGACTCGAGATTAATAACAAACTTGCTTTGCTTTGCTTGCGTTGCTTCGTTTAACTTTCTTCGCGTGGATTTGGGAAACCTACTTAACCTTGAAGAAGGGGTTCCTCGGACGGACCTCGACAAGGGGATTGCGGCCGCTTGCGGGTACTCGCGCCGAGTTGCCTGTGCTCATGGATGGATGGATGGATGAAAATGCCGGTCTTCATTTGGATAAGGTTCTCACACCCGACATGACATGCCATTCATGAAGGAATCTCCACCAGTCGCGCATCTGCATCTTCTTTCGGGACATCTCCGATCTTCTGATTCATCTCCGATGTCATACTTCATCTAGTCTGAACCTTGAAGTCTTGACTCTTCCAATTCCTGCTGCTCCTCCGTGGACCGTGCCGAAGCATAAAAAAAACCAAGACCTAAAAATCAAAAAAAAATATGGGAAGGATGCTTAAGGTTCTTTTTTGCCGTCGGGAAATTCATGGCCCGGCTTTGCCATCGCATCGGGCACGACGTCCCAAATAGGAAGTTGGGCCATATTGGTAAGGCATCCAGATGCCGTGCGAGCCTGCCTCGGCTCCAGGTCTCGAGATAACCCTTGGAACGGGTATACTGGATTCGCAGACCTCCACTCAGGAAGCGTGAGGATATCCAGCATTTGGTCGTGAAGGTTTGCGCAGAACGGACATCGATCGGACGACGCGCGCCCGTTGGGAAAAAGCGCCTGGAGGTTTTGGGTGGATTGCATTGGATTGATCTT
This sequence comes from Ciborinia camelliae, assembly GCA_025890175.1. NCBI lineage: Eukaryota > Fungi > Ascomycota > Leotiomycetes > Helotiales > Sclerotiniaceae > Ciborinia > Ciborinia camelliae. Next base: position 671,361 of record JANPYM010000010.1, read on the forward strand.
GCATGGCAATTGTGTTTCATCAGAAAGGCCCCAGGGACCGGGAAGGTGATTAATCTAATCTATTCTATTGATCGGTACGAGCATACGAGACGAAAAGCATCGCAGTACGAGCAGCATCGAGACAGCAACTTGCAATTGGACGGCCGTTTGTTGATTATAGTTTTCGAGTGCATTGGATCGGTCCGGATATTGCAGGAAGTGGCACGTCACATCCAGCGTGCGATCTCGAAGCGGAAAGAGTCACAAAAGGCTATTTCGCTCGAATCGATATATAAGGGAAGGGCCGCAGGCTGGATATCAAGATGGAAGGTCAAAAGATCAAACGTCCACAGAACATCATGGCGAAATCTACATATCAATCGGTGGTTTTGGCCAAACGTCCCACGGGACAGATCGTTCCCGGAGAGACTTTCGAGAAGAGGGAGAATCCAATGGTGACGGAGGCGGATCTGAAGGATGATCAAGTGTTGGTTGAAGTGTTATATCTCTCATTGGACCCGGCAATGAGAGGCTGGTTAAATGGTACGTACCTACTTATTGTCCGTCGTGCTCTGCGTCCCACATTAGCCAGTGATGGATGATATGGAGGAGCTACATTCTTGATATACCCCGCTTCTGCACGTGATCATTGCTAATATCGAAAATGACGGAATAGACAGAAGATCGTATGTGCCACCTGTACAGATTGGCGAGGTAATGCGCGGTGTATCGATTGGAAAAGTCATCGCCAGCAAGTCATCGAAACACAATGTCGGCGATTACGTTTCCGCTCTGACGGGATGGAAAGAAGTAGCCATCATGGCTTCCAAAGACCTCACGCCTATTGATCTTCCCCCCAACGGCAAGCTCACCGATGCCCTTGGTGTTCTGGGAATGACGGGTCTCACGGCCTATTTTGGAATCCTAGAAGTGGGAAAAATCAAAGCGGGAGACTTCGTCGTCGTGTCCGGTGCCGCCGGAGCGACGGGAAGTGTCGTGTGTCAGATTGCCAAGATCAAGGGGGCCACGGTGTTGGGTCTTGCGGGGAGCGACGAGAAAGTACAGTGGTTGAAGGATTTAGGGTGCGACGAAGCGTTGAACTACAAGGCCCCCGATTTCCCCACCAAGTTCAAGGCCGCCACGCCAAACTTCATCGATGTATTTTTCGACAACGTGGGAGGCGATATCCTGGAGCTTGCGCTGAGCCGGGCGAAGCCTTTCTCCACTTTTGTTATGTGTGGTGCCATCAGTCAATATAACTCGGATGCTCCAGTAGGACCCAAGGTATTGATTTTCCCTCCCCAATTATGATTACCCGTTGGACGTGCTAACCGGATCCAGAACTTTTCCATGATCATCACCATGCGAATTCGTCTCCAGGGTTTCATCGTCTTTGACTATGCATCCAAATATGCCGAAGCCCGTAAAGAGATGTCTCAATGGTTGGCAGAAGGCAAGCTTCAACGAAAGGAGACCATTGTCAAGGGCGGACTTGCGGTTGCCGAACAGGCTTTGTTAGATTTATACCAGGGAGTTAATACGGGTAAGTTTTCGTTCCAGTTATATTTTATTGAGTATTAGTGGGCCTTCTTACTGACAATCGCCAGGGAAATTATTGGTCGAGGTGAAGGAAGATGGTTCAGTTGCTTCCCGTTTGTAAAGGTTAGATTAATACATGAATGATAAAATATACACATAAGATAAGATAATTCCACGTCTTCCGTCCGCATTATTCCATTCCAACTTTCACAGCCCACCTTGATGATTTATTTGACTTTGTATCCGACAATTTGCTTTCACTGTCCACCTTCAACATGGACAATCTTCATCATTTCTTTCCGCCCCAACTCTCTCCATTTAATACAAAGGCAACTTATACGCATCGAACGTATAGTTAAAAGTATCGATGCCAGCCTGATCATACACGCAAGTAAGGGTCGAGTTAGCCGTCCACATAGGTCTCAAGGGCCACGCACAAATCTGACCATTATCGCCCTTGTCATCGCCGCTCAAAACCGTCGCATTCAACGTGACGGGTTCGATCGCATTCTCGACCCAATCAATCAAGACGGCCAGATTGGTCTGGGGAAAAGGGGCATTGGGCTCGAGCGGATTCGTGGCACAATGCGCGGCGCCGGGGACCAAAAACAACTTATACCACGCGGCGAGCGCGGCGGAGGATTCGTTGAAGCCCATGTGGGGGTACATGGTTTGACGGACGGACTCGTGGAAATGGACCGAGGAACCGGTTGGGATGGAGGCGTCTTGTTCGCCGTGGAAATGGAGGATCTTGCCGCCGTGCGCGTGCATGGGGGTGAGATCCGAAAGGGTCGTTTGGAGGGAGTCGTAGTAGCGCGTCATGCCCTCGATCATCCATTGTACGAGGGTGTCGTAAGTGACGCCGTCGAGAGTGTCGAGATTGGAGGTATCATTGAGGTCGAGGAAACGGGCGACCCATTCTCCGCCTCCACCGTTGATGTCCTGAACAGAAAAGTTAGGTTGACTTTTCATATGCTAAATATGAGAGAGATAGGAGAGAGGAAAAAGCCTGAGAACTCACCAATCCCCATTTGCCAGTAGTGCTATCATAAGAAGTTCGGGCATCGTCGAAACCAGCTCCCATTTGATAAGAGATATAAGCACGACGACCTTGAGAATCATGAAGACCATCTACAATTGTTTGAGCAACCGCAATCGCCTCTGCAGAGACGGTGCCGTTCTGAGCCGGGGTCGAAGAAGTCTGAGATCCGGGCGCTTGACGTTTTCCAAATCCCAAACCAAGACTGGTAGAAGTTTCAGCGGCACAACTATATGATTTTCCAACGATAGATGACATGTTGAAATTCAATGCGCATAAATCGGAACGAGCTATGACACCGTCGGTTTTGCCATCCATAGGATCACATGCCGCGATGGTTTCGTTGACGATTTTGGCGAATTCACAGGTGGATGGGTAGTAATTGAGGGTCTGTTCGACGACATTGGCAAAGAGATGATTGGTTTGCTGCTGGCCATATCGAAAGGCGGGAGCACCAGTGATGACACCATCGTAGAGCTCGCCAGCTCTTTGAATTTGAGACCAGCCTTCTCTACCACCCTCGGAGCATCCTTGATAGTAAGTGTAGAGTTTGGTAGAATTTCCAGTGCTATTTGAAACGCCGTAGAATTGCTGGGTGAATGGTTGTCCGATGGTAGTCATTTCCTTGATCGCTTCATAACCAAACATGTACACGGAAGGCCAATTGATTGTACCATTTGCAAGAAGGAAAACAGCATTAAAGTCCACATTGAATCCTCCAAATCCTCCATCGGTGAAACCTGCAGCGGCTCCATACATGACACCACCTGGGGCTGACATTGCTGCGGAATTAATAGCATAAGCACCTCCTCCGGTAGCGAGGAAACGGTTTTTAAAGTTAGATGGGGAAGGCATATAATATCCAACGATCACATTGTCGTTCTGGCCGTCATGAGTATATTGAAAGGTAACATTGCAAAAATCAATGATAGCATCAGGGGCGAAGACACTGCCAGTTTCAGATTGGTTGTAGACAGCATTTGCAGTGATTGTAGCAGTATTGATAGTGGCACCTTTGAGAGGGGTTCCGATAGAAGACAAGGTCGAGGCGATGTAAGAGGTCGTACAGACATCGGCAAGACATGCAGCAGAAGCAGCGGCGGCCCCGCTAGCGGCGAGCAAAGTAGTGCTCCGCATGGTAAAGAATAAGAATGATAAACTTTTAACGAATGAGATGTAAAGAGAGTGATGCAGATGAGATGGTTGGAAAGATTGGTAGAGCGAAGTTGAAACTTATATTCATGATTAAATCTCGTAGTCGATAGACGCCCTCACCCACTTAGAAAAGAACCTTGATCTATGTCGATCACAACGCAATATCGACCATGGTTATTTGTGCCGATGAATCTTTCGATCGAACCACGACATGGATGGCCACGATAAATGGTGACGAAACCATCAGGGTTTGGTGGTCCTCTAATCAATATACACCGCAGTATGATCGAATTCACACCAAAAAACTTGATATCTGCGACACGGTGCCATACCATACTAACTCCTAAGCCGCGTAATTGGAAAGAAGGGGCGTTCCGTCCACTCCCTTGAAGATCAATGTGGAGGAGATATCAAGACTAGCCAAGCTTTGAAGATCGAAAGCTTGACTGACCCCCATGAAGAAAACAAAAATATCGATCAAGATTTCTCGTTTGATGACTTTTGAGAAAAGATTTCTAGACTTCTAGTTTGTATTCTACGCAGTGACCAAAGTTTCATAGAACGCCCCAGGCTCTTTCGAATGGCTAGACCTTGGCCAGATCTTCATCCAAGGGTTGCCTGCCTAAGCCCTACCTAGGAAAAAACGTAACCTTTTTCGGAGCTTCAAGCCATACTAAAACATCAATGCCGAAAAGTAACACCTCGATACCAGGTTGATCAATGATAGATCGATCTTACCTATCGGCTAAACGCTTAACACATGCTAATTGGAGCAGAAAACTCGGTACTTGAAGGGGTGTCAAAGGGTAAAGGGGAGACCGGGTGGGACGACGTGGGGCGCTAACGGGGAAGATCGTGCGGAGTTAGAGTCCCAAGCTAATAAATTAATCAAGACTGTACCTTGAAAAGTTGATGAATATGCAAAATTCCAAACGAGATGAGGGTGAGAAGAGTTTGAGAAGAGTAATGATTGCGTGGGTGATCCGTACTCCGTATGCAAAAAAAACCATATTGATCAAAATTCTTCGGTCCCGAGATTTGCAGCTTGCGTATTTCTGCCTGTTGAAATATTCGTAACTGTACCGGCATGTATGTACTACCTACCACCTACCTACTTTAGAAATCCATACAGTTAAGATCTCGATCAAGAGATACCAAGGTTATCTTAGACTCTCTCCAGACTCTAGCCTAGAAAAGTGAGGATAACTTATGGGCCCGGCAAATTTTATTTCCTAGCTTTCCTAGCCGCACGGTTAGTCCCACCCACTTAGCCCACTTAGCCTACTTACTTACTAAGCACACTCACCCGAGGCTCACCACATCCAACAGTCCAACCAAAACAAATAATACCAAACTCCAAAAAAGGCCTGCCTCCTCTTCCTCTCCCCTCAAAAAATTCCCCTTCCCAAACACCAAAAAAAAACCCCAAAAAGAAACACACCAACGACATGTGCAGGATTTGAACCTACGAGGCCGAAACCATAAGATAACCGAATTATTCATTCAAGTCTTACCCATTAACCACTCTGGCAACATGCCCGATCGGACGCACGCGGTGTTTGCGTGATTTGATGTTGTTTTGCCATCCATCTAAAAATATATCAATCGCCTATGCTGAGGTGGGGCGGTGGCGATCGATTTGCCGAGGTTTAGGTTCTGGAGGATTTCACATGAAAACATGGTAAGTGATAAAGTCACCGGGGACTATTTATCCATCAAATGCCTATATAGCTCACCGGGAGCTGCTGCGCGATCCTTTTGTATTTGGTAAAGTGGCTAAGTGCTGTATAATTGCAACTGAATGTCGATACCGCTAATATTATTTATTCACGCTGTCTGCCTATACCCAGTAGACAGGTATTTTCAGCCTTCAATGCCCATTATTCAATTATTCTACTTCTCCTCCTTTCATTCCTCCCAATTAAAAATTCCAACCCCAAACCAAACCAGTAAGATCAAACAATCCATGGTATCTTGACGCCTTGTACTCCTAAAGATTCCTGCTCTGTCTTCTCGTAGATTCATAATCTCATAATCCATCCATCTATCCCCTCTCCCCTCCCCATTTCCCCATTCACATACCAGCGAATATTAATCATTATTTCTATGCAGTTCCTCCCATCTTATTACTCCACCTCTTTTCCTTACCCATCGCCCATCCTTTGATTGCAACCACAAGGATAACCCATGCCATGAGGAATGTAATAAGGCCCATCGAGACGGTAAAAACGAACATTGCATTTAGGTCGTTCAACTCAATTGATTTTACGGTATCTTTGCTCTATCATAATTCTGTTAGTTTTGATTCAATGGGACAAGGGAAGGAGTGACATACACTAGCCATAAAAATCAAACCCCCTGCCATCAAACAAAAAGCTGTAATGATCTCGGTCGGGGGTCTTCCCGGAAGGATCGAGGTTGGCGGCGAAAGATAAAATACGACGTAGGTAGCTGCACGTGCAAAAGCCGCACCCACAAGCAAAGTTCCCCATTGCTTATGGATCATGGTTGAGACCATTGAGTGTTGATGGTGTGAACTCATCATCATTCCTAAAAGCATGATGATTAACGCTGGGATTGGATTCATTGAAAACCTGTAGGTTTTTGGTTCCTGGACTTCTGGGTGATAGGAGGACATTTGCGAAGATGGTTGTTGAGCTGTAGTGTTTAAAAAGTTGCGGATTTTGTTTGATTCGATGAGCATACCGCACTATATAGGTTAGAAGTGTGTGGGAAATCATAGCCCGGAAAGATAGCTTACCAGTCCACCACCAATAAACATAATGGTGATCGAAATGTGCTCGAGGTCTTGTGCACTCCATGCATTTCCCCAAGCAGCCAGATGTTCCAGGAAAATATTTGTAGAGCCATAGAAAAAAATGAGGAAGCATTCCACAAATTCAGCAGTTGGGGAGAATCGCCTGTTATGATGAGGTTTGATATTCCAGGACCAGCCAATTTCAGCGAAGCAACCTGCCCATCTACCAAGAGTCAAGATTCCATACCAGAAGAAAACTCCACCCTTGATGAAATGTGCTAGACCGCTGTAAATCTCGGCACCTTTCTGAATTGTCATTTAGTAATTGGACATGCGTATCTAGATAGTGCGAGCAAAACTTACGAATAATCCGCCGTATGTGACAAATCCAGATGTGAGGATAGCGAAACCCAAGAGAAGAATTACTCGATCTACAACATCATATGCAAATCGGATTATACGCAAAAAGCGTGTAGAAAGTAACCCTGGAAGTCGTTTCGATAAATATTGATCAGCCCGAGTACCTTCCATCAACCCCACTTTTTCCGGCTCGTCCCTTTCTGATTCATCTAGCGTATTTTCATCATCTCCAGACAAGGATATTGATTGACTTTGTAGGCATTCACTATTTGGTTCCGTGCCTTGACCACTATCACCCGAAAATCTAACGACAGGCTGAGGTCGTTCATGTATACGGGTATGCTCTGCAATTGCTTCTCTTGAAACCGGAATATATGCAGAGTTCTCCTTTTGTTTCTCGCCTTTGCGTCCCGCGTAGGCATTGACCACCCCAATTACCATTTGCGCAACTAGTATGCATATCAAAAGCCACCCCAATTTATGATGCATATTGTTCGGATAAAGGTCCGGAGTAGAGGTATTGTAGATCATACTGCAGAGAATACCACCGCCATTTAAAGCCAGGAATGCGAATTGAGTAGGGAGACTTAATCGAGATCGAGAGATCGAGAGCATTACACCTAAAACACATTAGTTTTTGGACATATTTCACCATTTCCGAGTTACTCACATATTGGCAGAACGAATACCCATCCTATGGTCATAAGTATAATATGAGCTACCATGAGACCTCCATGTTCGGGATGTCGAAAATAACTGGAGGGTTCGGTCACCGCAGTATTATTAATGGCAGGTGTAGCTGTAGCTGTAGCAATAGAACTCATTTGCATGCTCGTATCCATATCAGGTTCCTCATCTCGGTGTGCCGCTATTAGAGGCACAAGTCCAAGCAGTATAAGACAGCTATGTAGAATGAGGTTCCTCGGATACGAAGGCATCTGTATTGATCTCATACTGTGCTACAGTAGTTCAAGATGTGATGACAGTAAGAAAGTGCTGAGTATTGAAAAATACACAGCAGAGATAATCTAGGGTATCAGAGTATATTGAACAGTGAGGACAAGCCAAAGAAAAATCACAAGCGTTCAGTAATGATGTATACGGATGATGAAAACAAACTTATGGAAACAAAAGAAAGAAATATTCTAGAAGAATTCTCTTATGCTGAAATAGAAATTTTGTGTGTAAAGAAATGGGGGGATGATGACAAATAAAATAAGTTTCCCATGATGAGATGAAGTAGGTAAGTTAACAAGCAAAAGGAAGAAAGAAAGAGCCAACGGTGATAACTCCGTCAATGCCGATGTTGATTGAATGAATCAACGAATTATAACTCCACTGACCTGACCGATTTCGCGCTCTATTATTGATAATCTCCTCCGTATCCACAGGCGCCAACTGGTACATGGATGGTCTCAATGGTCAAAAATGGCAAGAGATTGGATACCCTTTCGAAATGTCGAGGCTGTTTTATTTGGGTGTTTTTCTTACTCCCGTCTTAGGTTGTTGATCCAAGTCAATTTGATAGATGACTAAGCCAACTTTTTGGACGCTGACTGCCGCAAGCGGCGGCATTTAAAGTCAACCTTGTACGTACATTGATACTCCAAGATTGTTTATAAGATTTTCCAATCAACCATTAAAATGACATTTCTGTTGTCTCTTTCGATGGATACCCGTTGAACGACAGGATACCTAGGTAGAATGTCAAAATAATTAGCAGGTTCTTTCCCAATCCTCACATCGTTCTTTCCTTTTCGTTCAGGATCTTTAACAATTTGATCTACAGACCAGGGTGGGAAAACCATCAAAAAGCTATAGGGCTTGGCGTGCATGGGTTGATACATAGGTGGAGGTATCTATAAGTACCTCAAGCTGTCCATCCACCCAGCAGATAATAACATCCGCGCAACAAAAACAGCCGCGCGACAAAACATTCATTCATAAGGTTACCTGTAGAAGCGGGATCCCGTCCATCCATCCATCCATTCTCTCTGTAGGTATTAATACGAAACTCTTTTACGAGATTTGGTGCGACTTTCTTTTCCATGTTCCTTCAACAAACACCACGGCTACATTACATTTTCCCTTTAAAACAGCAAGTTGACAAGGCTGCACCAAGAAGAAAAAAGATCCTCACATCCAAACTCTTTTCACACCTTTCACCAATAATATCGATTACCAGCCCAACATCAGTCAGCCCCGCTCGTAACTGATATAACATAACATGAGTAGATAATGTCCGTCCCATCCATGCCACCTGCTTACTATCCATGCTACTCCATCTTTTCGTTCCACATTTTATTACTCCAGACAATCAAACCATTCCAACGACACTCCGCAATTCCCGAGGAGTCATTCATCAACCCGACACTCTCACTCTTACCATTTCTCATTCAGGATTATCATCACACCACGATTTGGACTTCTTGCATGCGGCGTCAGGTCAAAACCATCAGCCCAACGGAAACATCGGAATTATAGTGACCACAGACGAATGGATAAGACTTTTGACCATGCACATGTCATGTTTTAGGTTTCCCCGGCCATGTCATAAGGTACTCTACCTAGAAAAATAATCATCTGATTATCAAAACATATCGGGGCTTACAGACGAAGCTTCTCTCAAACACAACGCGGTCGTGATGTATCTCCTCCGCCGTCCTGACAGCTACTCCTCGCCAATATCACAGGGTGATAAATCCAACTATCCTCACGCCTCTTAAGACCCTCAAGTGAGATAGCGAGCCATGATTTCGAGCACCGACATATTCGATTCATCTGACGTTGACGCCATCAACAATCCCATTTGGCGCCGAGATCGCCACATAAAAACTTCTCCACAGTTCGCTTCTCGCATGGATATATCGGATATCGGACACAACTCCTTCCCTCCAAAATCACACATCATCATTCACGGAATTTAGGGAACCATTTATTTCCGTTTTTCTTTGCAGCGTCGGTACCTACTACGGTATTCTTCCTCTCCATCTCCCCCTTGTTCGTTCAACATCAGTTTAGATATCAGATGATATAGATAGATCTTGCGATCACCGGTAGGTACCTAGGTAGGTATGCCTTGAAATCCCGAGAATACCGTACAAAATACCCAACAACCAATTAGATAGCACCATATTCCTCATTCAATCTACCTGCGAACAAGCTGATACCTACCTACCATACCCATAAGACATATGAAAACAACCAATAATGCTCTCCTCATCCGTAGACGAATATGTTCACCGGGTATTTCTCATCTAGTCTCCATCCATCCATCCATCCATCCATCTCACCTCTTCCCGATTCCGGGACTTTTAAAATATCAATATGGATTAGACAGGTAACATCGCCAGGAAAGTCGATAGTATCCTACGGCTAGGTTCTACCACTACCCCATTAAAACGTCATGCAGTAGGTACCTACCTACCTAAGATTCCATAAACTCACCAGAATCAGCATCAGCATCCGCATCCACACCACCAGAAAAAAAATTGCACTTTCTCCCATCTCCCATCTCCCATCTCAAATCGCAGCATAGTTTCATCCGCGAGCACGCAACAAGAACCGGACAAATCTCTACAATCCATATATATCTATATACCTATATACCAATAGATATAACCCGTAATTCCCATCTCCACACATTAAGCCATCAAGCCAACCATGAACCCCAAACCATAACCACAATCCCAATCCCAATCCCAAGTAAGTTGGGTATTAACATAACTGATATATCTGAATTTATCTGATCTGATCTGATCCAATCCACATCTCCAATCTTAATACCACTCTCTCCCTACCAACCCACCTACCAACCCACCAACCAACCAACCAAGTACTCAATCTAATCTCATCAAAATATACCTACCTACCTACTACCTACTACCTCAGTACCTAATTATATTACAAATCCACATACAACAAAACAAAACAAAGATAAAAAATTACAATTTACCTACTATATCTTAGATCTTATATCTTATATTAGGTATATTTATACCCCATCTATCCCATCTATCCCACTCCCCTCTCCCCTCTCCCCACAACCCACAGCCCACAACCCACAAATATACAAACCCCACCAGCCAGCAAAGTAGCAGCGCAGCGGGAGCCAAATACGGGAGCCAAATCCCGAGTTGTACTTACAACGCCGGCCACCTACATCTCTAACATAACATATAACATAACATAACATAACATAACATAACTCTTCGGATATAGAGTAGAGTAGAGTAGAGTAGAGTAAACCTCCACTCCATTTCCGTTTCAATACCATCCATGCGTTAGGTTCCTGAAGCTTCATCCATCTGCAACCCAAACCAAACCAAACCAAACCAAACCACTTCCCTTCCCTCCACTCCCCTCGCCTTTTTCGCTCATCTCCCTTCTTCACCCCCCTTTTCAAAAACGAAGGAATACCATAACAAACAAACAAACCATCAAGATAAAAAATGCACCATGCCACAACACATTACATCACATCACATCCTATCACCCCCCACTCCATATCCCAATTCATCTTTCTTTCCTTTTCTTTTGGTGTTTTCTTTTGAAAAAAGAAAGAAAATACAATTTCCTTATTGTGTAATGGGTATATGTAAGTAATATAAACATGTATAAAACGAAGAGATAAAAAGAACACCCCCTATTGTTGCCCCTTAAAATCTCTATCATTCATGGTCACCAGCCATGCCATGCCATGCCATACCGGATACCATACCGGATACCATATCGGATTCTGCTCCATATCAAATCCCCATCAAGCAGTACCAACCAACAACCAAATCAACGCCCGAAATGCAAAACCCTATGCCCCAGCTCCAAATACTGTATGCCACACCACGTCCCACCGCTCTGCTTTCTACATTCTTCCCATATTCTCATATAATATCTTCTTGTTCTTGTTCTTATGTATATTATATGATATGCAGTCCACACATACAACCATCCGCCTAGTACATCAAGATAAACTTTGAATGACGTAAAACAGCAGAAATGCTTGTTCGTTCAAGACTTGACTCTTACTCGCCAATGTAACATTATGGTCGTTGAACTTAAACCATTGGTTTCCTACTCGAGAGTAGGATACATAGTGACCTGATTAAATAATTCCTATTAGCAATCTAATCACCAACATAGCATGCGAAAAAGAAAGGAGAGGAAAAACAAGGTAGTGCTCACCGGTTTCCAAATTCCCAACGTGAACTACCACACTTTGCAAATCATAAGTACACGACCTGGCCAACTCAAAGTTGTTCTTCGTGTCTTGACCACGGGCCCGATTAGTATAAGGAAGCATGTGTAGTTGAAGGGGAAAAGTGACAGTGGTATCGATTTTAGAGGCGAGGCCTCTAGGGTCTTGCTTGAAGCGCTATTTTGTGTTAGCCCTGACAGGATTCTAATCTAGCAAGGAAAATGGGGGGGGAATTACCTTGAGTTGAATACACAATACATTTGGCAGACTTTTGATGCTCAGTTGTTTTTTTGCCTCTTGAGTATCGCATTGATGACACGTATATTCGCAACGTTCAGGCCGAATGTACTCCTCGTCTAGACAACGTTGGAGGCTGATTGTGCCAGAACCTGCTTTTAGCTTGCTCTTTTTCTGGATAACATCAAGACCCAAACTTAGATCTAGAAAGGACTCGACTGATGTGTTTACGTCTCCGCAATTTTGACAAGTGATGGTGCTTTGAAGTTTTCCATAGAATGTTTGATGAACAATGCATTTGCAGCCTTGATCCATTTTTGACCGCTTGGGATTTGGACTGCTATCTTCTCGATCGCTTGCTCGTGATCCTCCATTTATTTCGTGTAACTCTTCGGTAAGAAATTGGAAGAACTCATGAGCATCTTGCTCTTTGTTGCTTGCTAATTCTTCGTATGCTTTTCTCTTCGAAAGCCAGAAGCTGGCAAGTATATTCGAAGCCGAGTATCCCGTCGTGATCTCTTGCGAGTAAAAATCTTGGAACATGTCGTCCATAGCGCAACTCATGCAATTCTTTTGTTCACATTCGCTGGCTTGATGACCATCTCCGAGGTAAAAATTTCGAAGTAGAGGATTATGAACGAAAGATTGGAGAATAACGTTCATGTAACAGGTGGCTCCCATGTTATAAATGCCCCTGACACCACTTGCCCGACAAGGAGCTGACATTGTGTTTGTGGATATGAATCTTGGATCCTCTTTGGTGGCATCTGTGAAGAGTTCGTCATGTTTTCGTTTTCGGCCTAAAGAGAGAAAGCAAAGTCAGTATGCTGCTTGTAGAGATGCACCAGGTAAATAGAAAACATAGGTGATACGATGTCAACTAAAGCGAGGACATTTGAGGATCTTATATGCCAACTCCATATGAGCATGGCAGCTGGTGCTGAAAGGTCATAATCGAAGCTTGCCAAAACAAACCCCCGAGAATGAACGGATATGCCACTTACTAGAGAAAGACCCTGTCCCAATCTTTCGCACTCTCAATTCCTCTAATGTGGGATCCCATACAAAGTCACTGCACATTTGGCAATACAGAGCACCCGTTCTCGATTCAACATCTAATTTCGAACCAGTCAGCAAAACACCAAAGATAAACATTGCAACCTAACATACAAAATCTATGCGAAGTCTCTTGTCCATGCTTCATATGATCTTGCGCAGTAGCTGTTCGCTCACATTGCAAACAGAGGTAGTTTGGCGTAAGAGATGTGAGAGGTGGGCCTTTTGGTGTCTTAGAGGTTTGTGGCACAATTGGTGTATTATCTAGAACCACTCTCAAACAATTCTTATAATATGTAATTGTGTTCTTCATACGTTCCTCATGATTTGGATTCAACAGTTGTTGAATATGCTCTAGCGTGCCATATTAGCAATTGATGGGAAGGCTGAGAATACAAAACGAGTGGATTAAGAACATACGACAGCCATATTTAGGAACACCTGGTTGCGGTGATTTAATCTTTATAAATCTGGGGGAAGCTGGAGTTACTGGTCTAGATGTAGACATTTTCGAATTTGAAGATATGCCGCAATTGTGACAAATCGTAGAACTCGGTTGATAGATTTCTGGTATCTCAAATATCCATATAATGATGATATTGAAGTTTAATAAATGATTGAGCCTTGCGGAAAATGGGGCGGGCGGTGAGAGATTGAACGGCATTAAATTAAGGCTATTTTTGGGTTACCCGGACCAGTACCGGTATTGTCCCCCTTATTAAACTTTGTGTCCTTTTGTACATCACAAACCAACCAGATCATTGATACATGTTGTGATACAAATATCAAATGGATTCCCTTTTTCAAGTTATCCAGTATGATGTGGTATGGTAATAGTATGATTAAGTTGATGTAGCAAAAATGTAGTATATCTTCCATTCATATAAATTCACTCACATGAAGACTTCAGCTGATTACATTGTCCAAAACCAAACCACGCGGAAGAATATAAGTCCAAGTTTCGAAATGAGTCTACTGCACATAATATTATATTTCTATACTCCCGCCAACTAACTTCCGATACAAGTGTATCAATAATCACATTAATTCATAACATCTACTCGCACACTAATTAGGCGGTTCTCTAGCGGGAGGGATAAAAAGGAGAGACTTTGGCTGTAAGTCATGCTTATCAAACAGCCATCAACGAACCGAGGTTTATCGGTCGGCATTGCTGTTGTTGCATCATTTTCAAAGACATCTATCCATCTACCTAGGTACTGTTCAATATCGAAGAATGTTCCTTTATCCAAATTAATGCCATCTATCAGAAGTCCCATCAAGAAAATGGCAACCCAACTAGTGCCTCTGCCAGAAGTCGAGCGATTGAGCCCTACTGTAATTCGGATCCTTGGTGGAAATCCAGGAAAGGTGAGACGTTGAATGGAGGAGAATGATTAGGCAATGTCGGCTGATACCAAAAACAGTTTACATTGCAAGGTTCATATACCGTTTCTAGAATATGATATTGATGGTTCACTATTCTGATAAGGTTGTAGGGACGAATACTTATCTTGTTGGGAAAGGAAGACAACGATTACTAATTGATACGGGGGATGGGAAGGAAGCTTGGATTCGGAATTTGAAGGATACTTTGGAAAAAGAGAAGGCTACGATTACTTCTTGTATCCTTACGCATTGGTGAGAGCCTATTTGCTTCATAAATTTCAATCCAGAGTCACTGATTGAGAGGCCTAGGCATCATGACCATGTGAATGGGGTCAGTCACTTGTTAGAGTACTCGCCAAAAACCATCATCCATAAGAACCGTCCAGACGATGGGCAAACAGATATAAAGGATGGCCAAATATTTGCATCGGAAGGGGGAACTCTCCGTGCAATTCATTCGCCCGGTCATACCCAAGATCACATGGCATTGATACTTGAGGAAGAGGACGCCATGTTCACCGGCGATAGTGTTTTGGGGCATGGCACCGCGGTCTTTGAGGACTTGATGACTTACTTGGACAGTCTTGAAAGAATGAAGGGTCTTTTTGGCGGTAAAGCATATCCAGGACACGGAGCAGTTATTGAGGATGGCCCTAGCAAAATTGAGGAGTATATTAGGCACCGAAAGGAAAGAGAGTCGCAGGTTATCCAAGTTCTGAAGTCTGCAAAGAACAAACCCGGTGCCATTATTACCAAGGACGAGGAAGCTGATGAGTGGACCTCCATGGAGATCGTGAAGATAATATATAAAGATGTACCTGAGAATCTCCATGTGCCAGCAAATGGAGGCATTATACAGATACTGCACAAGTTGCAAGCGGATGAAAAAGTTGTCAAGGGACAAGATAGATGGAAATTAAAGGCACGAGCCGCTCTTTGATATGTATCTGATTCTTTTATGGTAGAAGAGATCCCTTCAGTCACCAATATCCTACTTCTCTTCCGGCTTTCTCCATGTCCAATGCTCGCATTCAAAATTAGCGAAGCAAAAGAACTCATTACTCAATCCTTTTGCGTGTACCGGGAGAAAAGTTGTAGTTGCAATACCTTGTCTGATTGATATGAGTTAAAATGTTATCCATATAAGAATGAATACTTACGGTCGATAAAGTTTATTCACAACCTCGCCTACCCTCTCGCCCGTGCATACTATGAGCTTCGACGGCGATGCAGAATCTTCTTGGCCCCATGACATCAACGACTCGTTTTGGCCCCATGATTTTGACAGCCATCGAACAGTCAAAGACGCTAGAAAAGTCAACTTCGTGTCCGGAAGTTCCTATCCACAAACAGAGTGAGTCATTACATACCTTTAGTTTGGCACTCCTCGCTCAAAAAAGGAGGATCACAGATAATACGATCGGCAGTTCCTTTCATATGTGCTTCCACTTTATCAGCAAAAATCCAACCCCGACCTCAACCAAAATGTTTGTGAAACTCACAAGGAAGCTTCAGCGGATTGT
The DNA here is from genome assembly GCA_025890175.1 of Ciborinia camelliae. Classification (NCBI taxonomy): domain Eukaryota; kingdom Fungi; phylum Ascomycota; class Leotiomycetes; order Helotiales; family Sclerotiniaceae; genus Ciborinia; species Ciborinia camelliae. The sequence continues at coordinate 687,590 of JANPYM010000010.1, forward strand.
TGAAATCATAAAAGCTAAACTCAGGGAAAACCCCAAATCTCTCATCAAATTCCAACAAATGAATTTTCGGCCTCTTGTCCTCAGCCCATCCTGCCTTTCCAATGTTAACCTTATCATCACACATAAACCCGTAGCTAATTGAACTTACAATAATATTCTTCAACTGAATAAAAACACTCGGAGCCGAGACAACAGCAATAACAGTTTCAGCAACGGCATCTCGCAAGAGTTCTTGCGCAAGGATCGTTGCCGTCTCATTCGAATACTACATCTCATGAGCGTCCAAATTCCTCATACTCATAATCTATACACTTTTAATCGGACTAATCGAACCCAAGGAAACTAACCCAAAATTGCGATTCATTCCAATCCTCAGCAAAAGCATCCATAGTCAAAGGTACACCATCAGCCTGATCCTCAGCCCGCTGCTTCAATTCTTCAAATTTCTGCTGATGCGCATCTCGGTCCGCGTAAAACTCTTTCAGCGCATCCAGCGCAGAGCCTGACAGAATACTATTTGAACCTTCATTAGTACTGACTTGAGAGTTTGATTTTCTTCAGGTTGCTGTAAGCTCACGGAATATCGTCTTCTTCGGTGTTCTCCATGGTTGATATCTGAAGTTATTTTTAAGGAACGTGATAGTGGAAAATTGCGACGGGGTTTGGAGGGGTAAAATGTGGGGCTAGAAAGGCTTCAAGTTCTTCTGGACTTCACTTACTATTAAGCAAATTGGGAGAATTTTATGATATACGAATCTGCGTAGTCTGGGAAAGGGGATTTTCTCACGTCGTCTAATTTTCAAAGAATATCATCCTCATCATATTTGATTGGCTGTTCAAAATCCGAATATCACTCAAAATAAAAAATGTTTTTGGCATATGTACAATTCGCATGCTATTATGAATACATCCCATAACTAGAACCAGTCTTCTACTGGTCATCAAGGACATGCAAATATTTCTTTTCTTCCCTCTTCTCACGCTCTGTTGATGGGGGCAAATCATAGAATGCCGAGCTTCGATATCCTAACTGTTTGAAATTAACATTTCTGCCTTGAAGTTTCGGGTGAAAATTAGACATACCAGGTAATGGAAAGTAAGACTACTGAGCTCTGCTGGCTCGATTCCAAGATCTTTGAATGTCTTTGCGGAAGGATCAATCTTTTGATCAATGAATTCACGCTCGACCTCATCAGCAGAGAGGACAGGCCACCAAAGGGCTTTGTTCAAGATTTCAGCGAATGGCTTGAGGATCGATTTTGGTAAGTTGATGTGTCGGCGATGGTTGTTAATTTCTCTATCCACCAAGGCCGCAATTTCTGCCGTCGAGTAATTCTTAGGGCCATAAAGCTCATATGTTTGTGATGCAGTGCTGTCATCATGAAGCATTTTCTCAAGTGCTTGACCTACGTCAGGTGCCTGGAGGAGATTGTCAACAAAAAGCCTTGCAATTAGAATATTTATTATGACATACATGGACCGGCCAGTAGCGCTCTTGCATATGGTTAGATGTGAGGACGTTGGTGTATCCAGCAAGCTTGTGGAGAAGGCGATCCTCGAAACCAAACAATGGGGCGGGTCTCACAATTGTGGTCTCGGGGAATATACTGCGTACGACTGCCTCGCCTCTTGCCTACAAGATATGCACGTCAGCCACATGAATCGATAATTTGGAGGGACAAAATTATCTACCTTCGTTCTGTAGAATTCAGATGATGAATTGGGGTCCGCATTGTAGGAGGAAACGTGGATGAATCTGTCCACGTCGTATTTGGCAACGGCATCTGCGATTCGCTCCGCTCCTTCAACGTGTACATCCTCGAGATCGAAGTTCCTGATACTAGTGAGTACTCATCTCAAGCTTACTACTGTTTGGGCGTACTTGGTGGGATAATTGCGTCCAACAAGATTGTAGACCACATCAGAGTGTCTGACACTTTCCTCAAGAGACTGGGTGTTTCTCAAATCGTATTCCTATTCGAAATCAGTAAACCTGACCAAAATATCGCCTCCAAGCCCCCTGTCGTACCATGAAAATGACTCTACCCAAGTCGCCGGAAACCTTCAAATGTCGTTTTGCCATTTCCTCCCGGAAAGGGACAATAACTGTGCATCCTTGTCTTGCTAAACCATCCTCCTCGTCAGTCCAAGGAGCTCTGTGCTATAAATAGAGATTTCCGTACCGAGTCTGTTCACAATATATCGTCCGAGGAATCCAGTCGCACCGAAGACCGTTGCGGTATGTCCTATAACATTAAATTAGGCCTGTGGTGATTGCGGCTTTGCGGATGAATATACCCCCAAGAGATGATCTGTAGAACGACACATTAGCAAGAGGGCCTGTAGAAGTCAAGAGCCACGGTAAAAAGCTCACCTGCCACCCTGTGTACGAATAATGGGCTTTCCAGTCCTTGTAATAGTGATATCAGATAACTTCCGGCTCAAAGGTACATTTTCAATTCCTCTTTTCGATCGCACAGCAGTCCGCAGACTGTTCAGAGTCGATGGACTGCAGGATTTCTGCATTTTTGCGACTGGGGTACGAATCAATTGAATCGCAGACACAAACGCAGTTGGCAGGGTTCAATTTCACTTGATGTTGAAGTTGTAGATTGACCTTGCGGGAGTCCAGCCGCGGATAAAACTAGTCTAAATAAGGTTAAGCGGGACCTTGCGCAGCTCTCTCGTTGCCTCGCCTTAAACATATCAAAACCCCAACCAAACAGCTTCAATTTCAAACATATACACACACGAAAAGATACCCAACCCGTTTACCACCTTTGTTATTTTTGAGCGGTGTATAAGCGGAGTCCAAAAGTTCGGAACGAAACAAATTCTAATACAACACATCCCACATTCATCCATCATGAATGTCGACACAATCCCCGATTTTCTTGGAGAGCAACGCGATGCTGCGCCTGCAGACCTTCAACATCTTTTCTTATCCTTCGAAGACCTTTGGGAGAGGAAGCTGTGGCATCAACTGACAGATACCCTTGTCGAGTTCTTCAATCACAAAGAAAGCGCTTCTCAGCGATTACCGTTGTATAAGACTTTCATTCTCACATTCGCCGATAAGATCAACCAGTTGAAGCTTGTTACTCTTGCTTTAAGCGCTGCTTCACAGTGTAAAGGTAACAGATGATTTCTAAAGAATTTAGGACATCTGCTAACTTAATATCAGACAGCCAAGAGCGTTTGTCTTTCTTGGAGGCGGTAGCAAAGAAAGTCGATAACCCCCATTCCCAAGATGCATACGTCTACGCAACAGTAGCCGTGGCTACGGTCAAATTAGAATTACAAGATCAAGATGGGGCGAGAAAAGATTTGGATAAATCAGAGAGAATATTAGATGGATTTGATTCCGTGGAGACAATCGTACATGCAGCTTTCTACCGGGTCAACGGAGAATACTATCAATCCAAACTGGAGTTCGCATCATATTACAGAAACGCCCTATTATATCTAGCCTGTATCGACCTAAACGATCTCACCCCCTCCGAGCGCAAAAACCGAGCCTACGATCTTAGTATTGCAGCTCTTGTATCCGACACTATCTACAACTTCGGTGAACTACTCCTCCATCCAATCCTCGACACCCTCGTAAAAGACGACTCCTGGCTCCGGGATCTCCTTTTTGCATTCAACCGTGGTGACCTCGCCGCCTACGACGTTCTCGCTGGTCACATTTCCTCCAACCCCCTCCTCGCCCAACACCGCGACGGTCTCAAACAGAAAATCTACCTCGCCGCCCTGACCGAAGCCGTTTTCCGTCGCCCTCCTCACGACCGTGCCATGACCTTCCGCACCATTTCTGAAGAAACAAAAGTCCGCCCCGACGAAATTGAGCATCTTATTATGAAAGCTTTGAGCTTAGGGTTATTGCGAGGAAGCATCGATCAAGTTGATGAAATCGCACGTATCAACTGGGTACAACCTAAGGTATTGGACATGTCACAAATAAATGGTATGCGTACACGACTAGAGGAGTGGGATTCTAGTGTTGAATCGCTGGGCAATTGGATCGATTCCAAGGGTCGGGACGTTTGGGCGGCATGAGCTGTAGAATCAGAATCATGAATGAAAAGGCAAGAATGGCGTCCCAGGCTTCACATCGGATTGTAAAATAGATATTCCTTCTCCCGCATGCATGCCCTTTGGTAGTTGCATTTGCATCGATAAAGAATGAAATGATATACGAGAAAAATACCCTAGCTATTTTATATTTCAAAATTCGCTCGCAATCTCCGCCAGTGAAAAGGAGGCCGATGGCAATACCAATGTTTTATTGTTTTGAATAGAATTGACTATTCGAATTTCTTTTGAGCTTTATAATATTCATTCACAAAATATCATTCTTTTAAAAAAATGCTTCTTTAACCTCTGATTTCTCAACCAAATAAGGACATTGAAATGTCACTTACGGCCTGTATTTTTTGCTGATGGAGAGCCATGCATGACTACCTATGTGCATTATATTTATAAATCAGGAAACCAAATAACCAGGTAGGACTACTTCTTCTCTACCTCAACCTCCAGATCTGCCTCGCCCTCACTGCCCCCGACACACTTCTCCACACTCTTCACCTCATCCTCCACCCTCGGCTTCCCAAAAAGCAACACACCGCCGACCACCCACGCCGGCCACCAAACACACCAAACCACGACCTGTGTGGTCATCCCCCCCACATCCCATCCAAACGCCGCTTCTACCAGCACATCCCCCACATCCAAACCCCAATAATTCGCCCCAACAAGCAATACGGTTGAGGGCGCCAGAGCCCCTAACAACATGACGAGTATCGCAGCGAGAATAGGTTTATGTCCTAGTGGACGAATATATGATAGGGGGGAGGATAAGATACCGATGAGGATCGAGAGGGAAAAATTGAGGGTGGCGAGGGATGAGAGGTACATGCCGAGGAGGAGGAGGGAGAAAGATTGAATGAGGGAGAGTTGGTGGGGGGTGGGAGGTGTGCAGTAATAGTGGAGGAGGGTGGAGAGGGTTAGAGGGAGGAAGGCGTTGAAGATTAGGAAGATGCCAAAGACCATGGGTAGATTCTGATATGAGGATATTTGTATTAGTTTTGGGGTTTCTTGGATTTTGAGGGTGTGGGAGATGGGAACGTACAGCTTTAGAAGTATGGTTAAAAATGTAAAGAGGAACAAGTCCCAGGAACTGACATCCAGCTACAACGGCCAGAGGAAGGAAAAGTTTGCGTTCGCGGACTTGGAGATCTTTTTCTGGAATGATTGCTTTTAAGTCACCGGCTTCCACAATTAGTAATGGAGTCTTCTCCTTCTCTTCGCCCTTTTCAGTCGATAATGAGGTTTTCGTATTTGTAGGGCTGGGCCAACTACTTTTCACCCATAGAAAAATGGCCATAATGGTAAAATTCGTAGCGACTAGCATGGCACTTGGAAGATATGTACCGATACTCACGAAACGATTAGCTTGCATCAGTAAATAGAAGAAGAAACTTTGATGGAGATGTTCCAACAAGTTGTTCAAACTTCGAAATGTACTTTCGATCACTCTTCCCATGGCCATTTCATCTTGCCAGCCGTCGCCAAATGGTTGGAGTGTAATTGCATCCACATGATATGGGATGAAACTACTATGAGGACCGGAAGCATGTCCCAATCCTTGATTAATCATACCACGTAACATGGTTTTGAGTCGATCTTGGTAGCTATCGCTGTGCTGCCACATTTTCTGGAGTGAGACTCTAATGCCCATTTGACCGCTAGCAATGGAGACTACGGTGTTGAAAAGATCGAGATTGGGCAATTGGCCGTTGATTCCATCGTAGACAATATGGATCGATTCAAAGCGATGATCAAACGGATAGTCAATTACAACAGCTCCTTGAAGAGCTCCACTCTTGACAGGTAATGAATCAATGGCGGGGGACTCGTGTGTGTCATGATAGGCATCGACCCAAGCCTGAGGGCCAGCCTTACTATCTGCCGTAATCAAGAAGATAATATCTTTTGACCACAAAGACCACCGATTGAAATATCTCGCCAGGGTAAGAACTAAAGCAACACCACTTCGATTCAATTCCCCATCGATATTTCTCCAAGCCCCTGCCAACACAATTGCTTCCGTAGCATCACCTCGGGGTGCATGTAAGATTGCATATACGTTCTCTCCTCTATAAACTTCGCCCGCCGATTTATACTCGTACTTTTGTCTTGCAACCTTGAGTCCGGTAGCTTTGAAGAATTCCTCAAGCTTGTCGTTCACTCTGAGCGCCAATTGTCAGCTATATCCTTCATTGTCGAAGTTCCCCTTCACAGCCTCGCACATACTCAACATTACTACTCTCCCCCAAGGCATCAACTTCCCTCTTATACCCCCGAAAAACATTCTGGTCACTCCCTGCAAAATAAGTATGGACCTGGCCCGGCAGTAGGGCATTTTCCGAAACATAAGTATTTCTTGAGTAATCGTTCAAAGGCAGAAGTAGCAGCCATGCAACACCTATGGCTATGCAAAGAAAGGATAGATATGGTGGTAACTTGCGGACTGGCGCATATCGCAAGATGGTTGATGCTTTCTATTATTAGTATCATTGTCTTCCAACATGAAATTCAAGTACTTACTCAGCAGCCCCATGGTTTAAAAAAAAGTGCTCACGAAGTCCAGAGCTCGAAGCTCAAGTGGGTTGTCAAGTTGTCGGAAATCCACAGCCTTGCGAAAATACCCCAGAAGTGAGGCGAGGTTCGGAAAGACGCGAGATATCAGGAGCCGACGCGACAGAATTCACTAGACATTAACCTCCCGCTTTCTTGTCCCGATTCTCCCGAAGACTTGACTGTCTCAGACTTTTAAAGTTCATAATAGAATTGAACAATTGAGGTTATTTTTACTTTGTTTTTTACTTCACTAGTTCAAGTTCAGACGAGTACTGTGAAAAATCAAAGAATTTGGCCATACCTACCAGACCTCAATACTTTCATCGAGTTATATAATTGTCATTAAAAAGCTTACAGTTATAAATTCATACTGTCTTGGTCTACAAGCGGTTTATTTCTCACTGAAGCCAAAGCTGAAAACCATGTTCCGTTTCCATCATTTTTATCTCAAAGTATGGTCGCTCCCAAGAAGATTCGACATCCGAACTCCGTATAATGCGTAGTCTTTGTACAGAGAGAAGGAAAATTCTTCCTAAGTACACATATTCTAAGGTCCCAATCGCTGTCCCTGGCTAGTGAAGCCTAGCGCAATGTTTGTGTCCGACGAGATGATGGGATTGTTGGTGGTAGGTAATAAACCATATCGCCCGTAAGTTTTTTGATCAACAGAAACGTAGTGTGGTAATCTTCCCAAAAGGTTCATTTTCCCCTCAATCCATCTCAGGATCTTCTCCGGTGGAGCTAGGAATTTGAGATAGCCCAGGCCCCCTATAAAAGTTAGCTAACCGTCCGAGCCATGGGATAGGAGGGGCACTAACATCCGTAACCAAAAACAAGCCCGCATAGGTGACCAAGGAAGCTAGTATGGGGTACCAAGAAGGATATGAATAGTGTAAGGATGATTGGTGTTGTCCACGTTGGTATCTGAACTGTGCCCAATACGAAATTTGGGTTTGTTTTATATGTTTTGATCGCTTCCATTGCAAGTAGAGTGAAAACCCAAATGCTAAAGTCTTTGTTAGTAATACTTTTTGAGCGGAATATAAAGCATAATTCACTCACCTGGCACCCATGACTCCTGTGTTCATATGGAAAATTCCCCTTTCCACGAATGTATATATTAGTGCAGGAATCGTTGACAGAGCTATAACAATCTTTAGCTTTATATCCCCCGTATCACTTCTCCTAGGGGAAACCTACGGCCCATAAATAATGCCAACGTAGTCAAAGTCCCATATTCCGCCTCAAACCTCTCCAACAGTGGTGTGAGAGCAATGGTATTCATTATCATATGTATAAACCCCATATGTATCAATGGAAAGGTATTCGTGCGATACACTACAACGATAATACCAGGTTAGCTTCATCATCCATAAGAATGACTCGAGTGGTATTGTATTGAGATGGTAGATTTACTTGTCTGTAACCCAATCTCATTCGGGTACAAGCCACCCCATTTCTGCAAATCCCAAGCTGACTGCAAACTGACAAGCCAAAGTATGAATATGATAGCTATTATACATCTTGTGAATAGAGGTAAACGGAGTATATATGACCGCAGCCGGGTTGCGCCGAATTGTGGAAGAGTAAGTGGCATTGTGGATGTTGCGGAATTCTGGTTGCGTCGCCTTTTGGGAAGATTTGTGCCAGTTTTCGAGGGTTTAATGGCTTAGATATCACTTCTTGAATTCTTAAAAGGACCTTGTAGCATCGTTTGAGAATCGATGCGCTGAGTGTTATGTAGAGAAATCAAGGGTCTCTCGAAATTGTTATTGGGCTTTTCGCTACTTGTAACACAAGGCTGACATTTGCAGGCCTCGTTAGAACGGATGTGCCTCGAGGGAGTTTATCAAATTGTTCTACATTTCAATTCTTCAAGAACTCATATTGGGTAATATCTCTTAATACTTTATAAATTGGATATTTTCAAGAATTTTGACAAGTTAAGCTTGAAATGGCGAATGTTCCCTTGAAGATATGTGCAGGGGCAGAGACAAGGCTGAATTAAATCCATAAGGTTATCTGAGGCGAACACCGTATTTTAACATCCAATCCAAAATAGCATCTTATATTTTAATTAACAAAAATCAATTAGAAAGAGGGACCTTTCATCAAGTTTCCAATTCTGATAAACACAAATAGAAGTAATAGCAACCTTCCTTAGTTCACGTAGGTGTTTAATGTACCATACTCAGGTTCTTGATAATTAAACGTCATTTCAAATGTTTACCGGCGAGCTTCAAATATCTAGGGGCTCACCGGCTGTACTAATTTGTTAGTCCCCGGTGAACCCTATTGCTTTTAACACACCCGTTTGGGATGGGGGGGCTCTGAGATAAGCCTCAACACATATAGATTTTTACATTACAACTATAACATATGATTTGAACACAGATAAAATATTACGCCTCTGTTATCCATAATCTTGTCTCCTTCCTTGTCGCAAATATTGAAATAACCTCATTTTCACAAGTTCTAAAGATCATTTCAAACCAGCGTTTCAAGCGAGAACTAGTGAGGGGAAATCCAGCCAGCCAGTGCTCTCTTTTTCAAAGAAAATGGCACGGTAGCGGAGAGACTATTAAGAATTGTTCTCACATAGTATTTTACATTTTTCACGTTTCGGGGATAGCACTTATTTTCTAGTTGAACAAATACACGGTGTAAACGACAAATGCGAGTTCATATCCCCGCCCCCCTTCCTTCGAATCGCTAAAATTTTACTCTGCCACCATCTCTTCCACACGCCGAACCACAAAATTTTATGGTGTCATTAAGGTCAGTTTGTGCTAGGCTCATCAAGAGTATCTTCTATATCCATAATTCCATCTATTTTGTAAAATACAAAGATATTGGTCTCCCAATGGATAATTTTCCTCGTCTCGCTAGGAGATCCAAGGCGCTGTTGTGAAAGCCAGTTTCCTAGGTCCCAAATCAGAATCTACTACAACACTAGGAGTCAGGGAATGCTTCACCTAGAACAGCTGATACCAATTTAACTTTCAGCGAAGGTGCTATTCGGGACTGATATTCAACTAATATGATTGGGTTTCGGAAAAGATGTGTTCAGGAACTTTATCCAAGTCAATGTACAGTTATATACGTATTGATAATTGTTTCTACAAGAGATGGAGATTCTACAATGGCTATCAAATAAGACTGATATAATCCTTAGCTTCATAACGCTCATCCATGTCTTCCCATCTCTTACTTTATTCATTAGCTTCTACCCTCCTCAAAATAATCTGTCTCGCACTAGGATTATCCAGTAGATCCAAGTGTAACCTCGCCAAAACTCCCTCACAAAACTCTCTACCCGCATAAATTTTCTCCGCCGCCTCAGATAATGACATTCCTTCCTCATCCGAAGCCTCTATCGGCAAATTAAGCAACGCAATACCCTGCGTCAGCCTTGACATCATAAATGTCGAGTTATCTAATGGTAGGTATGCACCAATGATGCTTTGGATGCCTTTCAGATCCTGGGAGAAGCGAGCTGCGCCTAATGTTGTGAAATCCTGTCTGAGGAGGACTTCGTTGAAAAGCAAGTCTTCAAGAGCCGAGATCGCTTGGCGCCAAATTCGCATAAATGCGGGGTAAGAAATGGTTTTTTCGAGATAGGCCAGTTTCTCTTTCATTATCTAGCGAGGGTTAGCTGTAGATTCAATGTAAGAGATTGGAGTAAACTTACCTGAAGAGGTTGATCAAGCTCGGCTGAAATTGTCAAGGATGATGTATAATATGCTACTAAGCCTGATCAGTAAAACGGTCGTAGAATAGATGGTTTACTTACTGGATTGAGGATCTTGTCCCACTGTAGTCCATTGCGCCTGAGTGATGTAAGGCCTAAAAGTAGCTTGAAATGAGTATTTGATCGCTTGTTGTAAAAGGTCTCCCGCGTTGTTCCGTATCTTTTTGAAGGCCTGGATAGTTGTATCGAAAATTGATCCCTCGCCGGTGCCTAGCTTGAGAGAAGTAGATAATTTGAGCTGCGAGCATGTATAAGGGCCAGCGATAGCGCTTTCCGGATGTACGTTTTGTGCTCTCTCATCCAATCGAGTGTATAAGTCCACGAAAAACTAACCGCATATCAGTACTTGGAATGTATTGTATCAAATGGTAGAGATGCTAACCTCTTCAGCGCCAAGTGACTCCAGAGTTGAGATAATATGATCTGCACTACCAAAAACTTTGCAAAGACTGACGAGTCCTGCCATTCCTTCGACGGATTGTTGCTGTTCTTTGGTGTAACCTTTCAAAGTACGGCCAACAGTTGAGGTTAGAGATGTATAGGCTTCAAGAGAATCGGCCAGCCGAATTTGATATCTATCAAGAATACTAATTTGAGTATTGAGGAAGAATCGAACTCTATGTGAGACTCTTCCTAGGTCTTTGTATTGTGCTGTGATGGTCTTCAAGAGATCGGTAACTTTTGTAGCCCCAAAGGTAGTTTTAGTCTTCTTTGATTCATTGCTGTCGTAGTCAATAAGTCCATTATCTTGCGAATGAATTATTTCCTCATATCTCTGGAGGGCAAATCTCTCCTCGGCATCTAACCAGGGACCAAACCATTTATCTAGGACATGCCAAGTCACGCCTACCCAACCAATCTCAGTGTTACCACCGTCATATTTGTACTTATTTCGAACACTTTCATCCCAAATCATTAATTGGCCTATGAATCTGCTCAGATGCGCGGAGTCATGTTGGATATCCTTAAGAACGAGATCGGTTTTTTCTCTGACTAGTGGCAAGAGTGCTGTGATGAAGGCGGATACAGGATCTACGTAAAGGGAGATCCCAGCCAGATGACTCCCCAGAAAGTGTGCCGCCAACACAGGTCCAGCATTATCTCGAAGATAGGACTCATACGTATCTATGATATCAAGGATCCAGTTCAAGTAGTATTCTCCGAGCTGTTTTTATCAGAGTGTGTTCCTAAGCAACGAATAGAAACTTACATTACTGCTAGCACTTGTAGGTGTAGTTCCCATGAAGTGGTAACGGAATTTCAATCCAATATCTTTGACTAGAGCTGCAAAAGGGAGAAGAACAAGAGGTTCTCGAGCTTCTCTAATTTCCGGGGCTTGTAAATCCAGAAGCCTTCCAAAACATATTTGCCATTCCCTAGAGATCTCGACCTCCAGATCTGGCCAGTTCAAGGTTTTAAGTACATCCTCAAATTCTTTTACCATGATATGTACCATTTGCGCCCATAGTTGAGTCGAGGTTTGGTCAACATATGAGACGAGATGAATGGCAGCACCTTCCGTGGACTCCTGAGCCGCTCGTAAAGTCATCGCAAATTGTCTCAATCGCACATATGGTTTCAGGGCCTCGGTAGGATTGTCAGGTAAATTTCGACGAGCTTCATTGGTCATATCATCGACATCCTTCAATAGTTCAACATATGCTTTTGCGAGTTCGACCTGTCGTAGTCTTTCCATCGGTCCTTCCAAGCGTCGTACTGCTTCCTCTGGAGTAGTTGAAGATGTAACCATCAACATTCGTTCTTGGAGATCCTCTTGATGTCGCTGAAAGGCTTGGGTTTGTTGGGTCATCGATGAAGTGTGACTTGCGGCGGCTCTTTTGGCCTCTGCCAGCTTGGCTTTGGCATCTTTTAGCTGCGAGGAGTACTTGTCAGCTAGTAGTACAAGATTAGCAGAGATACTGCGACTCACTTGGTCATCCAGCTGCTGTTTCTTCAATTCTACATTATTTAACAGGCTCGAAAGGTTGCCCAGGTCTGTAGCAATTTGAATTTTGTCGTTCAAATAATCTTCAATTCTAATCTTTCTCTCCCCGACCGGTATATCTGTATTCGGATCCAATAAATAAGCCATTGGACTGGGTCCTTGCTCTATTGAGAGTGACATATTTGTGAATCGAGTTCCTAGTTTAATTGGCAGTTGGCGATAGTTTGAGAGTTGACAGTTTACAGTTTACAATGAAATAAAAGTTGTCCTCACCACGTTAACACTATCAGACTGAAGTTTAGCGGAAGTTTAGCGATCTCGCGGTCTTTAATCCGCCATTTTCCGGGGTCCCCTCATTGAAAGACGTCACCGAAATCTGCCCGCCCGCTTGTCCGCACTGGGTAGGTAGCTACCTACGCGACAAACCATTTTCTCTTCTGCTACCATTTACTTTAAGTATTAGGTATGTAAGAATTACGAGGACATGTTCTTTATATTCCTCAATTCACAAACATTTTCCATTGCCTGGCAGAGGCTCATGCAATCGCTCATAGATGATACTAATAAGCACGTTAACAACAATTAACCCTACCATTTCCAGTTCAAGCGGCGAAACGCATTGAGATCATGGGTACACCTGCGAAGCGGAGGAAGCTCAACAACAATACAAAGTCTACTGGTTCTCGAAATCTTGACTTCTTTTTTGGAAAGCAAAATAAAGACGAACAAGGGTTGCCAGCTCGACCAGTGGACAGTCCATCTCAAAGCAGTCTAGATGGCGCGGGCCCCTCTGAATTGACAGATGAGCAGCTGGCTAGACAGTTACAAGAGGAATGGAACCAGGAATTGATTGGCACAAAAGATGCCGGCGAAGATCTTCTCGGGGAAACCAATGGGAAACTTCGTGGGGCTTCAAACTCTGCGGTCACTACTCCCAGTCTTACAAATGAAGAGGCACCAAGTGATGGCATTCCCGATCAGCCAACTGTAAAACCGGGTTTAAAACCAGATACCAATAAGAATACCCTTTCATTACAATCGGCTGGCACAGCGGAAGATACTGTTTCGTCGAATATACCATTGGATGAAAGCCCTTTGACCTTCGAACCTTCGAAATACGTGTCTGATCTTCAAAATCATTGGGCTGCAGAAGGAGGGGATGCATCTTATGCTCTCCTCACAAGATGCTTTATACTTGTGAACAGCACTCAGAGCCGCATCAAAATAGTAGATACTTTAGTCAATTTACTTCGGGTCATCATAGAGGGTGATCCGGATTCTCTCTTACCTAGCGTACGTTCAAGCCGTTCTTGCAAGTCTGTTATGAGCAAAATATAACCTATTCTTATCATGGCCCATGTACTATCCCTTCGAACCACTCTGTGAATCATGTTGCATCCACCATGTTCTACTTGTATTAATTTTTTTGTATAGGTTTGGCTCGCGACGAATGCGATTTCACCACCCTACATATCCCTTGAACTCGGTCTGGGAGGTTCTGCCATTTCAAAAGCACTGAAAAATGTGTGTGGGCTAGACGCCAGGTCATTGAAGACCTTATACGACAAGCATGGTGATGCTGGTGACGTTGCCTTTGAGGCCAAAAAAAGACAAAGCTTTACTTTAAGGAAGCCAAAACCATTAACAATAAAAGGAGTCTATCAATCTCTAGTTAAAATAGCTAAAACTCAAGGGACCGGCAGCAGTGAGATCAAGCAACGAGTTGTTGATCGGTTGTTGCAAGACGCCAGGGGAGCTGAAGAGTCCCGATATGTTGTGAGGACCCTCTGCCAACATGTGAGTGATTCATCCTATTTCTTTGCAATTTATCCTTGATTCTACACACAACAATATGTGCGAAGCATCAATTGTCATATTTCTCTCTAACTCGAACTAACTTGCCAATCAGCTCCGTATCGGTGCAGTGAAAACTACTATGTTGATTGCCTTATCTCGAGCTTTCCAGTTATCTAGGCCACCGGGTGCCGATTTTCCTCTCAAGTCACCACAAGAGCTGACAAATTTCAAGAAAGAAGTTTTAGCTGAGATGTGGTCCAAGGGCGAGGAAATTGTGAAGGCATGCTTTGCTAAGAGGCCCAATTACAATGACCTGATACCTGCTTTACTTGCGATAGGGGTCTGTGAGGAGCTACTGTTTAGATGTGGACTAGCCTTACATGTTCCATTACGTCCAATGTTGGGAAGCATCACTAGAGATCTTGCAGAAATGCTTACGAAACTTCAAGGCCGAGATTTCAGTTGCGAGTATAAGTATGATGGACAACGAGCCCAAGTTCATTGTGACGAGAACGGGAAAGTATCAATATTCTCCAGGCATCTGGAACTTATGACTGACAAATATCCTGATCTGGTGGCTTTGATACCAAAAATACGTGGAGAAGGAGTCAGCAGTTTCATCATGGAAGGAGAGGTCGTTTCTGTCGATCGTGAATCTGGCGATTTGAGAACTTTCCAATCATTGGCAAATCGAGCGAGAAAAGATGTGGCAATCGGAAGTGTTACGATTAACGTGTGTCTATTCTCTTTCGATTTGATGTATTTGAATGGAGAATCCCTCCTTAATCGAACATTTAGGGAAAGACGGGAACTTCTTCGAGGTTTGTTCGTTGAGGTGCCAAATCAGTTCACATGGGTAAAGAGTATTGATGCTACTTCTCAGGATTCAGAATTTGTCTTAGAATTCTTCAAAGGTGCTATAGAGCGAAAGTGTGAGGGAATCATGGTGAAGATTCTAGACAATTTACCTAGCGCTACACTATCCGAGTCTGAGGAATTCCCAGAAGAACCTAAAACCGATCTTCTCCGGACGCCCCAGAAACAATCCAAAGGGAAGAAAAAGCCTACAGATAAAGAACCCGAAAAGAAAACCCGCCGTAAAGCTCTACTGTCTACCTACGAACCTGACAAACGATTGGACTCTTGGCTGAAAGTGAAGAAAGACTATAGTGCTTCATTTGATACACTTGATTTGATACCTGTCGCTGCATGGCATGGTCAAGGACGCAAGGCAAAATTCTGGTCACCGATTCTCCTCGCGGTTCGTAACGACGAGACTGGCACTTTGGAAGCCGTGTGCAAGTGTATTTCGGGATTTAGTGATACATTTTACAAGGCCAACAAAGAATTCTACGCTGAGGAGGGCGAGCATGTGCTTGGAGGAAAACCAAATTATGTCGACTATCGAGGGGGGAACCCCGATGTATGGTTCGAGCCGCAGGAGGTCTGGGAGATGGCCTATGCAGATGTCACAATTAGTCCGGTATACAGAGCGGCAATTGGCCTTGTGAGTGATGAAAAGGGATTAAGTTTGAGGTTTCCCAGATTCTTGAAGAAAAGAGAAGATAAATCTATAGAGGAGGCAAGTACGAGCGAATTTCTGGCTGGATTGTGGAGGAAGCAGGAGCAAAAGGTCGATTATGGGAGAGATGAACTAGAGGGAATAGATCCAGAGGAGGATGGGGAATGATTTGAGAAATTGCCAGAGTTATTCCAAGTGAACAGGATACCAAATTTGATAGGAAAGTACTATAACCTTAATATTTACCTGCATATAGAAGAAGTTGCCAGGAATAAAAACTGAATACAACATCACTTACAGTATTCCTTCTGAGCTGTAATCATATATTGACTGAGTAAAAAAGTACCTACTTTAAAAATGTCGACGAGAAGGAGTGAAACATCGAATTAAATCCTCAAACCCACTTTATCTAGAATAGCGTTGCCTAGCCAACATGAAGTCGCAACCAACCTCGGGAAAAAAAGAGACGATAACTCACACATCAACATCTTATTAATATTAATTTGAGGCTCAGATCAAAGTCAAATTTATCACGACGACAGTATTGTATATGTTATGGCAAGGCTCGTAGTATATAGTAGTGATGAGGACTTCCCGGATGTAAATGAAGTGATCCGAGGGAAGGCCGGAACCAAAACAATCACAACATCGACGACATCACGAAAACTATCAGGGGAAGCAAGTAGAAAAATCGACCGCGCTGAACCAGAGAAAAGTAATTCGAGGAAGGAGAAAGGATTGATAATCTCAAATGTCAAAGAATCAGAGAGCGATGAGATATATGGCTCTGAGAATACAAAACCTAAAGCTAGGAAGCGCATGTTGAAACAAAACTTGGACAATCCACTATTAAAACCATTGAGTACGAGTATGGGAAGATTGATTGTAGAGCCTAGGAAAGGATCAGCTTCCAACTCGGCTGTCCCGGTGCCAAAAGTATTGGAGGAAGAACCAAGAAGGAAAACAACTGCTCCGAAATCTAGGATACCGGAATCAGATGAGAGGCGAAAAGCAACTGCTAGGAAACCTAGGGTACCGGATTCGGACGAGGAAGACGAAGAAGATGATTCGGATGATCTGTCAGATTTTATAGTGGATGATGACGATGATGATTCCGACGTATTCAAAACACCACCAATATCAACTCGGAAACTGGTTAGAGGTCGCAGGACAATGGTAGAGGAGTCGAGTGATACCGATACAGAAGAAGAAATCCTCCGCCAGCTTCTAGACAGGACTTCAATCAAGGATAAAGAGACACCCCCTGATCTCAAACCACCTGAACTCAAACCTCCCAAGAGAACCGAGAAACCCGAGATTCGACCAGGAACATCATCTAGTTTCGATGACAATGGTGCTGTTTTACGATTGTAAGCATGTAGGCTCCATAATAATATAAATATGCTAACAATACAAGCTCTCCATCACCCAGAAAAGTATCCAAGCACGTCCGACTATGCACTCCTCCAGGAAGCCCCGAACTCAAACCTCGAGGACTTATGTCACCTAAAAAGCTTTCACGCATACCATCCACACCACATCGTCCAAGTATGGATAGTTTCTGGTCACAAGACCTCGTCAATGACTGGAATGACCAATACTCTCCAATGAAGACTCTCCAACCTATTTCCAAGCCCAAACTCCAGCCCCCTTCTACCTCCGGAGGCACTCTCCTCTTCAAGGACTCCAGTCCAGCTAAACCTTCCCGCATCGACAAGGACACCAAAAAAGCCTTCTCCACAGCCAAGCACACCATCGCATCAGATTTCCTCGCCGAACTCGACGCAAAAATAACATCCGGTCGTATAGCTCAACTATCCGCCTCTACAGGGGGCGTCCAAATAATCTGGTCGAAAAAGCTCAACACCACAGCCGGACGGGCAAACTGGAGGCGCGAGACCACTAAACCCCCTCCCTTGAGCACAGACTCCCAACCAGTGCCCGCCACATACCGCCACTACGCCTCCATCGAACTAGCCGAAAAAGTAATCGATGACGAAAATCGACTCCTCAACGTGCTCGCGCATGAATTTTGTCACCTGGCCAACTTCATGGTGTCCAACATCAAAAACAATCCGCACGGCAAAGAATTTAAAGCGTGGGCTTCGAAATGCTCGGCCGAGTTCGGGGATCGGGGCATCGAAGTCACGACCAAACATAGTTATGAGATTGACTATAAATATGTGTGGGAATGTACGCAGGCCGGATGTAGCACGCTGTTTAAGCGCCATTCGAAGAGTATTGACGTGCAGAGACATCGCTGTGGTGCTTGCAAGGCGGTTTTGGTCCAGATTAAACCGGTGCCGAGAGGAAAGGCTGCCGGGAAGGGGGAGAATGAGTATCAGGTTTTTGTGAGGGAGAATATGAAGAAGATTAGGGAGGAGAATCCGGGGATTCCACAAAAGGATGTTATGGGATTGCTTGGGAAGAGGTATCAGGAGTATAAGGCTAGTAAGGCTAGTAAGGCTGCGAAGGCTGAGGGGGTGAAAGTAGATTCCAAGGAAACTATACTTGATGAGTTGGAAGTCGTTTCGAGGACGCTTAATTTCATGGATTTGACCACTCCTTGAAAGTTCTCGAGAAATAACTGATGAATCTTTAGAGATTTATTAACTACCTAATGAAATTCTTCCTATCCAGACCAAATTTCATAAACGAATGTTTATGCTACAGATTGGCATTTGCCCTGTCATGATAAATAAAAGTAAATGGAAATATGAAAACCACACTCATAGACATCGACTCAGGAAATCCCCACCGTCCATCCAAATCGATGATAGATCATTCGCCATACCGTGGTATTTCATCAAATTTCCTCATCCCATCCCATTCCCTTCCCTTCCATAAACCCCTCAATCCCCTTCCATCCTTTTCTTATCCTTCCTATTTAAACCTCATCAAAAAGACCCCAGTCCTTAATCTTAAACGTCTCCCAAATCTTGGACGCATGCTCCACCGCATTCTCAATCAACTTTCCTTGTTTGCCTAATTGCAAGTCGACGTCATCGGCTGAATACTCGCCTTTAATATGTGGCACGTTAATCGTTACCAAGATATCCGTGCTCTCTCGCTCCAAACGGATGAGATTGAGTACTATGGCTGTGAAATCTGGAGCTGAGGCGCGAGAGTTGGGATCGTGAGGTGGTGTTTGGGTGGCAATTAGAGTGTAGGCTGGTATGCCTTCTCTTTGGTGGTGTCAGCATTCAGCTTGACGTGAAAATTGTGGCACGTGATGGTGGCGGTGATGAGGTGAATGGTGGTGGGGGATGAGCAGGAAAGAGGAAGATGTAATGAATGAATAAATGAATGAAACTTACGGTAATTTGGAGAATTTCGTATCGGTGATAGACCATACTTTAACAGTATCAAGATCCGAATCCACGATATCTTCCAAATGGGTAGTCATAGCCGCTCCATCGGTCGCGGGGCTAGATCCCGCAGGACCAACTCGCTCTGTGATGTCGAAGATGATACTGGTGAAACCATCTTTATCCAAGTAAACTTCTTGGTGGTCGGGAACTTGTCTTATGGTACTATGTAGATTATTAGTTTCGGGGTGATGGTTTCGAGTTTTGAGTTTTCGTCGGGAGCGATGGAGTGGGGCGGGGTTGATGTTTTGGTGTTTGATTTCTTTCTTACCTGACATCTGCGAATGTAGATGGGATATCGACTATGAGGGCGCCGCCGAAGAGAGGAGTGGAGGAATATGTAGCCATGTTGAGAAGAGTCTAATTTGGTATTGTATGAGAAGTTGTGTTGATGGGTTTGGATGCTTTTGATATGTTGTGTTGCTTAGGTAGGGCTGCAGATGGTAAGGCAAGGTAAGACGTCACTTGTTGGCGATTGGCTTGACGAGGAACAGGGAAGATGAAAAGCCAACAAATATCTGCCCAAAATCTCTTTTGGGTATTGTTTTATAATTCTTGATATTGCAAATTGGATGAGATGAGATGTGAATATGTGAATATGTAATAAAAGGGGAGACAGTGATCATGAGTAAACTTTCATGATCTTGATGTTCGGTTATACCTGCTTCTTGTCCCACCAATGGTAAATATGGCAAGTTTTGGCGGCCGGGATTGCATCTTTTGCAACTTCAAAGTTTGCATTCACAAACAAAACTCGGCCCATGACTTTCAGAATAATGATATCCTACAGGATTCTAAGAACAGAAAATGTTATATTATGGAGTTCTGGTTGCGAGGCTTTGTCGCACCTTATTTTCATATTGCCAACAAAAAGACCTTCTACCGCCGGGCGGTAATCTTACCTTTTTCAGAGTCTTGAAAATCAACGCCTACACCACCATCAAGTGAAAGCATTTCTACGCCTCCATACTACGAGTATAATACTATTCTGGGTAATCCCAAGCTTCGATTTTAGTTTAGAAGCCGTGGCTTAGGTATGGCATTTTGAAATTTATCCAATAAATCGCTTCAATTTCAAGAGACCTATACCGAATTCACCTAGGTCTGAATCAACCTCGATGCAACATTTAAGAAGCCTCAACAGGATATACCTTCAGCGGTGGAAGGTGGTTTGTTGTCATCTTATCATGCTTTGCGACATTTGCAAATCAATTGACTTTGGAGACCTGTGTTATCGTTGGTTGAAGTCAACTCATGAGGCGGGAGCAGCGGGTTCGGAGACTCGACATCATGCCAACTATGAAAGCCTCGCAGAATCAGCGCAACAAGGCTGTGAGTTGTGCATAGAGGTTAAAAGAGGCAGCTCCCATTTGAAGGCTGAGATTTCGGAGAGAGAGTTGGAAATTCTTTGCGGATCAGGATATCGCTCTGGTCAATTTGGAGGAACGAAGGATGTGTTCGCTAGCGAACCCCCTGAAGTATGACAAAGATAGGGAAAGCCTTCGGTTCCAATCTATTATTCGCATGTTTTGTGAGAACGCTGCGCATATGTAGTCTTGCAGTTGTAAACGTTGACTCATATATATTGCAGTTTTCAAGAGTTAATGCTTTTGAGCCAACGAGAAAAGGCTTCCTACGGTCGGTATCTATTCCTTCTGTACGGCAAGGTTGCTGAAAACACACCGTGTATCCAAATTCAAGAAACCAGCCCAAGCTCGAACACAGAGAACATCAGATGGGTTGCTAGAACAGACATCCTTAACTACAGACAACTCAGGCCCCGCCACTGCTCTTCCCAAGAGAAGGAACGTTGTTTAAAGGTCTCCTACCGTGCAACACACATCCAATAATATCGTTATGATACAAATTGGAAGCCTAGCGGATTCACACGATAGGGAAATCCGCAGTTTGCGGGACGGCCAGCTTGTTAATGAGATCATGTGTCTTGTTGTTGAGCCAGGAGCCGAAGAGGGGTCGTTCAGAAGGATAGGTCTGGCCCAGGTCCCGGGCTTGCAGAATTTGAGTTTGGTACCATGGGACCTGCGTACAATCATGCTTGTTTGAGCCCTGTACCATATCATCACTTAGATCTAGCTTTGGAGATATCATAAAATTGTCAACTTATTCGTAGAATTACCAGAGAATAGAACTAACGTGTGAAATCCATCAGCAATCCATCCTCCCCATAGGTGAAAATCATAACAGGTAAAAACAAACCACCTGACTTTAGTAATTCAACATATCTCTTCAACTCTAATTTAAAATACTATTATTTTTCGACAGTTAAGAAAAGTAAAGATTTATTTTCACTGGTTCAGTTAGATCTTACCATTTCATTTGTTATTTGTTATATCATTGATAGGTATCAATCCATCGAATCCATGACTCCTCAAACAGAGCCAGCGCCCACCACCACCACCACCAAAACCCAACTCTCAAAAAAAGTACCCACTATCCATCCCATACCCACAAAAAAAACCTCGCTTGCCGACACATCGCAAAAACAAAAGCCATCCCACTCCCACAGGAAATCGGGCGTGAAAAATGCAAAAAGAAATTGTTCTGAATAATCAGACAGTGTGTTACAAAGATTGGAAGAATGGAGTATATTGGGCATGAGCCACGGTCATCTCTGGTAAAAGGCAAGAAATGAATTCTGAGCTAGCTTGTCCCACTCCGATTGTAAAACTGGTTATTGGAAATATACATACCCTAAAATGCTGGGAGGGAGCTTGGACCATCGTCTTCGGAAGATCGGCGGGCGTGACTGACTGACGGGTAATTATCGGGGAGAGAGCTTGATGGATGGAGCTTCAGGAATGTGGAATGGATTGTGAATGCGACCCCGCGTTGGCTTTGAATGTACGAGAGTAAAGAGATATCTTATTGGTTTCTTTTTCGACTTCAATTACAATACAAATACATATACATATACTTATACAACAATTGATCAGGGATACTAAAAACAAAATGGCTTCTCAAGCAGCATGTATCTTCTGCAAGATTATCAAAGGTACGTTCCCTAACACCGCATACATCTGCCATCTCCATCTCCATCTCCATCTAAGCTCTACCTGCCTACCTACCTACCTACCGATATCCAAAAAGCTAACAACCCGCAGGAGATATCCCGTCCTTCAAACTCTACGAATCAGAAAAGGTGTTCGCATTTCTCGATATCAATCCATTGTCGAGGGGTCATGCTGTTAGTAGATTCCCTTCTATACCTTTTGATCTCTCCATCTCTCCATCCTATTTTCTGCGAGCTCGTCTGCGGCTGGAGCTACCTATCCCGAGGTTTCCAGATCACAGATCATGGACGGATGTGTGAATGAATCAATGAAACAAAGTAAACAAAGCTAACATCTGATGTCATGAATCTAGCTCGTGGTGCCTAAATTCCACGGCGAGAAATTGGTTGAGATTCCGGATGATCAATTAACGGAGATTTTGGTATATATATTCTTTGCTCTTCTCCCTCTCCCTCCTCCTCATCCCTCCTTATCCCTCCTCACTCTCGAAAGCCAGCCAACCTTCAACCCCCCCTCTCTTTCTCTTCCCCATAACATGACCTACCCACCCATACACCCCAAGAAAGGCAATCAGAATCCTCATCCTCATCCTCATCCTCAGCCCAAGCAGGATCCAAGAAGCACAAGCTAACAGAACGAAACACACACAGCCCGTAGTCAAGAAACTCGTCTTGGCCACCGGGGCGGAGAACTACAATATTTGCAGAACAATGGTCGCATTGCGCATCAGGAGGTTGATCATGTATGTTTTTTGTCCTTTCCCCTTCCCTTCCCTTCCCATTTCCCTTTCGGAATATTCACTTTGATATGTACATTTTCCCTCCGATCATACCATACCATAGCATACCATAGGTACTATAGCATAACTAACACCCCACCCCCTCTAGGTACATTTCCACATGGTTCGTAACCCCCATCTCTCCCC
>JANPYM010000010.1:712426-758507 GCA_025890175.1 Ciborinia camelliae
TTGCCGAGATCCAAGCCAAGATGTGAAATTCGTGTATTATGTATCATGTACCTGTATCATGTATGATGGACCTGTATCATGTATGATGGACCTGTATGATGTATGATGTATCATGTATCATGTACCTGTATGATGTATCACGTATGATGTGATGAGGATGTGATTAGATTTCGGTGGTGAGCGAGGAGCAAGTGGGGAAAGGGAGTAAGTGAGGAAAGGGAGCAGAACAGGCGCAAGTATGTATATTCAATTCAATTCAATCCACATCGATGCGTTACGCGTTACGAGATGACAGGGAGGGGGAGTCGGGAGAATCGGGTGGGGAGTTTAGTTTTTAGTTTTGATGGTGATGGTATGGTATAGATGTGATCAATGAAATAAGATGAAATAAGATGAAAATAATTGAAAATAAATAAAATAAAATATAACAACGAGAGAAGAGAGATAGATAGATGTATGAGAATGAATGGCCCCCCCCACATCTTTCATTTTCATTACTCTTGTCTTGTCTTGTCTTGTCTTATGTCCTCTTATCTAAATAAAAAAAAAGAGAAAAGAGAAAAGAGAAAAACAGCCGAATACCATATTTCCATCCATCCATCCATCCATCCATCCCATCTGTGTGTGTGTGTGTGAATGCAGCAAACCTTGGAATTCCAATCAGAAGCGTACTAGTACCTTAGGTAGGTAGGTAGGTAGGTAGGTAGGTAGGTAGGTAGGTAGGCAGAACAAAGTTAAAGCATCCATCCATCCATCCATCCATCCATCCATCCATCCATCCCTATGCTACCTAGGTATCAAGAGGGACCTACCAACGAAACACCTACTCCTCCCCACCCCACCTTAGCCCTCCGCCCCCCATCCCCATCCCTCCGCCCCCTTTCCCCCATTAGCCAGATGGAGCCAAATGATCCATATACATACAATTGCATCCCTCCATCCATCCATCCATCCATCCATCCATATCAATCCGTGCATTCATACCAATCCTTCATATATATAATGGTACATGTAGGTAATCCTTTTTTTTTCTCGTCTTCTTTTTCGAAATGATCCAAATCCAAATGCAAATCCATGCCGCAAACCCAAACGTCTATCATTTATAATCGACTCAGGAATCTTATCTTGCTCTTGTTCTTTCTTGCTCTGTCTCTCGCTCTCTCTAATCGACATAATCCGCTGTTATTTGAACGGTCGAAGCCTGAATGGGAGACGCCTTTACCTTGGGATAAAAAGTCGTTTTCCCACCTGGATTCATCACACCCAAACGATCACACAGCGATCGAGCCCTCACATACGGATCCAATCTCCAATAATCATCTCTCAACTCCTTTGCCAGCTCCGTTCTCCTGGTCTTGATTTCCGGCTTGCTACCCTCGGTATTGATCCACTCAACCGTAGCCTGTTCATACGCATCCACGATTTTTTCTCTTTCCTTGAGAAGTTTATCTCTGGTTACCGTGTCTTTCATCATGTCGTTTTCGCCGGGGACCGGATCGACGAATTTATATTCCCAGTCTTCGTCGCCGCCGAGTTCTTTGAGAATTTGGGAGCGGGGGATAAATTCGGCCATTTCGTCGACATTGTTGGTGAAGTGTACTTTGCTTGCTACGACGGGGTCAAGCCAGCCGCGGATTATTTTCCAGATACCTGTTTGAGTTAGGAGCTGGAATTTAACGTTTCGAGGCATGATATGCTTACCTTGGAAAACCCATGGTGCTCTGTGAACCAACACTACACCTAGACATTCTGGGTAGTTTGCTTCGAAACACTTGGCCATGAATTTGATTGGGGCATAGTCCTATGATAGGATTAGTAACATGTTGTATAAGTAGGTCGAGAGAGTATTTTCACTTACCATATTCGCCAGGGAAAATCCCGTCAAATCAAATACTATACACTATTGAATGGTCAGTATTCAGAATGCTCCGAAAATGATAAGCCTTGGGAATTTGTATTCTTACAGCAGTGTCTACCGGTGGTTCCAACAGCATCCTGGCCGATTCTATGATGAAAACCGTATATCTTTCCAGACTCTCTTCTGTCTGATCGCCTTGCTTGTGTAAACGAGCTCTTATAATGCACATTGGTCTTCCGGCTCTGGAGCAATTTAATGTAAGCAAATGATCTAGAAATGCGTTGCTGAGGGGTAATCGGAGACTAGAGTTGGGCCGAAAGACAAAAAGTGTCAATATACATACATATCTTTCCCATGCAAGAAACTTTCACCCAGGCGCATTTGGTTAAGGAATCCCTCTCCGAGCTTTTTCTTCTCAACCTCAGTTCCCTTCTCATCCTCAACAGCTCCCAATTCTCCGTTTTTCATGAGATCGTCGTCAACATGGAAATCCAAGGCCCTCCACCTCATAGTAGATATCATCATCACCAATGCCTTATCTACATCCCATTTTCTTGCTCGCAAGAACCGTAATAGAAGCGCATCTGGGTGATCATGTTTCACCATACTCCAGAAAGCTGCACGAATAGACGCTGGTGGCAGACTAGCCAAAGCATCGAGGAATTCCTTGGTTTGACCATATTTGTCATCGAGATCAGATGCATTTGAGATGCGTGAAACAACGCTAGAAGATTTCGTAGGTGGTGTAGATGCTACATCATCATCATCCTTCTGTTTCTTACGGAGGGCAGAGAAT
This sequence comes from Ciborinia camelliae, assembly GCA_025890175.1. Taxonomy (NCBI): domain Eukaryota; kingdom Fungi; phylum Ascomycota; class Leotiomycetes; order Helotiales; family Sclerotiniaceae; genus Ciborinia; species Ciborinia camelliae. The sequence continues at coordinate 715,081 of JANPYM010000010.1, forward strand.
ATCTTTTTCTTGGGCTTCTCGGAAGGCGAGGTATCCGACTTTGCGACACCATTGCTCACTTCCGAACCCCCACTGTTTCCATTTGTCTCTGCTTGAGTATCAAGTACACCGAAGACTTGTAGACAGGCAACCCAGAATTCTCGCAATTTCTCCTCCTCGTTTGCAGTCAATGTGCCAGGTCGGCCTGGAAGTGTTTCGCCTGTCATTTTGTAATACTCGTAATATTCTTGCTCAAGATCGACTTGATGTGGTTCGGGTGAGAGTGTCTTTGGTTGACCTTTTGTTGTGGAAGTATAGAGAAATGCGCTGCTTATGAATGTAAGGAGTAAGACAGTAGCCCAATTTCCTAAGCTGCTTTGCACAGGCGCTGGTAAAGATGTTTCACGAGAAGTATTGCGCTGCTTGGGGCGGTTGGGTAACAATGAGGATAGGCTTCGATCACAGATATAAATTGTAGCGCTCGATCGTCTCAAAGCGGTATTGGGAAGTAGAGTTGTGCGCTTTTCCGTATAATTCAATCCCTTAACTTGGAGGATGTCCGAGTGGATTTCAGAATAGTTGCGACGAAGAGGCGCAGATGATTCAAATGTTATCCTACCAAAAGACCCAATAAAACCCCCGTGGTTACGATATCGACGTAATAAAGTGGTAGGTATAGAAAATGAATGCCGAGTATATTGATCAACAAACCCGGCAGCTAGTCCAACGGGTCTTTTCATGGAAAAGATATTCGGCACTATATAGTTTGAGGGTTTCGGACGTGAAGAGAGTAGATTAGAGCAGAGCAGAGTAGGGTCAGGGTGAAGGAGGGGTTGAGTGGCAGTGAGGGGACTCAAGCCTCCTTCCAAGATTGATGATATATGGGTCTCCAGCTGTCTCTTGAAACCACGGCCCACGGCCCACGGGCAATGAATAATGAATGTTGTGGTTAGACTTGATAGAATTGATAGAAACCAACAGGTCAAAGTTATTATTACTGTACAGTACAATGCAAACACAATGATGATTATTCTTGGCTCATTTACGTACTCGTACTCGTACTCTATTGATAGGTATTTACATCCATGGATATGGATTGTCTAAGTCCACGGGTAGGTCTTACAGCTACATACCTACCCACCCAAGGCATCTACTACCTACCCTTTTCGAAAGATTCCCTATATTATCAATAATCGAAACTACAGGAAATTAGAATACCTATGCTATGTACCGGTACTAGGTTTGATCGGCGGAAGGGGTGGGATTTGGATTATTTCTGAAGGAGAAGGAGAATCCGAAGATGCCGTCGATGCTCCAATTTATATTCATAAAGTTCGTCATTATGCCATTGTGCTATTGTGCACTTCTGCTGCGGTGTTTGGTCAAACTCATAAATTTGTAGGTGCGCAGGCGGGGTAAAATTCTTGCAGGGTTGAATATTCGCTGGGAATTTCCGCTGTCAAATAGAGTGAGTGGAGGTATTAAGCCTTTAGGTACCTAGCTTGAGGTATTTGTAGCACTGGATCAGCGATTAGATTAGCACGTCCATCATTTTGTTTGCGCGTTAATTATTGATCTTAGGATCCAGTGTCAAAACAACAACAACAACAACAACAACAACAATATCTCTAACGTCCATTCGCAAACCCGCAACAACAATGATCTCCACAACCCCCCTCGCCGGTGGCAATAGTATCAAACGATCCAACTCCGCCTCACGAAACCCTCTCTCGCGCCCGACAACCCCCTTGCGCCCGTCCTCCCGTTCTTCCCTCCGTGACTCTGCGAAAAAGAGTACCAGCGGGTACTCAAGTGTCCCTTTAGAGGCATTCGAGCCGGCTTTTGCAGAATTGTCGGATTCGATGGCCGATTTGGAGGCAAACTTTATGCATTTACAGTTGATGCATGAGAGTTTGGCTAGGTTTAGTGAGAATTTTGCGAGTTTTCTTTATGGGTTAAATATGAATGCTTTTTGTGTGGATTTTCCCGAGGTTTGTTTACTTGAATCGGTGTATTGTTTGGGGTTTTTTTTATCTAACTATCTCTGTAGGCGCCTATCCCAGATTCATTTCGTCGAGCACAAGAGCAGGAGGAGCAATTAGGTCGATCAACAAATTCAGAAAGATTTCGTGGTGAGATTGATGGAGAAACAACATTTCTGTAAGCAACATATTATTTACTGCTATGGTTCATGGCTCATTGATCTCTCTAGGACCACGGATACCTCCTTCGTTGATAATCCCCCAACATCCTCTAAACCAACCCCAAAATTTACAACCCCAGCACCATCACGAACAACAGGCTCTTCTGGCCGAGGCGGATCATCTGGCGGCTCTGGCTCATCTGGCAGAGGTATTCCCGTTCCGCGCGGTGGACGTGGTGGTAGAGCAAGTGGTCTTGCAAGAGGTCGTGGTCGTGGTGTAAGATGAGACGGAAAATACACCTCAAATCTTCCCCTCCATGATACCCCGCCATAGATTTTATAGTAGCCACGATGGACTAAGTCTTGATAACCCCCTCTATGATTACTCCATGTCAGGGAACGCGATACCCGTGCTCAGGTTTCCTGGTCGTCAAGAAATCCAGAGTTTTCCATCTCTACCTCTACATCTAGAGCTTTATTTCTAGTGCCATTATCTGCAGGACCTTGCCCAATAGCTGCTTCTGCATCCCTTTGTGTATATGGTCCTTCCTTCAATGCCTTGACTCTGTAAAAAAAAAAAACATAATTAGACTACTGCTGTCAAGATTTTTTCCATATCCATTGAACATACCTTCTCTTATGAGGTTTGCCTTTAAGATGCGACACCATACTATTCTCCGATTCATACCATTTCGCGCACTGAATGCAATACCATTTTCCCAGGCCTGGCAAATCCTCTGCCGCTTTCGAGTCTTTGTGTTGGGCTAGATGTTTTGGAGAAAGAATATCGGCCGAGATTTGGTCAAGATCTCTGTAATGAAAAATATTAGTTTTGCGCACAAAAATTTCATTCTCCAACACAATTAAACTATACTTGCCTCAATCTTCTCCTGGTCTTAGTTTTGGTTGATTTCTGAGGAATACCCATTTTTGAATTATCGGCTTGGTGATATCTTGCTTCGTTGACTTAATTGGAGTTTATTTTGCAAGATCGATATGGAAATTTCGATGTATGTAGGGTACGAGTAGGGTTGTCGTTGTAAATGACTAAATTTTTGCTTTGGGCTGGATTTTTTCGAAAATTACGGGGAAACTTTTACCCTTTGAAAAAATCGATCCACTTTGGAGATCCACTTTGGAGAAACCAATTGAGTTTTGTCAACTGCAGTCTGGCAGCTGCATCTCTAGCTGTATCCGAGCCCGAAGATGCATGGACACGGTTAGAACGGGAAGAAGGAGCGGGACATAAAGCCCGATGTCATCTTGATTCATATGCTTCAAGGTTTGCTTTGCTGTGCTTTGAAAATTGCCGATGTACCGGTACCGTACATTATTTACCATATGGACTAGTATAACAATAATTGAGATGTCGAAAGGACTTGGGGATATTGAAAACGACTAGAATAATAACTTTGAGGTACCTAATCTAGGTACCTACCTAATTACAAAAAGGAACTCTTTCAACTGGTCGGGAACCTTGGAGAGATCGGGTATTACAGCCGCGGAGAGGTTCCAATCCAATCCAATGTTGATGGATGGCACATGACCGGAGCATAAGTCCGATTCCGCACCAGACCGGATCCGTTTGACGGAAGTCATAGTGAAGCCAAACTCACAAGCAAATTGGACAGTGGATAGATGGATGCGGGCATTGATATATTATTGGACACGACCGAGAAAGTTTGGCCCACTCTCGACCTGCAGACCTACGAAAAATTCGCATTTGAAATATAGTCGCAAACAAAGGCTTCAATTTCAAATCAACACCCTTGACCCGAGATGAGAGCGACAAAAAAAGTAGAAAATTAGAAAGAAAGAAATAAATGTAAAAACCGTACCTATGTACTTCTCCTTTTTTTGATGATCCGGTATTGTGATTGATTCAAAGGGTTCACTTCATATAATAAATTAAATATCTTAATAATTTTTGATCTCAACTTGACTTTTATATATAATATATATATACCTATATATATCTAATTGGGCAATTAGACCGACCACCCTAATAGGTACAGCTGGAGATTCATTACATCTTCGTGCATCTATTTCCTTTTCCATTTTCGAAAAAATAATACCTCAATTTTGATTGGGCCAGCGATCTTGGTCAAAGCTTCAAGATATCCATCCCGCGGCTCCAAGCTTCGGTTGTCCAAGTTTCTTCCTCCCACTATTTTTCTACCGTACTTCGAGTTGTTTAAATATAAACAATCGACAACCCTTTTTCTCCCTCCCCCTCTTTTACCTTACCAACTTCTCTCATAATGTTGGCAACAAGACAGGTTCTCGCTGCTGCGCAGCGGCGAGCATTCACCGGCATGGGCATTCGCACAATGGCCACTGTTGGTGATTCCCCGCTTGATAAACAAGTTAGACAGAATATCCACGAAAAGAACAACTTCATCAACTATAAGAAGATGTCCGAGAACCTCTCAATTGTTAGACAAAGATTGAACCGACCTTTGGCATACGCTGAGAAGATTCTCTACTCACATTTGGATGATCCCCACGGTCAAGAGATCGAACGTGGTGTATCATACCTTAAGCTCCGACCCGACAGAGTTGCTTGTCAAGATGCCACTGCTCAAATGGCTATCTTGCAATTTATGTCTGCCGGCATGCCTTCCGTCGCAAACCCTACCACCGTCCACTGTGATCATTTGATTGAGGCACAAACTGGAGGTGTCAAGGATCTTACTCGGGCTATTGATATCAACAAGGAGGTCTACGATTTCCTTTCTACTTCTTGCGCAAAATACAATATTGGTTTCTGGAAGCCAGGTTCCGGTATCATTCATCAAATTATCCTCGAGAACTACGCTTTCCCAGGTGGTCTTCTTATCGGTACTGATTCGCACACACCAAACGGTGGTGGTCTCGGAATGTGCGCTATTGGTGTTGGTGGAGCTGATGCTGTCGATGTTATGGCCAACCTTCCTTGGGAGTTGAAGGCACCAAAGGTTATTGGTATTAAGCTCACTGGTCAACTCTCTGGCTGGGCTACGCCAAAGGATATTATCCTCAAGGTTGCTGGTATTTTGACTGTCAAGGGTGGAACTGGTGCTATCGTTGAATACTTCGGTCCAGGTACTGAGACTATCTCTGCTACTGGTATGGGTACGATCTGTAACATGGGTGCTGAAATTGGTGCCACAACTTCTCTCTTCCCATTCAACGACCGCATGTACGATTACCTCGCTGCCACCAAGCGTACCGAGATTGGAGACTTTGCTCGCACATACGCCAAGGAACTCAGAGAGGATGAAGGTGCACAATACGATGAGTTGATTGAGATTAATCTTTCTGAGATCGAGCCATACATCAACGGACCATTCACTCCAGATCTTGCCACCCCTATCTCTAAGTTCAGTGAGGCCGTCAAGGCTAACAACTGGCCTGAGGAATTGAAGGTCGGACTTATTGGTTCCTGCACAAACTCCTCATATGAGGATATGTCTCGTGGTGCTTCTATCGCTCGTGATGCTATGGATCATGGTATCAAGGCAAAGTCTCTCTTCACTGTCACCCCTGGTTCCGAGCAAATCCGTGCTACTATCGAGCGTGATGGTCAATTGCAAACCTTTGAAGAATTTGGAGGTGTTGTACTGTGAGTATCCCCCCAACCCTGTTCAACATTCTTTTAGAATTTCATTTCATTTTGCATCTTCATTTGTTTCACATCTTTGGTTTCTCAATAGGCAATTACTGACTGTTCTGTGTTATAGTGCTAACGCTTGTGGACCTTGTATCGGTATGTACCTCTTTAATTTTCTCCCCCTTTTCTACCTCTGTGAATCGCCCTTTCGACTTTCCAGAATAGTTTGGACATTGAAATGTTCCATGATTGGATACCCTTCCACGCCTCTTCACATTTCCCCTTCATGAATTATCACTGACTTCCAAAAAGGACAATGGGATCGTAAAGATGTCAAGAAGGGAGAGGCCAACTCCATCATCTCATCCTACAACCGTAACTTCACTGGACGTAACGATGCCAACCCTGCTACCCACTCCTTTGTCGCATCACCCGATATGGTAGTTGCTATGACTATCGCTGGCTCCCTCCACTTCAACCCTCTTACCGATACATTGAAGGATAAGGATGGAAAGGAATTCAGATTGTCCCCACCTACCGGTGATGGATTGCCATCAAGAGGATATGACCCAGGACAAAACACTTACCAAGCACCACCCGAGGAGCGTGCTTCGGTCAGTGTTGCCGTTTCACCAACCAGTGACCGTCTTCAACTTCTCGAGCCATTCAAGCCATGGGATGGAAAAGATTCTCTGGATATGCCAATCTTGATCAAGGCTAAGGGAAAGACTACCACCGATCACATCTCTATGGCTGGTCCATGGCTCAAGTACCGTGGACATTTGGACAACATCTCCAACAACATGTTGATTGGTGCCACAAACAGTGCTAACGGTGAGGCCAACAAGGTCAAGAATTTCACCACTGGTGAATTCGATGCCGTCCCAGCCACCGCCAGAGATTACAAGAAGAAGGGCATCCCATGGGTTGTCATTGGTGACTGGAACTACGGTGAAGGAAGTTCAAGAGAACACGCTGCTCTTGAGCCAAGACATCTTGGAGGTCTTGCCATCATCACCAAGTCTTTCGCCCGTATTCACGAGACCAACTTGAAGAAGCAAGGAATGCTTCCTTTGACCTTCATCAACCCAGATGATTATGATAAGATTGACCCATATGATAAGGTATGAATCTCAAACAAATATTTTCCTAAAACAAAGCTAATTCTTTCCACCTCTAGGTCGACCTTTTGTGCACTGAGATTGCCGTTGGCAAACCAATGACCCTCAGAGTTCACCCCAAGTCCGGTGAGACATTCGATATCAAGCTTGCTCACACTTTCAACGCCCCACAAATTGAATGGTTCAAGAACGGAAGCGCTTTGAACACAATGGCAAAGGCGAATGCATAAATGATTAAAATACATTGGGTGCGGTTGTGGTGTTGGTCGGTGGTTTACAAGAACTAAATTTTATGGACTTACGGAGCTAATGGGTTGCTCTGGTCTGCTACTGTATTTTGTTCATCACAGTGGGCCTCTTTTTTAGTTATGCTTTTACTTACAGTTTATTCTCGTACATTAAGCAAGCCTCTTTTCTTATGTTAAAATTCATGAAATTTCTAGAATGATACATGCTCTATGATAGTGAACGATGTTGCCGTGTACATTTTTCCCATGAACCATATAAAAATTGAAAGTAATTCGTAACTTTGAATGTCTAAAATGATATTTGGCCAACTCGCAGCGAATACTGAGCTATACACCTCCAGATCATCCAACGCGACCCGACGGTTTCGCCAGAGCCTACTAGGTAGTAGGTATCTATCTATCTCCTATGGATTTTGAAATCACTGCCAGAGTACCTAGCTAGGTATGCATCCAGTTACAATGTTACACTGTTACAATGTCGTTCGTTCCTCTCATCCGCGTTTTCGGGCCTCGGGATATCCGCTGTTGTATTCGGGGATGATTTCAATATTTCGATATTCCAATGCAATATTCGATTTTCGAATTTTCGATTTTCGATTTTCAATTTTCAATTTTCGAGAACGCGGGTGGATACCGGTTGGGGGGTGTGGTTTGATAATATGATATGTATGATGATATGTATGGTATGTATGATATGTATGAACAGCACCAGAAGATCTTATTCTTAAGCACACGCTTTTTTGTATATTAGTATATAGGTAGATAGGTACATAGGTAGGTAGGTACATAGGTATATAGGTATATAGGTAGTTTGTAAATTGTTAGATAATATCTAGGGATCTGGAATTTATTTTTTCTGATAACTCGGTTTTTCTTCTTCTTGTTTTGATTTTGTAGTGTACTCTCTGATGATGATGATGATGATGAGGATGATGAGGATGATGAGGATGATGATGATGATAATGAGGATGATGATAATGATGATGATGATAATGATGATGATGATAATGATGATGATGGTAATGAGGATGATAATGATGAGGATGATGATAATGATGATGAATAAAGCGACATTGCTCAATGTATTCTGTACTCGCTCAGACATTATCATTCTTTTCCGCATGGGTCTGTTCGAACACCCTCGCACTGGACTCTCAAATATGAAACCCGATCTGGAAGCGCAAGATCATTGTAGAAGTTCAAATACACATCAAAATGCAATAAGGAAGTGTGAAACCAGGGCGTGGGCTCATCATCCAAAGATGCATCACAGCCCAAAGTAAACCACTACAGCTTAGACGGTACCTATGTACTTAGCATAGTTTGGGCACTGGATACCCGGGGGGGTCAAGACATTGACTGCACATTGTATGTTTCATCAACCTGACTTAAGTATGGGTAGATACAAGGCCTACCGATAAGAATAATAGAAATTCAAAAACAAACATTTCATCACGAGCACTATAAATCGAGGCCCTATCAATGGGGTCTCTAATGGAACATGGCAAAATTTTGGAAATTCGAGATGTGAAGATTGAATCATTAGTCAATGAGGTCATATTTGTCTTTGCAATGCTTTTGCATTATAGCTGGCTAAGACGAAATGCATCCCGAAAACCAGTCAATAACTCCCCATTCCCAACCAAGAGCACTCTAAGCCTTAGCAGCAGCTTGGTTTGGGTTGACCTTCTTTCCGTCCTTGTTGTATCTGACACGGGGAGGTGGGAGACGGTTACGTCTTCCAACACGGGATCGGACACTGTAAAACAAGAGAATCAGCTCAAATGTTCACATAGGGCCTAACTTACTAGCAGTCAGAGTGGCCAATCAGTCAGTCAGGCAGTCATCAGCGACCTCTGGATCATTGGATGACCGATTGCTGTCAAGCAGCGCTTTCAGCGTACTGACTGGTTGACCACTCTGCTGGCAGTTCGACCAAGGGATCATCTCAAAAGCATTGGGACATACCGGACAATCTTGCCGTGGATGGCGCAAGAGACACAGTATTGCAATTTGAGGTACATCTTGGGAACTGTGTACTCAGAGAAGACAGAGGCTTCTGAGATATCACCTGTATCAAACCCATATTAGCGCCTGTTCTAAAAATTCTAAAACCATCCATCTGCCAAATCTCTCTGCGATCTACATCTTCTGCAGGCTCTTTGGAAGTGTCTGGAATATTGGAAACATACGGATGGCAGCGGACTCAACCATGTTACGGATGGTAAATCTCTTTATCGCCTTGTCCTTTGGGGTGCATCGAGAGCAGTTGGAGCATCTGATTGGCTTGACGTGACCACGACCCTTCTTGTTACGTCCACTATAGAATCAATCAGCCACCCGGTCCCAGATATATCATCTTTGTCGATAATCGTATCATTTCAAAGGGGTTCGAGTTGGGAATTTCGATGGGGTGGGAGTTCGTACTTGGACGCGCGCTTCTTGACCATTTTTGCGGATTCTAAATTATTTTGTTAGATTCCCCTACAATTCAACTCAGTGATATCTGCAAACTTACTGAATTGGCGAGTTATTCAAATCTTTAGTTGTTGGCGATTGTCGTTTCGATGGTTGAATTCTCGTGGGTCAACATCTTGAATATTCCAGTTGTGTGATCTGTAAGCGAGACCCTAGCGTCAAGCTAACAAGTTTTAGCGCGCACATGGATTTTCAAAATTGCCTATCGATTATCTTGAACTTTTTCCTTTTTGAATCCAGCAAGACCACTTAGGAAGACAATCATAACAATTGTCCAGGTACGTTGATATATTCTAAATGCGAAATTGCGAATCGTACTTATTATATAAATTTCTAACATCACTTCAAGGCAGTCATGCAGATCTTCGTCAAGACCCTCACGGGCAAAACCATCACCCTCGAGGTTGAGTCTTCGGACACCATCGACAATGTCAAGTCCAAGATCCAGGACAAGGAGGGAATCCCACCTGACCAACAGCGATTGATCTTCGCCGGAAAGCAACTCGAAGATGGCCGCACCCTTTCCGACTACAACATCCAAAAGGAGTCCACTCTCCACTTGGTGTTACGTCTCCGTGGTGGTGGTAAGAAGCGCAAGAAGAAGGTCTACACCACCCCAAAGAAGATCAAGCACAAGCGCAAGAAGACCAAGCTCGCTGTATTGAAGTACTACAAGGTTGATGGTGATGGAAAGATCGAGCGTCTCCGCAGAGAGTGCCCAACTCCAGACGTAAGTGTTTTCATGATAAATGATTGATTGCAAACAGTGCTAATTTCCCTTTAGTGTGGTGCCGGTGTCTTCATGGCTGCCATGCACGACCGTCAATACTGTGGACGTTGCCACCTCACCTACATCTTCGATGATGCCAACAAATAAATGATCTGCAACGAACACACGGATGTGGAGGAATAGTTTCTTGCATGCTATGGTGTACTTCTGATATATCACTCAATGCTACGCAGAATCTAAAACAAACATTACCGTTGCCTCTAATACTTTGCAATGTGACATGATTTTGAGCCAAGTGAATATGTAGGGAAGTTCAGCGTAGTGAATTGATTTTACTATGCGAAACATGAACGCATCTTCGATTCTGATTCACAACATGGAGAAGAAACCGGCCATTATTATCGCTTGTGTACACGCCATCTCATCAAGTTGTTTCTAACCTCTGTCCTCCTTGCTCATTCGTCACTTCTTTCCTTCCCAATCTCACAGCCTGTATTCGCCTCCCTCTACCCATCCATCATTCAAACTCCTAACATTTCTCCACCATCCTTGAGCAGGATATGGGAAGACGGGCAGTCGTCAAGTATCACCACAATTCGAGAGACTGTGTTGCCGATACCTGTATAGCACACATGCACTAAAGTCTTGATTGCAAGGTGCTCCAATGACTTTTGAGGGGTGACGAATGGGAGCTCTAGGTCCAACATCTTTCTGCGCCATGGTAACTTGACGGGCATCTATTATCAGGGTGATTCGTAAAATTCTTTGGGGGTAGAACAGATGATTAGGAAAGAAATTGGATTTTTCGGAGATCGTTCCTAGTAAATTTTGGACATGTATGCAATGTAGTAAACATATATATCATTGTATGCTACATTAGCTGTTCATGATTCGAGTTCTTGCCAGCCACCTTACTGACTGTATTCCTGAAGGCATGATGTACGATATGTGAAGGCCCTCAATACATTTGCGAGATTTTCCGTCCAAAATAAGATTACAATACACTCGACTTCCCCTTTTAATCCCTGAAACGCCATCAATGAAGTCTATGCAAGCGATGATATCCACTTGCCCTGAATCGCGAGGCCAGCCAAATTTGCACATCCATCAAAGTAGATTAAGCCACTCATCTCTTTACTCGTGAGCTCCCACCCAAGCTACTTCCCGCCCATAGCGAGGTATTTTTGCTCCCTTCCCAACCTCATTTTCCACCTCCATCACCACACACTCTCTCATGCCCCTACCCAACAATTCTCCTCATCTCCTCCTCTCCCCAAACTTTCGTTCCCTGCTTCAATGCATGCACCAATATCTGCAACGCATTCCCATTAAAATCATCCGCCTCACGGATCTTATCCAAATCCTCTGAGAACTCAGTAGTGGCCCGTTGAAGATAATGCGATGTGAACTTTTCAACGAGAGCTGAATCTTTCACTGGAGATGGTTTCTGAGAATATGTTAATTAGGTATGAGAAAGGAGGAAAGGGAAGGGCGTGGGGATAAGTTACAGATGGGGCTTTGCCTGAGGAAGTTGGTATGGGTTGGGAGGGAGATTTGGTGGCCGGTGGTTGGGCTTTTTGCTTGGATGATTGAGATTTTGGAGCAGTGTCGCTCTCACTGTCGGATATGGATGTTACTAGAAAGATTGATAAGTATATAAGCGTAGGAAAAGATGAGGATGCACAAACCTTCTGTTCTAGACTGGCTCTTCTTACGACGCTTAGGTTTCACGGCTTTGGGCATTTTGGGATCCATTTTTAAAGGTATAGTAATGTTATATTATTGTAGAGAAGGACTGTTACGTCGAGATTCGAGATGCAAGAAAATGTCGATGTAGATTATTGCACGTGAAAAGCTCGTCAGAAAATATTTTAGTGGGGGTATGAGTGGAGATAATGCAAGGGGCTGGCAAATCATGAGTACTTGGAGTAACTACCCGGCACGTCTTCTAGAATATCATTATACAGTGACAGAATATAAAAAGTTCGATTAATTGATGTTTTGTGGTGAAACGCAAGATCTTACATCAAACTGTGATAATATTATGCAAGTGCATTTCTACTTGGTTATCGATATGTTTACTGCAAGTGTGCAACATTCAGGAGGAGGGTGAGGATGAGGGGTGGCTTTTCAAAGCTGCAATGATCAATCATGAGTCTCCTGTTGGATAAACAAGCGCACTAATCAGGACCTCATCATGTTATTCTCCTTCTCCTTTTAGCTTGCTTGCTTACTAGTTACGACATGGGCCTGGGACCTCTCTTTGACCGTGTAAGATTAATTTGAGCCAGTTTTTGGTTGACTTCACCTGTAAAGCACGCAGTGCAAGCCATGATGGTCTCGATACACCCCATACACACTTTACAAAGTGTATCTACAATTTCTGCCGGAATATTTCTATTGATTCTACCTGTTAGAATTTGGAACCTTCATAACTCTCGTATTAGAAATACTCCCAGCTGGCAAGGACCATTCAAAGCTGTTTGTAACCTCCCTTCCATGATTTGGAGCTTTATATCCAACACTAATAACGGCCGTAGGCTCTTGGAGTTCTGCTCTCGATCATACTGTCCTTATATTCGACTAACCTCTCAAGCTTGGAGACTCAGTATAAGACCGATTTCTTGGTCTCACTATGTATTTCTATACCTGCTACCCTTGCCCTGAGTATACTTCTACTTTTGGAGCATCAACGGTCTCATAGAGATTCAAATCTAGTGATGTTATATCTTCTTTCATCTATACTTTGCGATACGGTCTATCTCACTGTGCATTCCAAAACCACAAGGGCCACGAATACCTCCCGTCCGTTTCTTTTTCGTTGTTGTGGGCATTTGGCACTTTTGATACTCGATTTATGCGGCAAATATTCATTGTTCAATGCTGTTAAGCAGGATAAGTCCCCCGAAGAAACTTATGGCATTCTGAATAGAGTCTTCTTTATATGGATCAATCCAATACTTGTTCGGGGGTACAAGAATATCCTCACCGATAAAGATTCGCCATCCCTCAGTCAAGACATGAAGTCAGAGTTCACAAGAAAGGCAATTCTTCAAATATGGTCTCAACGAGGTTAGTATAGTACTCAGAAAAGCTTTCTCAATCACTTTTAACAACCTCTAGTCAAGCCTGAAACAAAGAAAAGTTTGCCTCTCGGCTTGATCAAATGCCTGAAAACACCATTTCTCGCTGCCGTTTTGCCTCGACTATTCTTGATCGCTTTTCGTTATTCTCAGCCTATCCTAATCAAAGAATCGATCAGATACATTGAGACATATCCTACGGGAGCGGAAAGAAATTATGGGGTTTGGCTTATCATATCCGCTTCCACTATCTATGTCGGCCTTGCCGTGAGGTTATATTTCCACATTCTCTTCTCACGTGCTGACACTCAATTTCAGCTATCAACAGCTGTGTATCGACATTGCATAAATAGGCTTAAGCTCATGACAAGAAGTGCCCTCGTGGGACTGATTCATGATAAAACTATGAAATCGCCGAGCATAGCTTACGATAACGGCGAGGCCACTTCACTTATGAGCAATGATGCAGAAAGTCTTGATGGAATTGCCGAAATGATTCACGAGACATGGGCTCAAGTCATTGAAGTTCTTATAGGGATAAGACTTCTGGCTACTCAAGTTGGTTGGATCTGGCCTCTTCCGCTTCTTCTGATCTATTGTCAGTATTTCTCCCAGAGCTCTGCCTAGATACTAAATTCTGTAGCATGTTCACATATGAGTCGATTTGTTGCAAAGCATTTACATCCTCGCCAAAAAGCTTGGAATGCCGCAACACAGAGTCGTATAACATCTACCAGCTCTTTCATAAGTACCATGAAAGTTGTCAAGATGATTGGATTACAACAAAACCTTTCCCGTCGAATACTGAAGCTTCGGGAAGAGGAGCTCTGGGTAGCCTCGAAACTTGGATGGGTTATGGTGTACTATAATGCATCTGGTTCGTTAAAAGCAATGCATGAATTCGACATTGCATACTTAAAACTGACAATAACATAGCTAATGCACTTGGGATCTTCTCCCCGGCTATCACACTAGCTATATTTGCTTTAGTATCCCAAGCTCATGGTACAAATATTGATACAGAGACTGCATTCACCACTATGGCGATCTTAAGTATGGTTACACACCCAGCAAACATGGCCATGACTATTGTACCGCGTGCAGTAGCAGCTTTTGCTGGATTTGAAAGAATCCAATCATTCATGCTCCGCCCTTCCTTACAAGACAATCGCGACATCCTACTCAAGCCTCCTTTGAGTGATCTGGATTGGGACCCGTTATCCGGTCATCTCACAAAATCTAGGCCCGCTATTCAAATCCGTCAGCTCAAAGTCGGTCATAAACAGATAGTTCTGGACAATATAAACATTAAAGTTCGTGCTAAGTCGTTCATTGTAATCTCAGGCCCTACCGGTAGCGGTAAATCGACATTATTGCGCACTATAATTGGAGAAGTAGTTCCCGCCGGTGGATCAATGGCCCTATCAACAAGACAGATAGCATACTGTGCCCAGAGACCCTGGCTACCCAGTGGAACTATCAAAGAGGTTATTTACGGTGCCAAGTTTATCGACAGTGCTACTACGCAAGATCATGAGAAATGGTACAATACAGTAACAGAACTATGTTGTCTCACTCATGATTTCGACTACTTGCCTGATGGAGATCAGACACAGATTGGCAGCAGGGGCCTCAATTTGTCTGGAGGTCAGAGACAGCGTGTTGTATGTATGTACTCTGAAACGGCAAGGTATAGGTTAACTTAACAACAATAGACACTGGCACGAGCGTTGTTTGCAAGATCCGACATACTTCTGCTGGATGACACTTTCAGTGGATTGGATGGTGCAACGGAGCAAACTATCTTCGATAATTTATTTGGACCTACAGGTCTAGTCCGACGTTTGAGGACTACTGTCGTTCTCGTTTCCAATTCTTGCAAGTTCTCCTTGTCCGTTCTTCACTATAGTGTCTTACTGTGGAATAGCTCAATATTTCCAATCAGCAGATCACATTGTGGTTCTGGGAAACCATGGAGTCATAGATCAGGGGAACTGGCAAAGTATCAAAATAAAAGCTGAGTCTATAGCAAAATTCTCTTCTGGAAACCACGCCAAAGACAACGCCGCAGTTTCAGCAGCTTTTGATAAACTTGGCGCCCAAGTGCGAGCAAAAGACGAAGCTGAAATGGATCTCGCAAGACATAGTGGAGACTCCACTTTATACGGTAAACTACCCTCTTCCTCAAATTCAAGGATGTAGTTGACGTGAGCGCAGGATACTATCTGAGATTTGTAGGATCGAAGAACCTTTTTCTCCTTCTCACTTGCACAGCGAAATACTCCTTCTTCATTACCATACCCCAATACTACCTTCAGCTATGGACCGATTCGAACGGTAGGAATACTGTGTTTTATGTCTCTGGATTTCTGTTTCTATCATTTATGTCGTGGATCTCAACAAGTTCTCAAATGTGGTAGGTTCCTCGTAGTCTTCCACGTGCTTGTTGTCGTTGAACATCTCCTAGGACTATTGTTATACGATTGGCGCCGCAATCTGGGTCCCGCTTACATGAGCGGCTTTTACAAATTGTAACGAGGTTAGTCTCTCTTATCTTATGAAAAACAATAGCACAATTTAGGGGAGACTGAAAATTACTAGCGCACCTTTGTCGTATTTTTCCCTAACCGACAATGGATCAATTTTGAATAGGTAGTAGTTCATGCTCAAATGTTTCGATAAAAACTAAAAATATCTAGATTCAGTCAAGACATCCAGATGATTGACAAGCAATTACCATCAGGACTTCAAACCATTGTAACTCGTAAGACGATTATCGAATTTTATTTCTAAAATATTTTGAAGGATCCTAACACACGCAGAAATCTTCAAGCTATTTATGCAAATCATACTTCTTTTCATCGCCCAGAAATGGCTCTTAGTATCTATACCAGCCTGTATGCTTGTAGTCTATATCGTTCAAAAGGTGTATCTCCGCACCTCTAGACAACTTCGATTTCTGGAGCTAGAGGCCCGGGCTGGGGTCTTCTCGAGCTTCTTGGAATCTGTATGTATGAAGTTCCGATGAAGATACTTTTTTGTCTGACAGTTCCAGGTTGAGGGCCTTGAAACAATACGCTCATTTGGTTGGTCAAACGCAGTAATACAGGATAACATCATAAGTGTGGACAATGCCCAGCGTCCAGAATTTCTTCTCTTGTGTCTTCAGCGATGGCTCAACATTGTTCTGGACCTTTTAGCAGCGGCTGTTGCAACCAGTGTTGTTGCTATGGCTGTAACATATCGAGATCATGTTAGCGGTGCACAAGTCGGAATCGCGCTTAATATTATGCTCGTAGCAACCACAACCCTGCTGAAACTCGTTGAGAGTTGGACGACGCTAGAAATTTCTCTCGGCGCGATTTATCGCTTGAGGACACTTGAAAAGATGACACCATTTGAGGGTGGTATGACCTGGAACTTAGAGCTCCCGGAATCCTGGCCCTCTAGAGGGGATATCGAAATCAAGAACATCACTGCATCCTACCTGTATGTCACCTCAAAGACTCTGTTTTCACTTCTAGCTAACATGATTAATACTTAGAGCCGACTCGGTGGCTCTCCGAAACCTGACCTTGAACATCACGTCAGGCCAGAAAATCATCGTCTGCGGACGTACAGGCAGGTCCGTTTTTGAACTCTATCCATTTTTTCCAAGGCTCACTTTTAAATTAGTGGCAAAAGTACACTCCTCTTGACGCTCCTACGACTCCTTGAGTTGCAATCTGGTCAGATTAAGCTAGACGGCTTTGACATCAAGAAAGTCGGGCTTGATGTTCTGCGACAACGATGCTTCATTACTGTGTCTCAAGATCCTCTCCTTCTATCCAACGAGACCTTACGGTTTAATCTGGATCCAGACGCCTCACTATCAAACGAATCTTTGATTGCCTCGTTGAAAAGAACCGAGCTCCGGTCACACTTCCTTCAAGGGGCAGCTGGAATTGACAAATTCTTGGTAGCAGCGCCGGGGCTTGCTAGAGATGTCTCATCGTACGACCAACATCCAATTCTGGACAAAAACCTTTCAATGTTTCCGTAATTATCTGTAGGACAAGGTCAGCTACTTGCACTTTGCCGGGCGCTTGTCAAAACTCAGACAGCCCAGTGTTTTGGCCGAAAACCTGTCGTTTTGTTGGACGAAGTCACTTCTTCCCTTGACCCTGCTACTGAGTCAATGATACACGGTATCATAGATGATGAGTTTACTCGAAGTGGGCACACGGTCATATGTGTTGCTCATAGAATTGAGGTGTTAACAAATCATACAAAGCCTGGGAGAGATGTCATAATATTACTGGATAATGACCGGTTGCAGGAAGTCATCACAGATTTGCATCCGAGGACGTTGGAAAGGCTCGGAAGGTTAGATTGAATGGGGTTGTTTTTTATGCTTGCTAATAGACGACGGGTTCCTATTCTGTGTGTGACTGGCGGCTTGTAGCGCTTCTGGCATTGCATCACCTTAAATCATCTATGCCCTAACCCCTCAGCTCCAACTCTCCTGTAAAGATGTTAAGATGTATATTTTATTTTTAAAATAATTAAAATATATACTCACCCAACTCAGAAGAGATACCTTCTATCTATAACACCCGTATGCCATTTTCCTATCTATAAATCAACGGGTTGATTAACCGAGGGGGTGGGCATTCGCACATTCGCACTACTTGGCTCTTTGGGATGTACAATGTACCTGCTAGCTCTGAAATGAAATTTATGAAATTCATCTACAACCCTAATAGATGAGTTAATATAAATAGTATGTCGATTTCGAGTTCAGCCCTTGTAGCTAGTACGCTCATATTCATAATAATCGGCTACGATTTTGTCAGTTTAGTGGTAAGGTTAATTAGTTGTGCGTTGCTGGGGCAACATGATGTTTGGTGTTTTTGCGGACAGAGCTCTCCAACATCACCCAAGACTTTGACAGATGGTTTTGAAGTTTTGCGATACATCAAACCAACCAACTTGAATTGGTAGATATAGAAAACTCCTCGAGGGAGCAGACGAAGGATTTAATTCTGTCAATACAGTTTTTTTCTTTCCTGATTTTATATTGCATAATCATTAATTCTATTTCCCCCTCTGTCCTAATTTCTATCCTTTGCTTAAACGTCCTTGGATTGCGATCATGTCTGTAAGAGGTCAGTATTTCCGCACAAAACAAGTAAGTCTTACTCAAGCTTACCTTCAAATAAGTCGTTGCGAGGATACGTCCTCTCCTACCAAAGGAATTGGATAAAGATACCATCGTGCGCGCCGAGAGCAGTCAAGATAGCAAAACTTTCAATGTGGTCCGGATACCGAACCCCAAAAACGAGTCGGAGGAATTCAGCTTTACCTTTAATGGCGTCTACGATATGGGAACATCGCAAGAGGAACTGTTTACAAACGAGGTTGCGCCTACGCTGAAATCATTGTTCCAAGGACTCGATGTTACACTATTTGCATATGGAGTTACCGGGACGGGAAAAACACACACAATGCGCGGTGGAACGAAGTTGGCAGATCGTGGAATTATACCTCGATTATTGAGTGGGATTTATCGACGCGGTCGAAAGGTTGCTAAAGATTCCGGCGAAGAAACCTCCGTTACTGTTACGTTGTCTTACTACGAAATATATAACGACAAAGTCTTCGACCTATTCGAATCCCCAGACAAACGATCTCTTGCTGGCCTGCCTCTCCGCGAGAAGGATGGGAAAACAATAGTTGTTGGACTATCAGAAAGGTCTTGCAATGATCTGAAAGATTTCGAAAAGTTATATATAGAAGCCAATAACAACCGGAGCACAGCGGGAACCAAACTCAATGCCCAAAGTAGTCGAAGCCATGCGATTTTGATGGTTAAGGTAACGCAGACCACTGGTGAAGGGAGTTTAATCAGTACTGCATCCGCAATTGATTTAGCGGGATCAGAGGACAACCGGAGAACAGATAATGGCAAGGAGAGAATGATTGAATCTGCAAGCATCAACAAAAGTTTATTTGTGCTCAGTCAGTGTATTGATGCTATTGGTAGAGGCGACAAGAGAATTCCATATCGAGAATCTAAAATGACACGAATTCTCAGTTTGGGTCAAAACAATGGTATCACTATCATGGTCTTAAATCTCGCACCCTTGCGTTCTTACCATCTAGATACTTTGTCTTCCTTGAACGTGAGTTCAAGAGCGAAGAGAATAGAGGTCAGGGAAATTGAGAATGAAGTTGTGTTCACTCAACCACCTAGAAAACCAGCGGGGGCCAGTATGCAACGACAGCCATTAAGACCTATTACGAATTCACACAATACTGCAGTCAACCCGGCACAGAAGGCAGACAAACCAGCGAAAGCCTTCTCTGTATACACAGACAAAAGTAAAACAACTTCAACCCGGCCAATGAACAACACTCAAGCACTCCGCGGGTCGAACTCGAATAAGAAAAGACCATCTGATGGGGTTATCGGTTCACGTGTTACCAAACTCGCTAGACCTGCACCTTCCGGGTATAAATCAGGTACATCTGATATTTCAGCGGCAAAGATTGAGGAAATGGTTGAGCGTAAGGTCTCAGAAATCCTCGCCAACCGTGCCTTGGAACAGAAATCGAACTCGGCACCTACTGAAATTAGTGAGGCGGTTCAGAAACGACTAGAGGCACTGGAAAAGAAGATTGATGAGAACTCGGCAGAAGATGCGAGGTCTGAAGGTCTCAGATTTCTGCTCATGGCGAGACAGCACAAAGAGCGCGGTGAAGAAAGTAGCGCTCTGAAGATGTATGAGTAAGTTTTACCCAGCCTTTCAGTCCAACCCAAGTGAATTTAACTAATTTCCTTCTAGAATGGCACTTCCTTTCTTCCCAGGCCAGGAGAAATTGCTGAAGAAAATTGAACATCTCAAGGCCAAAATACAAGCAAAGAATACTGGTGTAGCAACCAAGCATTCGGCACCAGTAGAAACTGAAAGACGAAAGCCTACGGCTCCGTTCTTACAGCTACCAACACCCGCCAGTTCGTTTCAGCAAGAAGAGGAAGCACAACCTGTATCGCGAAAGAGCTCCGAACCAGACGCCGAGTATGATGCATCTTTTGTACACCAGGAGGATAACTACCAAGATGATGATAGCTTTTCATACCGAGCCACCAAGTCAAAAAAGTCGAAATCCAAATCGACAACTAAATTACGTGTTTTCAATGATGAAGCATCTATTGGCCTGCTAGATCCCCCCACACCCCGAACAAGACATTTATTAGATATTATCAACTCCAGAGATGTTGCCATGATTAGAGGCCTTTGTGGAGTTGGGCCCAAGAAGGCTAGAGACGTGGTTGAGTTTCTAGAGCTACAGAATGAGGATGACGGGGGTCAGATTAAAACTTTACAGCAGCTCAGAGCAGTTCCGGGATTAGGAACTAAAACGGTAGAACGGGCATATGAGGGAATTGCATTGTTGGTTTGAGCTTTTGGGTCGATTTGAATTTTAGATAGGCGTTGTGCTTACATAGACAACCCTTTTGGAGCGGCATTTGTTGGAGTTTTTGTGGATAGGTCATCGGCATTAGCGGGCATTGTTGAGATGGAGTATTGTTTATTGATTATTTTATGATGAGGATTTTTTAAACATGGCTTTTTTTCCTGTGGTCAGCCTTTACCCGCGACACACATAAATGTCAAGTGCCGAAATATTGTGGGTTCTCTCCGCGGAGATTTGATGTGAGTTGATTGATGTAGTTTGCGCCGAAGTTGAATCCTCTCGATCCAGTGATTAGGGAGATAGCGGGCGCAGTAGATTTTCTCTTCCTCGTTATAACACGGAAAGGGAAGATGAATGGGAAATATTTACTCACGTGATTAATTTGCCCCTTTGACTTGCAAACCTACGGCAGTAGGTAGCGAGCAATACGATGTATAGAAAGGGTATGGGATAAACCGACTGGAGTTTACTTACACAAGTAGTGTATCTTGTTGCCAGATAGCTGAGCCACACGTATATACGGGAGAGCTGCAGATGCGGGCTACCAGACTGGGTATTCATTGGTATTACATTCCTGGCAGCTACGTGCGACCCAAGACTCAGCAACGTTTTGCATAAAGAGAGCCATATGTGATAATGTGGCTCATTATCAAGCAAAAGATGAGAATCGTGGCTTGAAAGTTATGGGTTAAAATGGAGAGGAGAGTGATCGGCATGGTGATGCAGAGTGATGTAGAGTGGTCTCGGATAAGTACAATAGGGGCGATGATCGGCGCGTACCTTTGATTTTTCCCTTTCCACTCTCGAATGATCTGATCTGAATCACCAAAAGACCTATCTATGGTGGTTCTTTCAAGCCAGAAAGGCAGATCCGAATCATATATATATATATTTTTTTTTTGGAAAACTTTGTCTGGATCTAGATGGTGTCCCCTGTCTAGCCACAGCCCAAGACACTACGGTATAAGCGTGGGGAACCCTGCTGTATGCAAGTAACCCGCACGGAGATCTCACAGGGAATATGTGTCAAAACGGCGGTGGTGGGGGGTAACATGGTGGCACGACTCAGCTAAACATACCCCCCCCGTAGTGTTGTATATATCGACTGAGGCTCATTGGTTGTGCTTCCGCATGGTGGTTCCGTGAAAAGCCTTTCAACGATCGCCCGATATCTTTTCGCATGTAGAACAAATGCATGTAGATTAAGTTCTCAAGTCTCAACGTTCTTCTCTTTTCTTTCCTCCCCATTTAAACTTTTATATGTGCACTACCTACCTAGTAAACGGTGATCAGCAGAGTATCCACATATTTTCATCAATTTCCAGAGCGTCCATTCGAGGTTTCTTGGTCTCGGACCTCGTCTGACATGAGGCTCAAAAATCCAAAAAGATCGTTGGATTTTCAAAGTCGTACTCGAGGAGGAGTGATTGGTGGAAAACTCAATTTTTGTCCGAGCACGTTAGAGCCCGTTAGAGCCGTTAGAGCACGCTAAAGCCCGTTAGAGCACGCTAAAGCCCGTTGAAGCACGCTAAAGCCCGTTAGAGCCGTTAGAGCACGCTAAAGCCCGTTAGAGCCGTTAGAGCACGCTAAAGCCCGTTGAAGCTTCTTTTATTTTGGTGTGGGCGGACCTTAGCTTCTTTTATTTTGGTGTGAACGGACCTTAGCTTCTTTTATTTTGGTGTGAACGGACCTTAGCTTCTTTTCTTTTGGTGTGAACGGACCTTAGCTTCTTTTCTTTTGGTGCGGGCGGACCTTAGCTTCTTTTCTTTTGGTGTGGGCGGACCTTAGCTTGATGTCGAGCACGCTAAAGCCCGTTAGAGCCGTTAGAGCCCGTTAGAGCCGTTAGAGCCCGTTAGAGTGTAGACTCCGAGAATTACCGGTGAAGGGATTATGACTGTAGGTATATCATAAATGCACGATGCTGAAGCTATATAGACCCTAATACTGATTTTGGAACTATATCTAAATAAAATACGTTTCAAACTCTATAAGCCCTCCCACACCTTTATAATCTGTAGATTCCAATTCCAAGTCCATATCCCAATTCACGTGTCTGTTAGATCACGTGAGTGAATCGCAGTAAAATGGAGAGTTCTGTTTTTTCCCCTGGCCCGAAACCCTTCCACTTCGTCTCAGGCATATATAGCATTAACTCTAGAATACAATAATACTATCATATTTTCCATACATACTATACTGGTTGATCAACCACGACGTTGAAGATTTGAGAATGGCGATCTAAGTCACATTATATTCCTATGCCCTTCATATTACCGAATTAGATACCTACAAATGGGGATTCTCAGAATGATTCACCGGGTTTGTCAAAGAACATCCCCGTCATTTGTCACATTAATAGACATGAACTGTGCAGTTTCTACTGATACTGCGGATAGATTGTGAAGATTTTGTGGTGGTCAGCCAGTTTGGGTTGGGGTCAAGAACTGAAAAGGTGACTATCGTGATTGTGCCACCAACATGCATCAATACCACCAACTGCATAAGCAGTGAAATTAGCGTGGTTAGCTACCTATACCTACAAGTGAAAAAATCTAAATGGAGATTTTCGAGTGAATTTGGGAAAATGTTACATTATTGCCTCTCTAAAGACCTCTAATATCATCCATCATCAATTCAAACTTTCTCTACAATGTTTCACATCATCCTATCCGTATTTGTGGGGGCTTTATCTCTTCTACTGTATGCCATTACCAACCAACGAATCACGAGAACCAAAGCCGCACGTCAACATGGCTGTAATATTCCCTTCACTTATCCTCATCTCGATCCGATATTTGGAACGGACCTAAAGTTGCAAGAGATTCAACAATCGCTCCGCCATCAGAGCATCACTTTCTCTGCAAATCTTCACCAAAAATATGGAAAGACTTTTGAAGTTATCAACTTTGGTACTTCATCTCTGAGAAGTATCGATACAGAAAACATCCAAGCAGTCTATTCTACAAATCATGCGGATTGGGGATATGAGCCTTCGAGACTATCGGTCATGGGGCCTTTCTGTGGCCGTGGGTTCATCACCACGGATGGAGAAACGTGGCAAAAAGCCAGGGCTCTCCTACGACCAACTTTCAGCAAGTCGAATATTTCGGATCTCAACCCATACAAAGTGGCTGTTGAACAGTTCCTTCGAAGTATTCCAAATGACGGCCGCACCACTGTTGATCTACAACCTTTGCTATCAAATCTTGTAAGTCTTGTGATGAAACAGAGATATGAAGAGGGAAGATACTGACTGGTGAGACCAGTATTTGGAGACGTCCCTGAAGTTTCTGATAGGTATTTCCCCCAATACCAGTGATGAAGAGGAACGGAAGAAAGCAGCAGATTTTATTAAAGCTTTCAACGCATCTATGATCGGAATGGGACTCTCGTTCATGATAGGACCATTCAAGTTCCTGGTCCCGAAATCGCTCACAAGTGTTGCTCACAGGCAAGTTTATGACTACATTGACTTGTTCATCGATAAAGCATTAAAAAAGACACGAGAAGAGCCCGCCAATTTACAAACACCGATGCAGAAAAGTCTTCTGGAAGGTCTTGCTAAGCAGACTGATGACCGTATAGAAATTCGTCAGAATGTTATTCAGGGGATGCTGGCTGCGCAAGGTACGACATACGTTCTCATCAGCAACACGCTCTTCCTGCTTTCGCGCAGCCCGAACCATTACAAAAGGCTTCGAGAAGAGGTGCAATACTTGGACCTCGACGCATCTCCTCGATTATTTGATCGGCTACGCGATCAAGATTTCCTCCACAATATTCTGCGTGAATGTAAGTTGGAAAACCCCGTGAGATCTAAGAGTGAGACGTATGTGCTGATGACCCGGCTCCATAGCTCTGCGCATGTACCCTGTATTCCCAATCATGAACCACGTTGCGTTGCGCGATACAATACTACCCCCGAGGAGCGGAGAGGACGGAAAAGCCCCGATTTACGCGCCTCGAGGTACGACCATCTATACGAACCAGTATGCGTTACATCGCGACAAGACAGTATTTGGAAGGGATGTCGAATCGTTCGACCCCGATCGATGGAATTCCATCAACCCGACCCCGTGGGAATATATGCCATTTGGTGGCGGACCACGGGCTTGTGTGGGCCAACAAAAAGCACTGGCCGAGTCGGCGTATACCGTGGCGAAGATCGCACAGCTCTACAAGCGATTGGAGAGTCGCGATGAAAGAGATTGGCAGGGCGAGTGGAAGTTGACTGCTAAGAATATAAATGGTTGTAAAGTTGTATGTATCCCAGCATGAATCATGGTACTGGGGTTTAGGTAGTTGTACTTTTCAGTGAACTTAATACGATCAATTTAAACCTCGTACTACCCCCTTAAAAGTACCGAGTAGGAAACGGGAAAAGCCCCGAATGACCAAACGAGGAGGTATTAGAAGAGAATTGAAGAGGGAGGAGGTCGAGGAGGGGGAGCGCGATGCTTATCGAAATTGAAAGGGGCGACTGGTTCGTGCACGCACGTTGCCTGACGCGGCGGTCGCTAAACTCAGGGGGGTAAACATGACAACTGCTCCGGGGACGAAAAGGAAGTGGGGACTCGAGAATCGTATGATGGAAGAGTAAAGAAAGGTTGGTAGGTAGAAGATAAAGTTGGCCTTTTCTATGATATAAAAAGATTAACATTAATCGTAATTATTAGGAAAGAATGTTTAGTAGGTTTGTATGGTAGGAGGGTATATATCTAGTAGGTAATAAATCTAAATCTAGTATGTAAAATTGAATATGGTTAAAAGGTTTATGATGTAGAAGGTGTATGAAATATTGTATTTCAGAAAGGCAATAATGTTTATCTATCTATCATTATTGTTAATGGTCTAATATATATAGATTGGGGAGGGTTATGTGACCCTCCGCACGTAACATTTTCCGCATAGTATTTGCTCAAATCGTAAAGGCAAGGAGCTTTTGATACGACAAGTCCGATCCGTTTCAAGTAAAGCTAATCGAGAAATGAATGTTTAAGGCTTCCATTATGTACATGCTACAGGAAATAAAAAAACCCCCCGAAATACAAATACAATGCAATACAAATACAAAGTCATAGTCATAGTCATAATCATAGTATAATCCGGATGCCATCCATAACCACCCACCTACATCTATAATGATACCGCCCCCTCCCCCCCTCCCTCCCTCCTCTCTACCGAGTAGACCATTAAACCATTAAACCATTAAATCATTAAGATTGCCACTGCTACTACTACTGCTACTGCTCCTACTACTGCTACTGCTCCTGCTCCTGCTCCTGCTACTGCTACTACTACTCCTACTGCTACTGGCAATCCCATAATAATTTCCGCCATCCATCGAGATTTCACACTCAAGATCTCAAGATCTGAAGATCTGAAGATCTGAAGATTGATTACCTACCTACCTAGTAGTGTATGCCAATCAAGATAGGTATGCCAATGCGAATGCGAATGCCAATGCCAGCAATGCATTCCACCATTGCATTGCATTGCCATGAAGATCCATCTGCGTACCCACCTTTGCGAATACATCTTTACGAATACATCTTTCCAAACACATCTTTCCGAACACATCTTTACAAACACACCTTTCCGAACAATAAACATCCCAAGCCTTATTTTACAGAAAAAGAGAAGAAAAAAAAAAAAGAAGAGTTGGATCACGTTATGAATTCCATGTACGAAGAGGTAGCTATAGTTGCATCAAATACTGTGTTATTGTTTACTTGGCCTGCAAGGCTCCAAGGCTATGAAGTAAAGAAACTGAATATTCAAAGAATGATAACACCTTGAAGAAAATATGCCTATCCACCCACTCATTCCAATCTGGGCAAGGTTAAACCCCCCCATCAATGCATCTCTTAACATCTTGACAAAGATGTAGATGCGTTTCTCCTCATTGAAACCGGCGTGGAGTAAGACATGTCATAGAAGGAATTGGTATATCAAAAACAATATCGACTCCCTCCAAACCCAGTCCAAACCCAGTCCAAACCCGATCCTAGACTGTTGCAGATCCATAACAGTTACACAATTCTCCCCATCCTGGTCTATGGGTATAATAAAACAATAGAAAAATAAAAATTATGTAGATTGTTCATTAGAAGAATATCTTCAATTCGTATCCTGGCCCCTGGAAAACATTTTGTGTCATATCATGGTCACCATGATTGTCATTATCATCGCCATCACGGTCTACAGTGATATGCATTTTTGATTCAGATTTGGCTGGTGCCTGAGAACTATGAAGCTCAAAGACGAAGTCTTGGGCTTCAGCAAGCGTGCGTATATCATCATCGGTCATTAGGGACTGTACACCGGTAGAATGTACATGGATAGCGTGTATGACATTTGTGGCATCAATATCCCATCTCAAGGCGATGGCTTCGATGAAATCCTTGAGTGTTCGTTGCATCAAGTATATAGCTCGATAATACTCCTGTTTATTTGGTTGAGACGGGTCTCGGCGACGGACGTAAAAACAAGCGACAGGCTTGACTGGTTGTTCGATGATGGGCGGATTATAAGATGAATCAACTCCCAAAGCCTCAATCCAACGACCCAAACTTCCAGGGTCATCCGACTGGCGAACCTTGGTTAGCTGATCTGGTGGGCTCGCTAAATGCTGTGGGTTTTGATTTTGAAAGTCTCCTGATGGCGGGTTATGCAACTCAGACCAGGAAGCCGAAGGGTTGGATGGAGGTGCAGCGGCTTGTGAGTGAAGTGAGGTTAAACTGGGCGAGGGGGAGATGATGGACGATGAACCAGTAAGCGAGCTACGTACGCTTCTTTTCGCCCAAATGGCACTGTCACTGGGATCAACTTTAGTCAAGTCGAGTGGTTCGCCAACTAAAGCCACCGGGTGAAGATCGGGGTCATCTTGTTCCGACCCACGCAAATAAAGCAAGCTAACTAGTCGTGGGCTCGCGAACATGCTGTTCATCGTTTGAAGTTTTTCGTTGAGATCCTCCTCCATTGGAGCTCGAGCACCTGCGGAAGATGTGGAAGACATGGACCACGTGCGTTTATGCTTTTGAACCTTGCCAGGACGCTGTTCACTCATTTGTGCCTTTGCGATTGAACCTCTCTTTCGCTTTCCAAAATTCTTGATACCAGTCTCTGCATCATCCATTTGCTGTTTTAGCTTTTCAATAGTTTTCTTAACGTGTGCAATGTCATTAGACAATTTCCGCTCGGCACCATGGTCTCTGAAGAGTTTTACTTTGCAGAAAGCAACCTCAGAGGTCTCGTTGACGTGCGGAGAACCAGAAGTTAGTGTCTCGGTTTTCGCGCAAAATCTAACAGGGATACCCTTCACACCCTTTGAATGGCTGAAATCCGTAGAAAGGAAGTTGAAGCGAACGGCGAGGTGGCATTCGGGAGCACGGTTGAAACCTGGGGTCCAAATCACAGAAAAACCGTCGAAAGAAGCTGTGTCAAGTTCTACGTGCGTTTGGTTATCATCAATTTCACCAGGCTGAGGGGTTGGAACATATTCAACAGCCTGAAGCTTTCCGCCACGTTGATGCGCCTCGTTGGTACCTCTTCCTTCTTTCCACAACTGCCAGCATGAAGCTGGTCGTTGTCTCTGCTGTTCGTCTTCGAATGAGATACGAACAAATGTTCGGTAACGAGTTCCTGGCTGAGGTTGTTGAGTCAATCCAGTATCTGTAACCGAGACTGAATACGCCTGTCCCTTGTTAAGATATGTGACAGGAATCTCATCAGCATGTTTAATCATGGCTGTTGGGGCATTCAAAACAACTTGAAAACGAAATTTCTCGGCAGAAGGAGGAACTGAGCCAGACATGGCCATATCGTGTGATTGTGGCTGGGAAATCGTCAATGGAGATTGGTGCATAGCCTGCTCCATTGAACCAAGCGGTCCTTCGGTGTCGTCCATAGGAGATCCGTCGTGTTCCATCGTTTCGTAACCTGTGTCATGACGGACGAAGGAGGATGGCGCGAATGACGTCGGCTGTGGCTCCTGGGCTTGCTGCTGATTATGGAATCCTGAGAATGGGTCGAAATTTTGAAAAATAGGTGACTGAGGTTGATCAAAATCCGAAATCTCCATCATAGTATCAGTAAGGAGAGCACCCTCAGAAGTGGGAAGTGAAAAATGCGATCCGAGTCCCATGTTCATGCCCATCCTAGGTGTATTGGGATCTCCAACCTGATTATGCGTTCCGAGTCCCATGCTCATGCCCATACTATGTGTATGGAGATCTCCTGCTTGATGATGATATAGACTATTCATCCCCGCCGGCGTAGGTGTATAATAACTTGGCGTTTGATTGGCCAACATAGAGAGTGAGTGGTTCTGGTCCAAGAGGGTGGGCGTGAAGCGCCATGGGTCGTGTTGCGCTCTGGGTGTCGGATCCAAATCGTTAATCTCTTCGCCTCCTAAACTGTGATGTCTGAATGGTAAATGCGCGTTAGCCCATGTGCATGAAGAAATTTAAATAACGATGAGAATCATATGTATTTATCACAGCTTCCATTGTAGAAGAGACACTTGCCTAGGTGGTCCATTCGCAGGCGCGGCGAAGTGAGTATTTCTGTTTTCACCACTAGAGGAGGTAGTTGCAGTCGTGACCTCTGGAAACTTTTGTCGAAAGTTGGCGATGAATTCATCACAGGGCTTTTGTGACGATGTCCTGTAGAGGGAAGGTGATGAGCTATGATTTTACATGCAATAAACGGAGCGCTCTCTGTCCGAAGCGCAAGTTGATGCACCGAGCCAAAACAACAACAGATGACAAAAATTGCAACTTACCGATTGCGAAACATCTGGAAGTTTTGATAATAGAGCGATTCAAAGCTCTTCAAGTTAGATTTTCTTGGATAATAGTTAGGGAAATCTTCCACCTTCGTAGAACTTCAGTTCGATTAAATTCGTTGGCCGTTGGATTAAGAACTAAGCTGAAGTGGAAGTGGAAGTGGAAATCGAGGGGTATAAGCTTGAGAGCGAATGGGAATTCACTCTATGCCTAGGTATTTGGGTATCGATCGACCTTGAACTGCAGACGAAACTACTGTATGGCGAAACGACAACGATATGATTGATATCTGAAGGGAATGAATGATAGATGAATGAATAGATGTCAGGTTATATGATACCGATGTAGTAAGGTACCAGTATGGGCGGGGATGTGGGTATGATATGAATGGCGGAAAAGGGAAGGGAACAAACGGGGGGGGGAGGTTTATAAGTGAGTTTTTTGGGACCTATGTGTTGACAGTCGGAACCTCGGGAGTGGAGGTAACTTGAGGCTACTTTCCAGATTGGGTTAGGTTGGTCGTGACGGGACTCTCAGGCGCAGGTGGTCTTTAGTCTTTGGTCTTTTAGTCTTTGGTCTTTTAGTCTTTGGTCTTTTAGTCTTTGGTCTTTGGGGAAAGAGACCTACTAGCTGGTCGATCCAGATCAATGGTACGTATCAACCTACTACTTATCACTTCCTACGTGCTTCCCGGACTTCCCGGAAGTTCGAATCGATTTTCTGAAATCAAACAATTTTCACTAAATCTACCCCGACTGAATCCTATTACTACCTATCTTACTCCTTCTTAAATACTTAGATAGATATTTATCATAACAACTTTCCGATAAATCTACCCCTTCTAGGTACTATTTATTTATTACGAGATAGGTATTTATCGGATCAATTAAAGTATCTAAAAATAACTACTGACATCTGAAAGTGTTCTCTTAGGAAGATCTACTCCGTACTCAAATCTTATTATTCCCTCCCATATCCACAAAGAAGCGGCAACAAAGTAACAAAGAATCTACTAACAATACGTACCTAGTACCCACCTGACCCACCACACCCACTTCACCTCCTCCAAACCAAAGAAAAACCCAAGTAAAAGGTACCGCGAATGAGAATGTGTATGCTTGATATGGGAACATCCTCGGTGGGACGTAAGATTCCTTACTCCTTGTCATGATGATGCTTACATTATCATACCTTCCCTACCTTTAACTTCCCTTCAAGGATCTCTTGTGCAAATGATTAGGTATTCTGGACTCCATCCTCGCCTCCTAGCTTGCGTTGCTTGGGGATGGGGTGGTTAAAGAAAGAAAGTTCGTTCAGCCCACCTTTTAACTTTTTCAGCCCACCTTTTAGCTTTCTTGGTCTTTCTTAGTACGGTACGGTACATTCGGAGAGCTTATCCTAATAAGGTTTCTTCGGACGTGGAGAGACGATGTGCGTGCGGATGGACATGGATATTTGTGACATCAGTCTCTCGAGATGCATCAGCCACAGCTACTGTATAAATCAATCGATCAAGAAATGATCTACGAATCTCTGAAGGCGCGACAGATATCATATTTTTTCCTTCCTGTTTTTTTCTTTCCATATCTGGTGAAGTGTTGGTGTGTAACGCTGGCTTACCTACCTAGTACCTACCTACCTATGCTTGCTAAGAACCGGAGGTCTTTTGAGATCAAGAACATTCAATTACCTATGTACGGATCATGATTCGCAAACCATTTTTCCATTTCACGGGAAGTCTTCATCTTTCGGTCTCAATTCAGAACAAAGACTAAGCCCAATTCTGCTTCATCTCCGTGCACACTATATTATTATATAGGTACCTAGGTATGCCAGTATACAGTAGGTACCGGAGCATAAAGTATTTTCCGATCCCCATCACACCTGAAAAGAGCGTCTATATATCGAAGATCTGGAGAGATATCTTCTTTCGGAGATCACCTCCTTTTTTTTAAGAAAAACTTCCTGACCTTACTTTGTACAACTTATTACAAGTGATGATTCTTACCTGTACCGAACAAACAAGCTCATTCGCACTGGCCATCAGATCTTTTTTTTGCCCACGTTAATCTACCCGGTAAACTCTGTTATATTATCAATTGCTTATCTCAATGGCACCCTGGGTATTATTGCATTATTGTACAGTACAGTACAGTATGAAATGAGGTAGGTAGGTATATAATGATAATAAAGTAAGTACTTAGGTAGGTATTTCTTCTATCATCATTCCCTCATTACTCATGTATCATACGCCTACATACTGATGAGTACAGTACATACTCTCGGAGCACCTAACTTATTACTCAGTACCGCTGATAAAATTGACAAGACGTTGAAACGTGAAATTTGAGAGTCAGTCCGACGCAAACCGGTCCTTAATCTCCAGAATTGGGGAATGAAAGTTCGGGCCCCGGGCTTCTAGATCTCAGTGTGGGTACATCCATGGATGTGACATTTCCAGGCCTTGCGGGGAATTTTTCTTCGTTGTTTCCATTTGTCGCACATAAACAATCAATCTGATTACCTTCATTCACCCAAAATCTTTTGGTGCTCTCGTGTCCATGTGTTTCATTGAATGCCATTATCCCATCCATACTTCCAATCGTTCTTCAGTCTGGACTCTTCTAGATGATCGCAACCCCAAGGTTCCAATTGAGTCTCTGCATCGCCACAGCCACAATCTCTGAAAGGAGATGATATACGAGCCACAGATCAATGGGAGATTCTACTCCCTAGTGGCGCTGTGGCAGATCCCATCACGTATCGCACTGGAGATGAAGTGCAATCTTCATGCGTTGACAAATGAGATATTGTGATACCCAGAAGAAAATTGCTTCAACGGTACTACATAGTATATTACAATACATTAACTGTATTTTGCAATCACGTCATACACTGGTCTAACTGCCTACCTACCTAGGTAAAGCATGGTTCGGCATTGGAGTACCTATCTGTTGTCTTGGCCACTGAATAATTCTTACCTAACTGTTAAAATTTGCGCAAACAGTGGCCCGTTATCTGCCGCCATTCATAAATGTCTTCTCCATACTTTCGTTCATATGTTCCAGAGCCCAGACTTGACTGTATACAGCATCAACTCAGCTACGATGTGTCTGCTAGGTGTCTAATGGATAACGGTATTCTCAATCATCCTTGAATACTGGCTTTATGAGTCTTCATTGGCTCACCACAGAAAGCATCTAGACCTTCAACTCAAACGCCTGGCTTACTGCATAGCGAATGAATCTTACTGGCTCTTATTGGTTGGTCTACAGCGATTAACGGAGAAATGATCTCGAACGCACAGCCACAGCCACACAATATATTTTATGATGCCTTTTGGGCCTATTCATGTATGAAGCGTAGGTAGGGAAATCTCACCAACGAATCCGAGGCGGTTTTAACAGCATCGATCGTCGAGCCACTGTGGCGTAAAAACCGCGGTGTAACGGTTCACATCCCATACTTTCTAGATATTCAGAGCCTGCCAAAGGTGGACTGCATATCGGCTTTCCCCTGTGAATGGATAGGAATGCACTCCTCGCAATGCCTACCTACCTATCTACCTACCTACCTACCTACCTAGCTACCTAGTGCACACTCCCCTCGCCTTTTAAATCGTTATCCTTTCTTCGATCTTTGATTGATACATCCCCGACTTTTCCGCCTCCGCCTTTGCCTTTGCCTTTGCCTCCGCCTTTGCCTTTGCCCCTCTTCATCATGCCGTGACAAAATTCACAACCAACTTTTTCTTCTCAACTCCATACATATCGTACCGTACATCGGTATCGAGGTCCTAGCTCGATTTCCAGTCTGTGGGTTGGTGTCACGCCCGGCATCCATGGATGGAGTCGAGCACAAAAGGTAGGTTAGACCGGTGCGCGGACTACCTACCTAGGTTGCTGTGTCCGCCGTCGTCGGCATGGAATGGAATAGAATCCAACCTTCCATTCAATCGCAATCTAGATCGATCTCGGATGGCAGCATTTTGGCCCAAGACAGTCGCATCGGGTCGTGGAACCTGGGTGGTGGAAAGATCTCTAGCCCCCCTATCTTATCTTATCTAAGGTTCTCTTCCCATCCCTTCTTGCGATGTGAGGTGAGGTGAGGTGTGTTGTATGCTGGTTTTACTTTTGGAGATGTTGTTGCGAGGAGATATGTATGTATGGATTCGATATAACCTAGGTGGGTAGTAGACAGGTAGTAGGTGGGTAGTAGGTGGGTGTCAAGTGATTATGTGCAGTCGCCTTCACTTACTTACTTACTCATTCACTCATTCATTCATTCACTTACTCATTCATTCATTCATTCATTCACTTATTTATTCATTTATTCACTCATTCATTCATTTATTTATTTACTCACTCATTTACTCATTCACTTATTTACTCACTCACTCACTCATTCACAAATCGGTACGGTACAGTACAGTACCTAGGACCGCTGGTATCCTTCCTTACTTTACCATATTTCCATCCATTCCATCCTTTACCTTACTTGCCCTACCTAGGTACTTTACCTTACCTTACAAAAGTTTCAGCCACAGGCCGTCTCAATCGGTTACGTTACATTACGGGGTTCCATCCAATCCAATCCATTACCTACTCCTGGGCATTACCTACCTATATCTAGATAAATAATGAATGCAGATGATGGATACAGGTGGTAGATAGTGAATACGATCATCCCCTCAAATAAACGTCTATTTTACTAGGTATTGATCTGAGCGAATGATCGTTATTAATCAATCATTTTTAGATTGGGATTGGGATTTGGATTGGGATTTGGATTGGGATTTATGTAGATAGATAGATAGATAGATATTCCCTATTTCATATCTTATTCCTAACTAGATACCTACCTACCTATCTACCTACCTACATAACATAACATATATAACATATACAATACCCCCAGGCCTTAACCCAAAGTTTCCTCCAGCTTACCTAAATAAATATACTATACGTACAGCATTTCTCCATTTCTCTATCTATACAGCAAAACCTCTCTATAAGGATCCTCTATATAAGGATAACCTCTCTATTAGGATTAAATTTTGGGTTTTATTGAATTTTAGATATAGAAAATGCTAATATCCTTATATCCCTTCTATAAGGATTATCCTTCATAATTGAAGGTCCCAAAATTGAAATCTAGCTTATCATAATCTTTTATATAAGAATATTTTTTTAAGTATAAAATATTTATAAAAATTATACTGAATTTATGTCCGATCGGAAATATATGGGCCAAAATGCTACCCCACCGGGATTAGCCGGAATCTCTATAAGAGGATACCTCTCTATATCCTTATATTTGGCGCTAAAAAAAACATCCTTATAGAGAGGTTTTGCTGTACATCAAATTGAAAATTGAAAAACGGGGATTTTTAAGTTAAGTTAGGTTTCATCATCATTCACCAGGCATCATTTAGTAACTTTGAATTAGTTTTAAGTTTTCCATCGCATCCCATCCGGTATTCCGTAGGTAGATAATGGAGACCGATTTTCGATTTTGCAACGTGGGGAGCGTGGCTATTGTGACGTCAATGGTTCCGTTTATGGTTATGGGATTGGGATTGGGAAATGCATGGTTGTATGTTTGCAAACGCTAATACGCTAATACGCTAAGGTTGTTTGATGAATGAATGATGATGGATGGATGGATGGATGGATGGATGGGGAATATGATTTGAGTGAGTGATTGAATTTGAGAATGCTAGTTGAGAATGCTATGGTACTCTAATAAGTTAGAAGGCGTCTACTCTAGATATAGTACTATAGTACCCCTCTACTACTGGGTAGGTACTTTAGGTAATACAATATATCAATCTTAACAATCTAATATCGATATACTTTTAGGAAAATTTAATCTATAAGTTAATCTAGCTTCTACGAATATTATATCTTAATTATAATTTCATTCTTCTATATATATCTACCTAGTATACTTTAACTCTAAATTTATAACTTCGTTACTATCTATTTAGAGAAAAGCTTTTTTCAACATTTATTATTTCTATTATAATAATAACTATAAGTCGTTATATTAATCATATTTATCAATTTGCGTCTAATAAGTTTTCCGATCGTCCCGATAAAATAAAAATAAAAATAAAAAACTCTATTTGCTGTAAACCTTCTTTATATTTCCTTACCTTACTTATCGAGAGAGAGGAGATCTTTTGTGTATGCTTGTATACATGGATGCATACCTACATGGATGCGGGCATCATCGGTTTTCTAAATACGGTGTTGTATCTAGTATGGTATGGTATGATAGGTACGGTATGGTATGATATGGTGCAGTATCAGTGCTTCGATATTCGTCCTGTCGAGGTATTATTGAGCATGGTTTGGATTTGATGGATCAATGTATAATAAAATCCATAGGTAATAAATGGATGTGTCAATGTCGTCATTTGGATACACCTGTCAGGTCGGGTAAGGTAAGGTAATGAGCGGAACATCGGCACAATCGATTTGGTTGGGGGTTTATGTAAGGGTAGATACATGCCCCCTTTGGCTTGGCTTGGCAAATGGAAATGGTAGGTGTAATTGGATTTCCATTATTATTGCAATAATCAAATAAATGGGAATGAGAAACTCGAAGCGGGGAATTAGAAGGTTTAATCGAATGAGATCTCTTCTAAACTTTCTTTTCTGATCTAGCTACAGGCTGTCTCCAACCTATATTGAGTCATTAATGACTTGGGAATGGAGATGAGAGAGTCATGAATGGGCTGGACGCGGGACGCGGGATATCGAACCTTTCCAGCCTTTTATCACAACCATTATTTATGGGAGAATCGATGTGAAATGTGGTACCATCCTTTACAGTCTTTCATGCCGCATTTCCAGATGGATAGACGAGTTGACTTTTGCCTACCTAGTCTTTCTTCTCCTTACGGGAGAGTTATTTAAGCTCCTTGGTGGGCAAGCTTTCTTTTGGGGGCGGTAGTAAGAAAATACATCAATTGGAGACTCTTTGGTGATTACATAATCATAAAAAAAATCTATAAACTGACCAATTAAAACTATATGGGGACGCCTGTACGATTATCGAAGATTAACGTTCCCCTCGGTTTACGTATTTTACGAATTCCTATATACCTCATTAACATAAAATGAAGCTAAAATATAAGAGCGTTAATTACCCAGGTAGGTATATCCCCCAAGAGAATTTGAAAAGTGAGATGAGATGAGATAATTCTTTCCACCGTTTGGGTTTCGAATCGAACTCGCGCTTGGGTCTTTCCTGGGTGGGTTTGCCGGCTTTTTCGGAAACTTGGATACATTTGATATATACATACATTTATTTATTTCCATTATTGATGATCGTCGTTGACTATTCTACTGTACTAGCTACCTACTATCTATCTAGATACTCTACTAACCAGAGGCCCGACCGGTGCTTGAGTTTAGTATCTAGGTAGGTAGATACAGCGAGAACTGCGGTATCAGCATCATTCGAGACTGAAGACCTCGGAACTACGGAGACGCCATTGAGAGGAGTCTGGTCTTTCCATCAATATAGCCCGAAGATGACACATTTGAGATGGAATGGAATGGAATGGAATCCAGAGTACCGCGTCCATGTTGGAGTTCATCTTCATCAAGGCACTCGCTAGCTAGCTAGCCCCTGCGTAAAAGCATACGGAGTAGGTATGTATGTGCATGCTTGGGAGCTCACCGTGTCGGGAAATTTCTTCGTCGTGAATCTGAAGTGTCAGATCGCTTTGTCGTTTTCATTGCGAGGAACTTACTGCCATGCAGAATTGGAAGTTTTCAATCGATGTTCGATGATCTATCTTGGTGTCTTTTATACCTAATGATGCAGATGATGCATTTACTGCAACGGGTTGGATGGATTTTCCACGTGGTTTGAACTGCGTATGTACGCTTAATAGCCTACCTATCTATATAAGCTCAATGGTCCAAATGGATTCATGATATAAAATAATTTCAAATATAGGTAGTTAGTATGAAGAATTGAGAATTATCGACTTGCAATCCGGACTGTTGAACGCCTTTCTCCAGACTGGATTGTCTCGTTTTTGCATCATTACCTACTACGCATAGAGGTATTATAACCTTCTGCTTTTCTCCTTTCAATGCATCTATATTGCTTCCATCCAGTGTTTCTCGTAGTCGGACTCAATCTAATAGTTAATCTGTTTGTTATGTTAAATTCATCTTGTATATTGAGCTTTGTTTATATGTTCAATTTAGTTTGTATATCCATTTTAATTGGAGCAATGAATGGATTCGGAATATTAACTTAACTTCTATCAGGATGATGAGATATTTATTATATTGATTTCAAACTTCTCGAATATCGAAAGCTTTCAGAGCCAGTCTGCTGGAATAGATTGTTTTCTACCCTATTTCCATCAACTACCCGGTGATGATTTCATGCTATGGACTACGACACTCCAGGGCTTTTGCCGTTCATAAAAGATCATCATGGGACTCGAGAATCATGAAGGAGTGAACAGCCTGATGTTTTTCATTCTCGGTCCTTCCATTCTTTGCTTAGGTATATAAATGTATGAAAAGTTCCCTTACTATTAACCGAATCTATGTTTCTATATCTGCTCATAGGGTCTATATATACCTTAGGTAGTGGACATTACACACAGAAAAGGAAACAGAGGAGATGGGATACTGGGTTTGCGTCAGGTTTGATCTGTGAATCTTAGTTTAATTGGAATTAAATGTGCCAACGCGAACTCCAGCATCTCATATCTAGGCTCTGGCTTAATGAAAGCTATACAGTGAGTTTCGTGATTATCCCTTATATAAGGTGATGATGTCTACATGAAGACACGAAAACCCTTTCTTCGTTGGCATACCTAGGTAGTCCTTTTATCAGACGGTCTATTTCCATATGCGCATGTAACGCGCATGACAAAGTGAAAGGAAATGGGACTCGATGATTCACCTATGAATAGGTACTAGGTGAGTACCACATATTGGAGGCTCAACGGAATCCAGGAAGATTATATACGAACCACATAGAAACAGTCTCAAGTAGGAAGAACTTCTCGAGTATAGTATCATAGTAGATCAATCTTATCGCTAGGTTTCTTTCTTTGTAAATCTTCAGATACTATATTCAGAACTCAAGGGACTGAGAAAGATAGGAAGGCTGTCAATAATCACC
Organism: Ciborinia camelliae; assembly: GCA_025890175.1. Classification (NCBI taxonomy): domain Eukaryota; kingdom Fungi; phylum Ascomycota; class Leotiomycetes; order Helotiales; family Sclerotiniaceae; genus Ciborinia; species Ciborinia camelliae. The sequence continues at coordinate 753,870 of JANPYM010000010.1, forward strand.
GCGAAGACGTTGCTGGGATCGGGAACGTGGACTATAGCGGCCGTCGCTTCATGTTGATGGTACAGATCTGCTCGGGGTGCTGATTCTTGTTTACTATAGAGCTCGAATCTTTGAATATACATACACCTTGATGGCAATCACATGATATTTTGGTTGACGATTGTACTTAGACTAAGAGGAGAATGGTGGGAGCGTGAGATTTGGGAGATTCGAGTTGAGTTGCGGGAGCTGTAGGAAGATGGAAGTCGTACTTGTTTGGATTTATATACTTGGATGGGGAGTTCTCTAATCGAGTTTGATATATTGTAAACGCCATAGAAACCCAAACCCAATCAACTAAAATTTAAACAGATATTACAGTATTGAATCGTGAACAATATGTATGTAGGCTATATATAGGTCATCTCTTTATGTTGAAACTACCGCACCGGACTCGTACCTAATAATAACCGAGCGGTTGTGGGGGAAAACCTTGGGCTTGACATATTCGACGGGATGATTTGGTTTCAATTTCGCACGGCCAAATGTGATAGATGATTGAAATATCAATACATGTGTCTTCTTGATCCTTCTTCAATTATCTCTTGTTAACCAGAGATTTATAAATCTCAAATCGCAATTCGAATGCACCAGGAATTGTTTTTATACGATGCGCATATAACTTTAAAACAATCATTTACCCTATCGGCTCCTTAAGCTTATCGCCATCCCCTAGTCATCCCCTAACGTCACTCCCGTACCAAGGATTACTTAGCATCATAGGCGTCCGCGTCCTATCTTCTTTCGTACAACCAACCAACCAACCTCAAACAAAAATTCGAAATCATTTCCACCTTCTCCTTCGACCTCTTGCTCGTCCTGCCACATACAAGACCTTTAGTTATTATTTAATCGGTATATTCAAATATGGCATCTGCATCTTCGGGATCCTCTGGGTTTAACCCTTCACCTGCTGCTTCGACGGCCCCTTCGACCGCTTCCGAATCATTACCTGCGCCCTCCGCCGTAGCTGAGAAACCACCAGATGATGGCTCGAAACTTAAGATGTTCTTGGGTATCTTGCGAAAGTGAGTCGCTCTACTTCTGCGCATCTTGCCTCGGAGATGTGATGAAGATCACACCGCTATTAACAAGTGGCAATGCGACCAACCTGTGGTTTCAGCCTCTCAGACAACTTGTACACCTTTCGCAGAGATCTATAGGTTTCAAATGATAATGATGGCTAATGATACCGTCTCTTTTTACATAGGTTTATTGGAGTGGCAGATATTGCTTCCGTTCGATTTAGTTTGCCGGCCCAGCTATTAGAACCAACGCCCAACCTCGAGTATTGGAATTACCTCGATCAACCGAATACATTTGTGGCAATCGGAGACTCGGACGATCCGTTAGACAGGATGCTAGAAGTCATGAGATTTTGGTTCACGAAGGATTTGAAATACGTGAAAGGGAAGCCCTGCAAACCATATAATTCTACCCTTGGGGAATTTTTTAGGGTGAGCAAATGCGGCCAAATGGCAAGGTTGAAGTTGGGAATACTGATATTTGAATAGTGTAATTGGGAAGTTGAAGATTCACAGCCCGCCATAGAAACGGGGAAATTAAGTCCTGTGAGTGCTGCGTCGTCGAAGAAGGCTACTCCTATGACATCGAAGAATCCGTCCAACGTTACGATTCCTAAGCCAAAACCGGGTAAAAAAGTTCGAGTATCATACTTGACGGAACAAACCTCGCATCATCCACCCGTCTCCGCCTTTTATGTCGATTGTCCAGAGAAGGGTATCTCAGCTAGAGGATTCGATCAAATCTCGGCGAAGTTCACCGGAACGAGTATCAAGGTGACACCAGGGGAGCACAATTTGGGCATCTTCATTAATATTCAGAGGAGGGATAATGAGCAGTATCAGCTCACACATCCAGCTGCTCATCTTGGGGGACTTTTGCGAGGGACTTTAAGCGTTACTGTGGGAGACTTTTGCTACATCACTTGCACTCAGACGAAGATCAAGACAATCTTGCATTATGTTGAAGAGGGCTGGTTGGGAAAGACACAGAACAAAGTGGAGGGAGTAGTGTTCCGCTACGATCCAGATAATGATAATAAGACTAGGATAAAAGATGTCCCTGATAAGGATGTATTGGCAAGGGTATCTGGAAACTGGAAAGACAAGCTGTATTTCACTTTGGGACCAAAAGGCGTAAGTCTCATTTCATGAATTTAGACGAAAATTACTAATTTGATGCCCTAGGATAATCAAATTCTTCTAATAGATCTCGCGCCCCTCCAAGTGGCACCCAAGATCACTCCTCCAACAGAAAAACAGCTACCCAATGAGTCTCTCAAATTCTGGTCAGGCGTCACAGAAGCCATCCACTCGCGACAATTTTCTCGAGCAACAGCCCTTAAACAAGAATTAGAAGAGAGGCAAAGAGAAAAGGCTAAACAACGACATGATGAAGGGGTTGAATGGAGTCCGAGATTCTTCACAGGGTCTGTTACACCATTAGGCAAACCCGATTTGACTGCCGATGGCAAGGATGTTCTTCATATGCTACAGAAGGGAGAATGGGATTTAAAGGAGAATGAAGTTACTGGAGCTTAGAACGTACTGAAAGACGCACGCCTTCATGGGATGTATCTCTGTGGTCTTCGACCATCCGATACCTTTTTGATACATGATACATACATACGTAAATGACATTGGGAGAGGGGAAATGGAGATCATGGAGTGGATATCGTTAGTTTGGTCATCCATCGCGTTTGCATTACTTTGCGCACATAGACATTTAATTCTGTTCTGGGAGAAGACGTGGCCAAGGAGAGGAGATAATTTGAATATAATGGCGGAGTATGCATACCATTTCTTGCGTTCGTTCCCTTTTGCAGCGGGCCTTTTTTCTTGTTTATGTCTCTGTTTCATTGGTTGATTGGTTGTTGGTTGGGTAGCAGGCTGAACTCATGTAGTTGCGAGTTGCGAGCGATGGCGGTAGTGATGGCAGTAGTGGTAGTGGTAGTGGTAGCGGTTGGATGATGGTGAGAAATGAGAACGGAATTGGAATGGAGCGGTGTAGTAGAGCATCTGCTTGCTTGTTTGTTGGTTGGTTGGTTGGTTATCTGGTTGTCTGGTTGTCTGCTCTGGACTACAGTAGTTTGGTTTGGTTTGGTTTTGTTTGGCCTGGTCTGGTCTGGTTTGGACTCGTTTGGTTTGGTTTGGTTTCGTTCCTGCTCTTGGATTCAGGTTTGGTTTAGATGTAGCATTGTTTGGCGACAGAGAGAACGACAGCGAGAGAGTGAGAGTGAGAGTGAGAGAGAGTGAAGGAGATACATAGTAGGGGAGGGAGAGTGAGAGTGAGGGAGAGATATATAGTAGGGGAGGGAGAGTGAGATATATAGTAGGGGAGGGAGATGATCAATTGAAACATCTAACAGCGTGCATGCATAGATACACATCCATCATGGTTCATTCATGTACCTAGTACCTACCTAGTACCTAGTACCTACCCGGTAGTTCTTTGTGTATTGTGTTGTGTTGTTGTATCGTGTTGTGTTGGGTGTTCTGTTGTGTGGCGGGAATAGTAGTAATTCGAAATAGTAAACGGAACGGAATGGAATTTATGGGACGGAATTTATGGGAATTTATAGGTTGGGTTTGCAATTATTTTGTTAGAGTGTGCATTTGATGTGTGTATTTGATGTGTGCATATACAACATCTCATGTCATGTCATGTCACCTCATGTCATATCACCAGCGCCAGCATAATTCTTTTGCTTTAATTAGTTATCTTCATATGTAAAACATAAAATATATTCTATCATCCATCTTCCATCTTCCCCATATCATCTTACACCTCCTACACTTCCACCCCACTACCAGACCCTCCAGTGTATATCATATCAAACAGAGCTCTCAGCCGCTTTAATCAATTTCTCAGCCAACCACTCTGGTTGGCTTATGAATGGACTGTGGCCGGCGTTTGTACGTTCGATTGTATCGAAGCCTAGGAAGGAGAGGGGGTGGTCAGCTTCTTGGGGGGATTTGAGGATGGGAATTAGTAGGGAAGGGGGGCCATCACATGACACAGAAACACAGGAAAGAAGCAAAGCCTCCCCCTCTCTCCCCCCAAAAATACATAAAAAAACAAATAAAAACTCACACCCCTCCGCAATGTCCTGCGCCCTCTGAATCATGCGCAACTGTTTCTCCAACGGAATAGTCCTATCCTCCTCACAAACCACATAAGTACTAGGCACAAACCTCCACGGCTCGGCCCGCACCTTCGAAGCAAAAGTTGGATAACTATGTTCCCTCAACATGGCGACGTATTTCTCCGCCTCGTCTCTCGGGATATCGTTGTAGAAAATCTCGTATGGATCTGAACAGGTGACTGCAGTGGAATCGGCGGACATGGAAAACCAGGGGAGAGGTTTATTGTTGAGGGCGCTCATGAGAGAGGTGTTGCTCGGGAGACAAAATGCCGCGATGTAGATTAGACGGCGGATGAGACCTGTGTGGGATGAGGGGGTGGTGGAAGGGGAGAGGGTGGAGAGGTAGGGGGCTAGGGCTTCGGAACCGATGGTTCCGCCGTAGGAGTGGTAGAGGAAGATTAGGGGGGTGGAGGTGGAGAGGAGGGAGTCGA
>JANPYM010000010.1:758517-843585 GCA_025890175.1 Ciborinia camelliae
AGGGGGGTGGAGGTGGAGAGGAGGGAGTCGATTTTATTTCTGAGGTGGATAATATTAGGATTTGTCTTGTTAGATATTAAGAGGCAGTCATGTGAAGAAAGAGAAAAGTAGATGATTACCGGATTAATTCGACATCTGGTTGGAAATCTTCGAGATGAGGAGATGCACCCACGGATTTTAGAGAGATGCCGTGGACTTTATAGCCCTTTGCTTCGAGAATATCTGTTGTGGGTTTGAACTTTGAAAGAAGAAAATGTTAGATGGGAGCCGGCAATAAGATTGAAAATTGGTGATGGAAGCCTCCAAAAAAATTTAGGGCCTAGGAAAAGCCAAAGCAAAAGCAGCTATTCTCTCGCATCTCAATCTCAGTCCTATCATGGCTCATAAAATAGCAGAGCTACATACGAGATGAAGAAGCCTTCGAATGCTCATATCCTAATATACATTTCTTTGGGATTGTGTTGGTAGGAGACCTTACAGATTCTGGACCATGCCACGCCCCAGGCACAAGAACAAACTCGGGGGTTTTAGACATGCTTCCCATTTCGACTGGAAAAATCGACTGAATAAACAAATCAAGAGGAAAAAATCTATTAATGTAGAAAATTGCAACGAGGAGTACAATAAAAGACTGCGAAACTACAATCAATAGGTAGCACAATCTACAGAACCCTGCCATTCAAGCTTATCTCCCCGACCATCACTCCACTCCCCACCAGAAATGAAATTAGCCATACTCAAGACAAAAAAATAATGCTGTCAACTTGTTATGCTCATCATGCCCTGTTGATATTGCAAAAATATGTTTATGTGGAAAACCGTGCGTGAGTTACTTAAGCTCGAAGCGGCTAGACTTTAGTAGCTTGCATCTATCGATAGCTGAGAAAGGTTATTTTAAGTTGTGAACACAAGGCATTTCAAAATCCAGTAACCAGAGCGTAGGTAGATGGCGGTGTGCATGTTGCATTAGAGCCGCACTTTGTTGTATGCCGATAATGTTAACATGAATAGAAAAAAGAAAAGCATGACCTCATTAATAATCGTGATACATCTGATACATCCCACATAATTTATCCAACTCCCGAAAACCAACAAAACACAGTAATAATCCCTCATTATGCTCGACCCGTGATATAATCCTTATTCTCTATCGTCACACTCTTCGTCATATGGTTGACCTTGTATACTCCAACCAATCGACTCGCGAGTTCAAACATGTTGTTCCGCAGAGAGATAACGATGAACTGTGCGTTTTTGGTTCGTTCTTTGATGTAAGATGCTACGATAGAAACCTGGGTATGGTCAGCGGGGTAAATTCGACGCGGCGGAGGTGTTGTACTTACATTTCTAAAATCCAGAGCAGCATCAATCTCGTCCATTACATACAAGGGCGTTGGCTTGTAGTGATGCAAAGCAAACACCAATGCCAAACTGCTCAATGTCTTTTCACCACCACTCAAGTTTGAGATATTCTTCCAAGACTTCTTTGGTGGCATCACACTGAATAAAATTCCTTCCGAGAATGGATCTAGCGAATCCACCAGTTCTAACTCGGCATTTCCTCCCATTGTGATCATTTGGTACATCTCTTTGAGTCGAAGGGAAATCGTACTGAAACCTTCCATAAATCCCTCGAGACGAAGGCGCCGTAAGTCATCACAGCGTTTCTTGGCAGTGTCTCTCTGAGCTACGGCACTTTGTAAGTCTTGATTCCTAGCAGCATGTTCCTCGACTCTTCGACGATATTCTGCAAGTACGCCTAGTTCAACATTGACATTCTGAGTTTTCTCCTCCAGGATTGCAATCTCGCCTTTCAATGCCTCCTTGCTCATATCAGCGAGTTCGTCTCTGGTGAAAGTAGGAAGTTCTTCCTGTTCAACTTCTTCGCCCAGATCACCGATGTTCTGCAGAGCAAGTTTGCCCGACTTTTCTTGCCAATACCTTAGCCGCTTTTGGTTTTCGGTTAATACCTTATGGTTCTCCTCAAGCTTGTTGCGCATCTCAATCTCAATTGCACGGATTTCATTGAGCTCGGCAGTTTTCTCATCAAGATCAGCCTTGAGAGCATTGAGCTCCTTCTTCTTTTCCTTCAGAATCTCTTGGGCTTCGTCAACTCTGGCTTGCGATCCTTCGGAATTTGATCCTTGATTTTGTATCTCCTCCTCTACTGCTTCTAGATCCGCTATGGAAGCCTGTATCTCCTTGGTGGCTTTGGCATGATCCTTTTGGTGCTTGACGACTTGTTTCTCAGCTTTGGTTTTGGTCACTTCTGCTGTTGACATAGTCTGACTGAGGGTATCGATCTCTTCCTTCAAAGAGTCCACCATGGCACGCTGAGCACGAAGCTTCTCACCACCAACCTGCATGATCCTGTCCTGAAGAGCCTTGATCTCATCCTCAACGCTAGACGTTTCAGCATGAAGTTTCTCGATTTCTTTTTGGAGCTTTGTGATGTCCTTCTTCAGTGCAGACACTCGACTATCGTCTGTTTGTGATGGCTGGTGCTCCTTGCTCAACTCCTTGATGCGTCTTTGTGCGTCCGCCAAGTTTCGCTCGGAACTCTCTACCTCTAGACCAAGCTTTTGCATTTTCGTATCGAGTTGCGGTATTTGATGGTTTATATCTTTCAGCCTGGTTTCTAGGTCCCTTTGGCGGTTTTGGAACTTCTGGAAAGTTTGTTCAAGCTCATCTCTGTTTACTTCTAACTTTGAAACTTGCTCTTTGGAGACTTCGGCCACAAGCTTCGAAGACATCAGACCCTTCTTTACTGTATTGCCACCACCAGACATTGTACCTGACTTATCAATCAATTGACCATCTAAAGTCACTACACGCCATCGTTTCGCTCCATAGGCGATGCGATTGGCCTGTGCTAAATCTTTTGCTACAAGTGTATTTTGTAGTGAGTGAAAAAATGCTGGTCTAAACTTGTCATCTTTGGGTTTGATAAGATCGAAGAGACGAGGTACGTTTTCCGGCGTTTGGATGGGCGAGAGATCACGATTTCCTAATTTATCCAAACACATAAAGTTACCTCGCCCAAGATTAGTCTTTCGAAGATATTCGATACACTGCTGACCAGCCTCGACTGTATCAGTGACAAAATTATCCAGGGCGCCACAGGCTGTAGAAATTGCAATATCAAATTGCTGGTCAATCGTGCCCAGATTTCCAAGCCGACCATGAAAACCATCAATCCGGCCCGACTCTTTGAGCCTCATCAGTCCCGTCAGAACATTTCCTTGGGTTTGAGTATTCGAAAGACTAGCGCGGGCCTCGTCGGCTTTTTGACGAGCACCTGATAGTTTGGAGCGAAATTCCGGCTCTTTCTGAGACAACTGCGTTAGCTCGGTTTGTAATCGAGCACCGTCCTTTTCCAGCTTCGCCCTTTGCACCTTGCATTGCTCAAGTTCCTCGAGCTTAGCCTCCCGGCTTTCTTCTATGGTCTGAACTTTCGATTGAATCTCCCGGAGTGCTACAGCACCTGCATTGGCCTTCTCGTGTAGAATCGCGAGCTCACTCTCTGCTACAGCAATAGCAGATTGTTTTTGATTAATCTTTTCATTCCAGGGCTCCAATGACTTCTGCTTAGCCGCAATTTGGTCCGAAAATTCTTGGGTTTTCCCCTTGAGACTATCCCTGATATTAGCGAGCTCTGACTCTTCTTCGGCCATCCTCTGTTCAGTTGCAGTTATCTCCGCGGCAGATTCCTGGATTTCTTCTGCACATTTCTCGATTGTAGCCCGAGCTTCGGAAATAGCGGAGTCGGATGTATTGATTGTCTTTTCCAGTTTCTTCTGTTTGCCTGTCAAGAATTTCCTCTTCTCTTCAAGCTTCACTCGCTCTTGTTCGAGATTTGCCATCTCCTTAAGAATTGCTTGCGTGTACTTCTCGACCGACTCATACTCTTTCTGGCCCTTCTTGTACTCTTTTTCGAGCTGCTTAATTCCTGCTTCGTTGCCCTGATGTTTTTCCATCTCTGCGTCCAGCTGTGCCTGCATCTGACCAATAGCCTCTTCGGTAACGGCTAAATTATCACAGCACTCATTAATGTAGACCTGATACAATGCTGATTGCTTCATAGTCAATTCATTTTCGTCCCTGATATAAGCAAGGGCTTTGTTTTTCTTATCTTCGAGGGCGCTTTTCTCCTTCTCGACATGTTGAACTCGCCCACTCTTCTCAACACACACTTCATTTAACATTTCCACTTCTGTAGCGGATTCTTCGATAGGGGTTTTATATTTGGATGTACCAATAATATCCTCCAGATATTCTAAAAGACCGTCATCATGCTCATTTGCAGCCTTTGGCTTCATTTGCGCAATCGACTCGACTTCACCTTGAAGAATCAAAAACCGTTTATGATCTAAATCGACCCCTCTATCACGAAGTAGTGTCGTGACAATGGTAAAATTTGATTCTTTCCCGTTGATATAATATTTACTGGCATTGTTTTTGAACGCCCTGCGAGATATTACTAAATCAGAATTAGGAATGATTTGATGTGTTCCATCGGGCTGATCCATCACTTCTTGAAAATGTACAGCGACCTCGCAATGGTCCAGGTCCGGGAAAGCTGCAGAATTATGAATTAATGCGGAAATCTTGCCCTGTCGCATTTTGCTAGCTCTGAAGCCGAACACAAAAAGAAGAGAATCGATAACATTGGATTTGCCGGAACCGTTAGGTCCAACGACCGAAGAAAAAGAAGAATGGAAGGGGCCAACTTCCTGACGACCAGCGTAACTCTTGAAATTCGTAAGAATCAAATAAGTGATGACTATTCGAGCCTTTGGACCAGTATCCTCAACCACTGGAGCTGCCATATTTCTTGACTTTAGCACAATATCCATGGGCTTTTCCAGGATTGTATCCATTGCTCGTATGGGTTTGACAGCTGACTGTTGACTATCCGAAGTCCCAGGCCTTTCCGTAATATCAGCCAGCACTGTGCTATTGTGCACTTCGGATGACTCGGGAGACTGTGACGCATTCGGTGTTACTAGAGGCGGGCTTGATTCAGGTGCAATGGAACTGCGTGCGCTTCTGGTGGGCAGCACACTCTTCCTCTTCCGCGGGGCTGCCTTTTTTGTAGGCGACTCCGGCATTGGAGTTGCCGTTTGGTCAGGGTCGAATATTTCCGAAGGCTCAATGTTCTCAGCGCCCATACTTTTCTTTGCTCGACCACCTGTGCGAGGCGTAGCTGCAACCGAATTTGTTGTCTTCCGCCTTGACTGGGGAGCTTTTCGTGGACTACGCTTGGGTGCGGGGGTAAACTCCTCCTCGTCATCTTCCTCAACCTTAACTTCAATACTTTCGTCTTCGTCTGATGACTCTACTACCACTTTCCGGCGAGAAGCCGCCCTTCTCGAAGATCGCACTGGGGATTCCGACATAATGAGGTCCAGTAAAAGAGTTATTTTTTGCTCGCGGGGGGAAAATTTTGGTTTTTGCTGTGAACAATGTATCTAGATATTTGAATCAGCATTACGCAATGAATCTCAAACCGCGAGAGAGATCAGAATACCTGTTAGCGGTGCGTCATAAATTCAATCGATCGTTTGGGCGTAAAATGTGTTGTTAAAGTTAGTTGTTTTTCTTGTTTGCATATTGCTGAGGGCCATTGTTTACTTCAAAACAGTGAAATGACGCTAAGATAAGCTTCTTATCTACTATCAATATCGTCGCATAGTGATTTCAAAATATCATTAAGGATCTCCTTAACCACAAACATTGAGAGGGTACAACACAGCAGTACGACATGTTTACCTTTCAGAATTTTGAAGAGGTCTTCGACTTTGATCCAGACTGCTCGTACGATGAATATGCCGTTCGGGAAATTGAGAGCAATCGTAAGAAGCTTGAAGGCTTGTTCGTGGATACTTTATTGAAGAATTTTGAAATCCGTCGACGTGAGCTTCTACAAATCATTGAGATGGTATATCTCTCACTAACCTGTCCCTAAGCTGTTAAATATTACCCACCAAAATCAAATAATGACCTTAGAAATCTACACAAAGTCATCATCGACTCAACGGGCGAGGATCATCACAAATTATCGGCACTGTATTACATACTGCTCGACTTCGACGCTCCGACCGGACGGAGAGACTACTCTACTACATTTGAACAGAAATCATTCTTACCCCAAAGTTACCAAATCTATATCAAGGGTCTTTGGCATTTGGATCGTCTTGATTTTGAGGTTCGTGATCCTTTGTCTTCAAGGTCCGTAGCTAAAAAGCATGGAACTGACTACTCCTAGTCCGCACTTCAATACCTGACCCATCCATCTTTGATACCGAGCTTTGCGGATGAAATATTAGAGGCTCTGGTATTGCACTCCTCAGAAGATCTCGCTATTCCATTGGCATACTACCACACCGTACAGCCAGCTTTGACTTCATCCCGAGCAACTGAGAGTTTGTTTTCTGCTATCGCAAGAACCAGTGTCACAGAAGCCTTCTACTTCTCACGAGGACAGTCGCAATACATGCAAAGACACATGTTCGAATTACTTATTGCAGCTGTTCTCAAAAATTCTCCACCCGAAACAATCGCCGATCGCAGCGTCGAGCTGGTAAATCTGCCATTATCACCAGATGAAGAAGCTTGGTTCGAGGACTACTTACTTCGCGGGGAAGGAAGAGCAATAAGAAAGGGTCGAGATACAATCATGATGCGACGAATTGGTACCGGAAAATTCTCAGAGACTCTATCACTAAAAGGTATTGGTGGTAGATCAATTGGAGGACTGGATTGGGAGCGTTTGTCTGCGGCTGTGAAGGAAGGACTAGGGCCAAGAATTGATGTATAAAAGAGGATGGGAGGCTGTACATCTATATTGCAAAGATACCAACATAGCGTTATGGAGTTATTTGGGGAGTTACGGTAGTAAGCCCGTATTTGAATGATAATGGCAATGTAATTATTTCATTTTGGTGTACTAGACTTTCAAGACACTTTCACTCTTGTGACAATCAATTTTTAAGTTACTTAACTTAACCTTACCGACGCGACTAGACCGCGTCTGACCAAACTCAGTTATCTTCAAAAAATTCTTCCTCGTCAATCAAACACTGTTGTATGCACACTTTTATGATGATGAAGTCTCTTAATACGCGCGATATCGAATGAATACTGTATAAGTGTAGCCTTTTGGGCTCTGGCCATCGAAGGACGCGTTCCTACCATATTGACTCCAGACGTAAGATTACAAACGATGGCCGTGTGTAAATTCTGGCAGCAAGGGAATTGCAGATATGGAGGTATGATTCTCGAACCTCGCCCGAGTTTAAGTTTAAACCCCTTCTAACTTTTGGAAGCTGGATGCAGATTCGAACACTCCGATCAGAACGCCAATTCCAATAAGAATGGCTTCAACAATCGATTCGCTCCTCTTCAACATCAACCTTCAAATCAAACCAGCTCAAACCCAAACAATTATAATACACAACGAGGAGGTGAGTTTACCCAATATACATGGTTATCCACGGTGGCTTACTATGTTATGAAGGGAATGAACAGCATGTACCTTTCAGTCTCGATAAAGCGACTATAAAGCAAGACCTTACGACCGAGAGGCCGCAATGGATTCTTTCGGCGTACGGTCCTGGGCGCCATGCGCCAGAGCAGTTGTTTGGCGGACCGGAGCGAGAACAAAGTTTTGAGGAAATGCGCCTTCTCCACTACATTGCGGCAGCTTCTGGCAATGTTGAACCCGCTGTATGTTCAGAAACCCCGGGTTTATTGACCATTGAAAGCTGATATTTTTTAGATACAAGTTGCAGAGAGACTATGGCAAGAAGCAGATCAGCAAATGCAGAATGCGCTGAATGATGTGGATGGTGCCATAAATTATATTATCGCCGCCGATACCAAGCATCCGAATAGGAATGATTTCTGTCAACAGGGCACGTCTGCAGATCAAACGCCTTGGGTTCAGCGAGACAATCCTTCTTCTGGAAGTAGCAATTTCGGTGCACCCATTCAATCGGCCACAGCAACGTTTGGGCAACCGTCCACTCAAAATGGTTCAGCCTTTGGGCAACCTTCGAGTCAAAATTCCAATGCATTTGGTGGACCTTCTCAAAGCTTTGGAGTTGCGCAGCAGGGTGGTGCGCCTGGTGGGTTTGGCCAGCCATCAACTTTAGGTCAAACCCCCAATGCTTTTGGTAATGCTTTCGGACAACCTTCACAACTAGAGCAAAGGGCAGGGGCTTTTGGAAATCCATCAGCTATGGGACAAAAAGCGAATCCATTTGGTGCACCCTCAAATAGTGGCATGAATGCCGGACAATCGGGTTTCTCTAACTTTGGTGGTACAAGTAACGCATTCGGTCAACCCAATGCAAACCCTTTGGGTGGCCCTTTTAGTTCAAATCCTCTTCCTCCCGGGATCCAGCAACCGCAGGTGAACCCGATAGCACAAAACACCAACCCATTGGCGCCAGTCAACTCCTTTGGTCAGCCTCCTCCAACAAACCCCTTTGGCTCTAATAGCGGGAATACTCAACCATTTGGTGCTCCTTCACCTGCACCCCAAAATCCCTTCGGGGCTTCAAGCTCCCAGCCGATGAATGCCATGTCAAATCAGTTTACAAACAGCGGATCACAGTCACAGCAGTTTGGCAATCAACAAAACTTTGGGAATTTAAATATGCCCTCTGCGCTGGGTAGCTCAAATTCGAACACCTTCAGCCCAAATTTTCGACCTCCGCCGCCAAATTCCAATACATTGGAGCATCCTCCAGCTCAGAGCTATATCAGAATGGGTCCGAATGAAAGATTGGAGTCTTTCAATGGACTGCCAGTTGTGTATAAGGATGGAGAGCCAGGGACCAACATAAATGGAAAGTGGTTCAAAATATGGTGCACAAAAGGGTACCCTGGGCCAAACAAGACCATGGAAATGGAGAATGCAGTTTTTGATGAAAGAACAACCGCTGCATATTTACAAGCCAGGCAAACTGGAGCTTTTCCGGGGGGTGTTATGCCTATGATACCACCAAAGAGGGAGTGGTGCCTGTGGAACTTTTGATCCATAAAATTAGATGTGGGCGGTTATGCATTGGGACGGCGTTGTGGGTTTATTACCGCGTGAAATCAGAGGAAGAGTATATAACACCTTGCATGGAAAATGTATTGTAGGAATTGAAGGAGCATTGTTCACGAGTACAGTGCTAGGGTTGGTCTAATAAGGGAGAAAGATGAGACGAGGCCCAAAGTATGTCTATTCGTCTTATTCAAAACTGCTACTTTTGACACTGAAATGTTTTATGTCTTGATCCAAGTTCATTGTTTACAGACATGATATTTTAATATCTAAATTCAATGTGAACTTTGTCTTGTATCTTGATACTCCTAATCCTTTCGAAGATTTGATGTACCAGTATTCAAATCTAAGCCGAAAAGTGAATTATCTTCCGAGGTCTCGAAAGCTAGATCATGCTCTCTCACCCCCCTTTGTGAAAATCACATACCTTACCTTCACATCCCTCATTTCTCTTTCAACTGCCCCCAGATTTCTCCTCTCTCTGAGATCCCTCTCTATCCTCTCCGCTCCTTCCTTCAAATCCCTTCTCCATGGCGGTATATCCAGAAATCCCAATTTCCCCTCAAAATTCCGTCCACGTTCAATAACTCTCAATACCTTTCGTAAGTGAGGCATACCTGCTAGCATAGGGAGGAGATTGAATTTGCAGAGTCTATCCCAACATCGAGAATCAATCCCTAAGGTGTGAACAGGAAAGCATGGGAGGAGAGAAAGAATAGCTTCGATAAGACTGTTAACGGGGGAATAGACAATACCATCGGTGAAGGACAGGTAGAGTATATCGTCGGATAGGGATATAGGGATGTACATATGGGGAATGGGGAGGAAGGTATAGGTTGTGAGAGCCAGAGTGCGGGATTCGCGGGTGATGGACATGAGGATGGGGGGTTTGGTGAGGGAGACGAGGGGGGAGCGGTAACGGTTGTGTCGTGGTGATATTTGGACGATTCGAGGTGATGGGAGGAGATGGGACCAAATTTCCAGGCGAAGTTCTTTGGGAAGGGATGGGAATAGGGTGAAGGTTGAATCCTGCGCCATTGTTGATATGAGGATCCTAAATGGTGGAGCAGATGGATGTGAGATGTAAACAAATTGGATAAAAATTCCAATGCGGATGTGAGTTTGGGGTTGAAGTGGTCCTGAAGAAGACAAAGAATTTTTATTCCGTGATGATTTTATACCTTAGCAATTCACAAACAAAGGACAAAGAAACGGAAGACTTGATGTGCCAAAGCTTCTTAAATCTAAAAACTTCAACAAAAGTATGACATATTCCCATGACATTTGCCAAAATGGGGCGGCTACCACAAACTGGCATCTTTCGAAGTTCAAATTTTGAAGTCAAGACAGTGTAACTCGGAGTTGGAATTGTATTGGATTGGTGTAAATGCTCTTGCATTTCATTCAAGCAGCTCCCTTCCTTTTGACATATATAACCTTACTGAACTATTTTTGCACCGTACTTCTCTGCTTCCAGCCGTAGCATACCAAGTTCCAGGATATCTGGATCAAAGTTTATTATTGCGTATATTTTCGCTCATGAAAAGTAAATCAAATCCAGATGATCTTGATCTCATCGAACCCGTGATGTCTGTGGTATGGCACGGGTATATTCACGTGATGGTAAGTAACGTTTATCATGAAGTTATCACACACACATGAAGCTGTCTTCTTTTTCTTCACATCCACTCTGTGAACGACATGAATTTTCCCCCTTTGCCACTTTCGAAATCCCTATATCAAACACAAACAAAGTATTCTGGTCAAAGTCCAAATGCTTGCCCTGTATCATTTGTACAAAAGGCCCTCAGAGTTGACAAATGGATATGACCATTAAGCCACGTAAAGCAACCTCAACAACTACCAATGTAACTAGTATAGGTATACTTCTACTTTCAAAGTTAATAATGCTAAGTTGGCATTGTCAATTGTATTTTTTTCCCTTCAAGAATATATGTGACATCATTGATTGGCATACATTCTACCGGTACTTCATCGAAGTTGCACAATTAACCTACCTAGGTATCTGAGAGCTTCAATGTCACCTATCTGTCTTTCCAAACTTATAAATTTCGAGGAGCAGACGACTAGGTCTCTGCTTCAGCTCACTATGGGAACTAAACAGAAAATAGTTTCGAAAGAACATATTTCGGGTCAGAGCTATGTGGTTCTATCGGACTCCCCAACTCATGATGCGGATCTGTTTACTTTGGAGGAACATAAAAGCCTCGAAGCTCCCGTCCGCCGCCAAGATACCACAATTCTTCCCTCTTCATCCTCGTCTTCTATTTCTGGGAATAGTATGGCGAAACTGCTCCGCGCTAGCATTTAAAGTCGTGGATAAACTGGGTGTGTTTGGGAATTATGAGGAGCAATATGTGAATACTCGGCTATTTGTTACGATTTAGTTTTAGTTATTATTTCTGGAGGATATATGCACCTGGTGTAAAGTATTTTCTAGTATAAATGCGCAATTATGACACACTACAGTAATATCCCTATAGCTTCATACATAATCTTCATGTAAAATCATAGATATATAGGGCACAGATATGCTAGGAAATATAAGAGCAGTTTGATATATTTCCTCCAATGTTTCCTTTGGATTTTGTGACCGCGAAGTCTGACATCTACGCTTTTGATCATCTCATCAAACCCATGATATATGGCGACTGTCCCATTAGTACCTAATTACACGTGTGGTTGCCCGTGAATACAATGTTCCTTCATCATTCAAACCAGTTGTGGAAACTTGCACTCGGATGACCACCTCTCACCAAAGGAGCTTTACAACATAGTAACAGAAATCTCCTATTGAGCTGTATCAATGTAGAACTTGAAATCGCGGCAGTTTGTTCTTCCACGATAGCGTAAAGATCTGTATGGTGTCGAGGGATTTTGGTTCGATTGTATTGCGATAGTAATGATGGTATAGATTTAGGGGTTGTTTTTGATATGTTTACTCGAGTGAGTACCTTAAGAATGAATCGGCGGTTTATATGAATTTAAGAAACCAAGTTGTTGAAGTCTTGAAAATGTAAATACTTATTGGTAGCAAACAGGCCCTTTGCAAAACCCTTTACAGTAATAATCCGTTGTCCCGACTGAAATAATGATATTCCTTTTTACTGGTACTACCTCAAGTAACGGTTAGTTTTACATCGACTTTAATATATTATATCTTTCATCCCTTTCTCTAATCCTAATTCTTAAACTAGAGTTTCATATAATTTTTTCGATAATATATTGTCTTAATACAGGTATGTATCTCAAGTATTCAGGACAGTATATCATATAATGTCTAACGATCTTGGAATAATAACATTCTATAATTTTGCTTCCGATGAGCATTCACTGAGAACATCATCTTAATGATTGATTGCTGGTAGTTTTCATATTCAGAATGTGCAGAACTAAGAATCTTTATTGGTTATATATCTTTTGCATTTGCTCCCGGTGAGCTTTGCATGTTTTGAAAGTTCTTTCATTTCATTTTTCATCTATTCGCCACCCCTTATAACGTCACCCTACCATTTCCAACCCCGCACTTCCATTTTTTGTCAAAGCTCAAGCTTCACCTCTTTCAACATTCTTCACTCAATATCAAGTTGTCAACCTACTTTATACCTTGCGCATTTCACTCCCCAAAATAGTCAGCGCAAACCTATTGAATAGATACAAAGCTAGGTCTCGATTTTATCTTACTTTTCCTCAGACAGAAACTACCAGAAGTTGTTTAGGAGGGGAATAAAGCGAACGAGCTACCCCTCACCTCAACGCGAACAGAGCTCGTAGATGAACTCAAATTTATGATCGGATCACTCAAGGTATCGATACTTTACAGGAATACAAAAGATAGCAGCGCATGAAAATCTGTTGGTCAACATTTCATACCCTAGCAATCCTCCTATCAGTACTCATTTTTTTTGTGTACGAAGCTCCACTTACAAACGCAGCGCTCTCTTTACAACTCCCAAAAAACTTCACCTTGTCGCCCTTCCACCTCCGCACATATATCCAGTTTTTTGCGCAAACAAATGGTACACAAGCTAAACAAGGAATAACATTTAACAACAAAATGGCATGGACATGTTCGGGCCGTTCTAATGCGGGGTTGATTAATAACATGTGGAATGCGAGGTTGATTCATAGTGAGAGAGTGAGGGATGCTATGATTTCTGTATGTTTATCTTCTCTTCTCGCTTTCTTCTCGGCTACCCTCGATTTATTGACTACTTTCCCTTTCCCTTCCCCCTTCCCCTTCCCCCTTCCCCTTCCCCAGAAGGACCCCAGAGATAAAAACTAACAAACAAACCAGATAGACCGTGCCCACTACACGCCTTCCACCGCGGGAGCCTACCAAGACTCCCCCCAATCCATTGGCTTCTCCGCCACCATTTCCGCTCCTCATATGCATGCCTCCGCTCTCGAATCCTTATCCCCATATTTAGGAGAGGGAAAGAGAGCTTTAGATGTGGGGAGTGGGAGTGGATATTTAACTGCGGTTATGGCGGAGCTTGTGTTTCCCTCTTCTTCCTCGTCTTCGTGTTCCTCGGGTCAGAATCCTGGAGAAATTGAAGGTCCAGGAAGAGGAAAGGTGGTGGGATTGGAACATATAAGACAATTACGAGATTTGGGCGAAAGAAATATGCGGAAGAGTGAAACGGGAAGAAGATGGTTGGAGGAGGGGAAGGTGGAATTTGTGGTTGGTGATGGGAGGGAGGGATGGATAGATTCGGATGGAGAAGAGGGATGGGATGCAATACATGTGGGAGCTGCCGCGCTGGAGATACATGATGCGTTGGTTGATCAACTGAGGAGTCCTGGGAGGTGAGTTTTACTTATCTACTTCTTTAATTCTCAATAAATACTATATAGATTATAAACTTAATAGCTAACCCCTCAAATAGAATGTTCATACCAGTCGAAAGTTCCAGAGGAATGGGCCAACATATTTGGGTGGTGGATAAAGATCGAGAGGGAAGAATATCGAAGGAAAAGTTATATGCGGTGAGATATGTTCCCTTGACTGATGCGCCAAGCTTCAACTCGAGATTAGGATGATATAAAATGGGAACAATATGCGGGAAGGGGGATGATACTTTTGAGAGTAAACGAGGAGAGGGGGATGCGATGAGTTTTCGTTGGTAGTGCAGGAAGTTTTAATTTGGACAAATACCCCGTTTGAAGTAATAGCAAAGGCAACAAGAAGGGTTTATCGGGGAAATTTACAAGGGAATGGAGATAATGATGGGGAATGGAATAGGTGCTAGGATTATAAATGGGTGATTGGCACTCGGGTTCATTCATTGATCTTCACTTCGATAGGTATCAAAAAGAAAGAAATGACATATTAAATTCCAACTGGATTCCAACTAATTGTGATTAATAAAGGCTTGTATGATCCGACCTCTTTACATATACAGTATATCCAAAAAGAAACCTTGGGATTGGAATTTATGAGATGGAACTTGAAGTCTAAAAAGTCCTTTTCTTCTCCTGTTTTGTAGATTTTGCATGCATAGATTATATCTAACGAGCTGAATGAAGGGAATATATTGGTACCTAGTTGTTGATACGGAGAGCTTTCCGTTTTGTGTTTTCCGGTGGAAAAGAGGAATAGAGAGGCACTTGATATCTTGTTTGAAATTAGATAATCTAATTTGAGCAGGTAGTATTTTCCCGTCGGTAATGTGTTCTCATTTTAATGTATTCTTTCGATGTACTCTATTCGCTTAAAACAGTATTTCTACACGGCATGATATGAGTTGAGGCGGGTTCAAGGCAGGCCACTGAGCCGCAAGGAAAAGCACAAACTGTTTGTCAAAGGGGAAAGATTGAACAGAGAGGGGGATATGAGAATATCCAACAAAATACAGTAGGTAATATGGTATATTGATTGAACTGACATTTATTTGAAGCGACAACAAGTTAACTGATATTTTGTTATTATTGTGTATCGAGCTAGTGTATGTAGAACTATTTTATATCAACAAAATCTTATAATGTGATGTGATGTGATGAAAGTATAAAACTTTCTCGTCTTGAGGTGAGGTAAAGATGGAGAAAGTGGGGAAATATAATAGCCGAGGAGAGGAGATGAGATAATATTGAACTCTGGGGCACTGGCGGGCGGAGTTACTCACTTCATATGACATCGATACATTTCGACACCCACATACTAACTCCATCCAATCCTGATGGTTCGAATTAAATTTCATATTTATTTTATTTCCTATTCTTATTCTTTCTATACAACCAAGCAATGCCCATGCCCGCGCGCTCTGCCCATTCGTATAAAACGAGAGGTGATACATACGCAAATACCACCATGATCCATATGTATGTACCTATGCAGTGCTTCAAAATCAACGATAAAAAGGACAAGCTGTGTACGCATGCACGCATCGGATATCATGCTATTCCATCCCACCCAATCCCATCCCATCCTATTCATCAATCATATCATATCATATCATACCAAAGGCAAATCATCAATAACAAATCCGCGTCTCATATCTTCAAATGTCGGCTTGCCACCAACATCCCCAAGATCCCAATTCATCCTAAACCCAATCCATATCCCCAAAGATTCTACCAAGTATTTCCATGTCCATCTAATGCCAACTGAGAAGTAACTCCCGTCCTATCTTCCCCATCCATCTTCGGCATAATCTGTCTTGGATTCACAAATTGCTCCTGTCTCACTTCCCCCATCTCTACATCCTCATCGTGATGCACCTCAACCCCATCTTCCAAGACTTTCGCCCAGGAATTCGCACTCATCACAGGTGAACTTGGCATCTCCACGTCCCTCAATTCCCTATGAACAGCCCCTACCAAATCAATCACATCCGAACTTCGTACATAGCCGAGATAATAAGGCGTGCCACTTGCACCAGCAACTTCATGTTCAAAGATTCTGCGACGATCACGCACTTCTGTAACATATTCATCGTTATATTCTCTCCAGATATCATTCTCGAAATCGTATATGTAGATCCAGTAATGACCACCACCAGCTTCACCACGATGAATAAATACTGTTTGAAGTTTATATTCATACTTTGTCATATTGGTGAATTGTTCATTTCGTTTTTGTTTGAGGAGTTGGATTTCTTCGTTGTTTCTCTCGATCTCTTGCCTTAATTCGACTTGGCGTTCTTCAAGCATAGTGATCAAGTCTGGATCAACTTCCATGTCATCCATCTCCTGTAAACTTTTAGTGAAATTTTGTGCCGCACATAGAGCATCGCAAACGGAAATGTCTTCTGTTGATATTTCCTGGCCGAGAGACTTTTGTCGCTCTTCCAAGGTATTGATACGGGCTTTCCATTTCCATGCTTCTTGACGACGGCGCATCAAGGTGGAGTCAGGATCTTCGGAGTCCATATATCTATCCAGGTATATTGTCTCTGGAAATATTACCGCATTTCTGTTCTTATATGCCGTGTGCTTGATATTATCGTAACGTGTTCGTTGGATTTGTACTTGTAAGATCGGAGGTAGTTTAGTAATGGATGCATATTGTGGTTGAACAGTACCATCAATATGTACCTGCTGTTCATCAAAAACCACATCCAATGCTTCATAAATATCTCGGGATTTGTATTCATCCGGAAAAATGATGAGATTAGCCCATGGCTCAACTTTCTTCTCTAGCTTTTGCGCCTTTCGGAGGTATGAGGCATTCGCACCATAGAACGTGTCCCTAATGTTGTCTATTTGCTCGCCAGAGATAGGATCGATACTTGTTGGCTTTATAGCACATTGCAAACGAAACATGACGTTTCCGATAACCTCTGTGACATCTTGCTGAGATCCAAATTTCCATAGATCGTCATCGGTGATGACCTCTTTATCATTTGTCTGTATCGAAAGGCCAGCCTTATTTCTTGGAGGAATTGGAGGTGGCATATCTGGCGCGGCAGGGATGATGTCTGAAGCTGGAGATACCGAATCACCATTGACCATAACAGCGTCATCAAAATTACTACCGGTATCCTCTGTCTTGGTGTCCCAGACTTTTTCTGCGGCGGCACTCGTTTTCCCTACAGCATCAGAATATGGAGGTAGACCATCCATATCCGGTGCATCTACCAATGTACCTTCACTGCTATCATCACGCTCATTTATGTCTTTTTCTTCAGGCCGGTCAACCATCTCAATATCATCATCAGTTGAAGGTGGAGGAGGAAAGGTCACTGTCGGGGGACCTTCTGGGCCAAAAAAAGGGCTCGTTATAGAAGCGATGTTTGGCGGATCACTTGGGCTACTGATAGAAGCTCGACGGAAATTCGCTTCAGCTGCTGAGCTGAATATAGTCAATTCGGCCAACTCTCTAGTAGGTTTGATGGATCTTGTTGAGGCAGTCTTCAGATTTTCAAACAAGTCGTGTAACTCAGTCACAACTATTTTACGATTAGTAGAATCTCTTGACCGACAAAATATGCGACACTCACATTTCTGGGCTTTGATAATTTCGGCCTTACTGACAGCACGACCTCCAACACGCTTTTTATTAATATCCTTTTCGTTCAGGGACATGCGGTTTCGTTCGAAATTCATGACAACATCTCGAACGGATTTTACGGTATAGTAATACTGTAGAAGACTGTTTAGATAGCAAGTATTCCCAATGTTGTCCAGGCCGACAGGTTGATTAGCTGTTGACTTTACTGCTTGAATATCGGCATTTGGATCGTCGAGTTTCCTTAATAAGTAACTACTCTGACGATCGTGAGCAATTACTCGAAATGCTTCTGTGTAGCTATCTGATGATCCGGCAGGAGCCCCAGCCCTCAAACTTTCGTAATAGGCGAGTACAGTATCATCCGGAGCTCTTCGATCGTTAATTTGGAGTCGATTGTAAGCCTCACCAACGTCAAGATTTGAATCTTCAGTTCCCGACTCCATGGATGTAGCCGCACGTTGTAGGGTATAATCATCGCCACGCTTGTTGGCAATAGCCCTTAAGGCTTTTGCAACTTTATTCTTATCACCCTCAAAAGACTATTAGTAAGTTAGCCAGAATTCTTTTCACAACTATAAGAGTACTCAAGGTCATAAACATACCATTGCAACAGCAGCAGCTTCAATGCTATCGGATGCAGTATCTGAAGTAACGTTCAAAAACTCGAGAGCTTCTTCAAATGTCATTGATCTATCGTTCGCTACAGTTTCGATAGCGCTGCTCTGTCTATCCTTAGCTATAACAAGCAAGCATTCGCGTGCCTCCTCTTTTTGGCGAGGAGCAGAATCAACGCGGGACTTATAAACACCGATAATGTAGTCATCGGCCTCGGTCACAGTCTCACTTCTCTGCAGCGCGAAGAATGAGTAAGCCGTCTCAATATCTTTCAGGCTGACTTCGCCAGTTGACACGATTATTGTAGCCTTTGTTTGTAGATCAGAACTATGACGTCCATTGCCGAGCTCTCGCAGACAGTCCAGATAGTATGGTTTGTTCTTCGGATCACATTGGCATTGTCGGTCATAGCTCCAGGCTAACAGTTCGTCCGTGAATCGCTCCACTGCGCCTAAACTGGCGTAATAAGGATGCGCTACTGTATCTATATCTTGAACAGCATCTCTGTCTCTCTTTGGATAATCGATGCAAGCCAAAGATCGTCGAATATCAGGCAGAGCAGAGACGGGCAACTCGCGTCGTTGGAACCCAGGTAACTTTTGCTCTACTTCTGGTCGCTCGTAAATGAGCTGATCAACTTCGAACTTGACATCGTCTATGAATTCACGATTCTTATCATCAATGGTGGGCAAATTCCAAAATTGAGCAAATTCTTCCTGAAACGAAAGTTAGTAATGTTATTGATTTGTGAGAGCTTTGTGAGCTAAACCCCGAAGCATAAGATATAGTATGGTGGTGGGATACATACTTCGGGCTCAGATGATGGCTCCAGTCTAGATTCAAATCCCAAATAGCGTAGGATGCCGTCGCAATCGTCTCCAAATGCCAATCTGAACCTTTTATTCCTTGCTGCAATATTCTTTCTAGTCTCACCTCCTGCGTCTTGCAAATATTGACGAAGATTGGAGAGAACTTGGATTGGGTATAACGGCCTTTGCCCTTCGAATCTGGTGGGATTTGCCTCAATCTCTTTCCTTCCACGAACTATAATATCTTGATGATTTATCAGGAGAGAAACCATGCTCGGAGACAACCTAGGTTGCTGTATTTTGACTTCAACTTTGACTGGACAGGTAGCCGCAGTGCATGCAAATTGATGCTCCACGAATTTGTACGCCCCTTTCGAGTCCTTCAACCATCTGAAATTAACTACTCGAAAGTGATGGAGCGGATTTTCCGGATCCTGAGAACTACAAGGGGTTTGTCCATTTTTCCAGTCCCGAAAATCCACAGTTGTGAGGAAATGATATCGGCAGTTAGAACAGTACGCAGCTATCTTGCAGATTGTTGTGGGATCTGGTCCCTCAAGTGGACGCAGAGTGGTTGCCGTTTGAGAGTCTTTAATATGAAGAATATGGCGACAATGGGAGCCTAGGTCAATATACGTGCCATTGAATATTGGCGCAGGATCTATGAGAAGATGTTTGCCGGTCTTTGCGCTTCTTTTTAAATCGTAATCGAGTAGATCTCTCAGTAACCTAGGAGCCGTCTTCCCTACATGAGCACATGTCATTAGCCAAGCTTCAGGACATACGAAAGTCATCAAGTCATCAAGTTCGAAAGGAAGGCGCGTCGCAGAACTTGCCTGGGCCAGGTTCCTTCTCGTAGTCAAACATAGCACCTCCCTTATCTGCCGCTCACTCTACCTAGTGATATTACGTAGTTCGTTGCCAACTGAAATGATCTGGGCCAATTTTGCTACCCCGCCACTAGAAAGGTTGTAGACTCGAATTTATGGTGAGATTGAGAATAAGATCAATATTTTTGCTAGCATGCGAAAGGATCCCTTTTGAAAAGACGCTTGAAGATGAGAGGAAGCTTTGTGCCCAACCAGGCAGGTACTTGATGTAATATTGGTTGATGGTGTAACGGTGGTTGAATCTTCAAATTTGGCCAGGAGGAATACAAAAGCATCAAAAGAATGGGAACAGGAACATTAAGAAGAGAAGTTGTTATGGGTTTTAAAGGAAAGAGGTATCTTTAATATTTGTACAATTTCCTGTTAAGTGTGTGTGTGGGCCAACATGTATTTATTTCTTCTGTATGTATTCTCATCTAATAAAAAGGATGGTACAGATGATACCGGTAGTGGTGGTGGTGGTGGGCTATCTTGCTTGACCGGAAGCTCTTGGTGATGACGGAAATAAACCAACCCTTTAGCCCGATGGATCGCGGCTACGCACAACCTACAGTGTTTAGCGGCATGTTCCGTCTAAAAGCCCCAGATCTATCAACCTCAAGTCAGCGACATAGCGACTTTTAAGATCTTGATTTCAATTATTGATTTTCCACATTACCCCAATATGGCACCGAATAGTGAAGCCTACCACCCCAAAGATGCCCTCAAAGCAGGCATCAACGGTGCTTTGATTACTGGAACGGCTGGTGCTTTGGCTTCCGCGATTCAAAATAGTTTACACAAGAAGAATATCGGAGCGATGGGCGTCTTTACTAGGACAGGAAGCACAGCTTTCATATTCAGTAAGCCCACCAAATCGGATCATCTGGCCGCCATCATGTTGACTCTTTCCAGCTGCGGTGGGAGGAACATATGAATTTACAAAATACGCATCTGCCAATCTGCGAGAGAAGGATGACAGTTTCAACGCTGCGATTGGAGGATTTTTAGCTGGATCGGTCCTGGGAATGAAATGTGAGTGCTCTCACAAATTTATCGGGGCCAATTGATGCTAATTCATTGATAGTCGGATCAACTCCTGCGGTTCTTGGATTCGGCGCCATGACGGCAGTTGTGCTAAGTGCATTCAATTATACTGGCGGTGCTCTATCGGGATACAAGAGAGATCCAGATGTAGACGAGTTTGAGCGAAAGGAACATTTGAGGAAAAACCGAAGGATACCTCTTGAACAGACCATATCCGAATTGGGCGAGGGACGAGGTATGTTTATCCACCCATCTTGAAGAACATTCGACTAATTACTTGAAGGCATATATGGACCGGGTTATGATGAGAGAAGAAGAGAGAGAATCAAGGAAAGATATGGTATTGATGTACCAGCTAGATCTTAAAGACCCTTGTATTCATAATATGGAGGCCTCGAACAACAATGTATATATGTTTAGGCCTTGCAAAATGGTTCTGAAATTGCAGGTTTTTTTGGAACGTGAAGATATATGTTCCAGTTTTATGAGCTGATGGCTACCTCATCATCATAACAATCTGGAGGGTATTCATAACGCCCTAGAGCACGAATATGTAGTTCGAGGGTGGTTTGTTCTTTCGTGGAAACAAGAAGACAAAACAATCGGCGGTTTTTCCATCCCTCACGAGAAAATGTATCAACATCTGAATCCCCCCCCAAAAATAGTACAATTGTTTATTTTATTACTTTGCTACAGATTTGATCCAGAGCAAACTTCTAACCTCTCGCCTTCTGACCTCGTAATCAAATCACGTGCGCCAGATAAATATTGAACTACTGCCGGCAAATACTAAACTGTTCATTTAACCCCGCAATATACTGTGACCCTCGTCCATCTCCTCATTCATCCCCTCATTGATCGACACAGTTTGCACATTTAAAAGGTCAGCAGTTCTTGTAGATTCCCAGGCTTTTCATTTTCAAAAAAGCACGATTTGCAATCTTCTCGCGTGCCTTCACTTCAAATCTGGGATCATAATAAAGTTGTACGGCCTCGCTGTCAGTCGAAAAGTGGTGTGCTAGAAATATCAAGGTCATCTGCCTCCACCTCTATTCTCCCCAAGCCGCTGAAGTCATCGTTCACTCAACTTCTGTGGCAAATTAAGATTTTGGAACTGATAAAATCTGCTGGCGTGTTTCGAGAAGACCTGTCGTATAGTATTCCAGTGGTTTTATATACTACAATAAATCTTTCGATATAATGGAGAAGGCAGTACGTGCGCCGTTCAAGCAATCAGCAGGATCGTCGCAGGATGTCAAGGAACGTTTCTATCGACACTTTCAAGGAGAAGTGACAGGCAAGTCTACAACCACCTGACCACAGAATTGGAATTCCAAGAATGTTAATGTTTCAATAGATCTTCAAGAGCGAATAGGCCAGCTCAAAAACCTCTCCTTAGTTGGAGGAGAAAGGCAAGATGCTACAGACCACTGCCTCGCTAGTATTACAAGACTATCTAGTGAAGTTGCCGATGCCCATGATTACCTTCCAGCATATGATCAGAGAACTTATGCTCAGGCAAGTACATCTTTTGAAGAGTGATGTATCTTATATTAATGACGGTCAGGCCATTAAAGCTCTCTCGGAGAATCTTCAAGAGGTAAAATCCAAGGCCGCACCGAGAGCTAAATTTCGGTTCAAATCTACGAGCAAGAATAGTTCCGCGGTTTCTATTAATGATGCCGCTCAGCTAGCTCAGGAAAGTATCGGTGCTGCTAACTTGAAGCCGACCATTTTATCCTCCACGGAATCATCAATGGTTACAACGCCCGCCAATCTGGTGACACCACCCGGCGAAGACAGTGCCAGAGATGTTGTTGGGGATCTGCCTTCATTTCCAAAGAATTACAATGCCGAGATGGCCAATGCCCCTGGCCCAATCAGGAAGCCGAGTTTCTCAGAAGCAAGCACTATCAACATCACAGGTCATACTGGTCTTCATATCATCCTACCTTCCTCAGCATCCCGTGCAACTTCGTCTGGAGCCATAACGAAACTGAACAAGTGTATCGTTGATATGTCAGTACCGACGGCCAATGGAGCCCCCTTTGCTGGGCTTGCCTTGAAGAACATCAAGCATTCTTTAGTTATAGCTGGGCATGTTGCAGGCGCAGCACATATTACTGGTATTGAGGATAGCATAATTGTCGTCACGTCAAGACAAGTCAGAATGCATGAGTGTAAGAATGTAGATATATATCTGCATTGTGCTAGCAGGCCCATTATCGAGGACTGTAGCAATGTCAGGTTCGCACCTATCCCGAATTCGCAAGTAAGTAGTATCGTGCTGTCGAGATGTTCACCAACACTAACACCATGTTTAGAATGTTACAGATCAATCCATTAAGAACCAGTGGGATCAGGTTGATGATTTTAAATGGCTGAGAGTAGAGCATAGCCCAAACTGGAGTGTATTACCCGAAGAGGAGAGATTAAAAGAGGAAGTTTGGACAGATGTTATACCAGGAGGGCCTGGGGTCGGACTTGATGATATCCTGAAGAAGATTGGGCTTACTGGACGATAGTTTCTTTTCATACCCCTGAGTGCCGTATCATATAGTCTTCTAATGCGGAATAGCGAGCGATGTATAAGCAATGAGAGGTCAGGTAATGCGATAGCGGAGTAATAAAATATTTAATTTTGTGATTCAATATTCTTAATATTGTATGAGATCCATAAGCATCGTAACTGAAAACGAGTGAGCATATGACCTTACTCGAGCTTCCAGTCACCTCATATTATTAGGGCTCTCTAGCTTCCCTCCCCCTTCCTGCCAAAACTTTGCAACTAGTTCGGCGCCATCCAAGTGCCTCGGCACACGACAACTCTTTAAAATACCGGATTAACCATAAGGGTTTGTGATGTAGCGTAGCGTACCTCACAAGGTGTCCTATCGCCCTGAGCACCCGACGGGTCCCATGCGGTCTCATTCTTCATAAAACGTGTTCCCCGATATGAAAGTAATGCTTGCTTGCTTGCTTGCTTTCTCTCTCTCTTTATTATCTTTCCCAGGCTATCCGCTCTCTCAAGTTTCCATTTTAACTCCCGATGCTCTCCCTTCTCGCTCTTCTTTCATATCCAATCCTACTTTCATCAACAAATTCAACACCTCCTTCTGTTGCCTAATCTTCTCCTCACACTCTCTGATCTCCTCTTCCTGATCCTCAATGGTTCTATGCATATCCGGCATACCCTTCACACTTGCCCTCGCCTTTTGTAATTTGTGTTTGATGCCATCGGTCGCGGCGTAGATATCTTTGATATTTAATGGCCCGGTACTATTTGCATTGAACGAAGGCGTGGCGCCTGGCGGGGAAGCTGCGGATGGATTGCTTGGAGAGAGGTTTTGAAGACGTGAAAGTGTTTCGCAAAGAACGGGGATTGTGTCGATGGAATCTGCGGTAAGACCCTCAGGGAGAATCATTGTTGGAGGGGTTTGAGAGGATACAGCTTGTGATGGAGTGGTCGTCATCTTTTCCCTATCAACAATCGGTGAATCGACAACCTTTCGTATTGATTATGGGAGCCAACGTCCGGACCCGAGTAAGTAATTCTATGATATCTTCAAATCTTCAAATCTTCAAATCCTCAAAATCAAATCGGATCAGTCCTGTCATCAGACAAAATGCATGTATGATTGATTGGATGTGGAGGGGTCAGCAAGGTAAGGTGTACCTAGGTAGGATTGTTCGCTCTTATCGCGGCCAGTTTCGCAAAAGGCGTGAAAACCACCCCACCAAAAGCGCAAAAAGCTTCTTAAAGTTATTTCTCAACAAACCAAACCCAAGCCCGATTCCACTTTGCTGTTATCTCAATTCACTTCAAAGGTCTCTCTCAAGTCTTCTTCCATTATTGTACATAACATTATTGAAGGATTAATATAGATATTTAGAATTGTTCTGTCTCTCGTAAGTTGATATTAGGTCCCTTCCTTTCCTTGACTCTTTGACTCTTTGTTTCGCGGTACCGAATCTTGAGCTGATATAGCCTGTGTTCAGATTCGAAACAAACCATCTCGCCAAAATGGTCCAAGTCGAGAATAAAGCTGTCCTGAGTACGTCCCAAAAGATTCCACGCATCCTCAAATCTACTCCTTATATAATCTGAAAAGATTTGTATGTCCAATCTGTTCTGAAGATTGGAATGATCTGTTTGGCATGTCCATAACTGCAGCTCTGTCCACGATGCATCGAACTTCTATACCAACAGTTCAGCTCAATACTGAGAAATTATTACCCCCTTTACCTCCAACGAAGAAAAAGCCAGATTACATACTTGCACTATTTTATATACTTGTATATCTTGAAGTCTCGTGGCTAATTGTGATGGTTTGGCGCAGTTGTCATTGATGGATGGGGAGTTCCAGGGGAAAACTCACCTAAAGATGGAGATGCTATTACAAATGCGGAAACTCCAGTAATGGACGCTTTCGCAACCACCGATGGATACACCAAGCTTGAGGCATCCTCTTTGGCAGTAGGACTTCCCGAGGGCCTCATGGGCAACTCGGAGGTCGGGCATTTGAACATTGGTGCTGGACGAGTCGTATGGCAGGATGTAGTCAGAATTGACCAAACAATCAAAAAGGGGGAGTTGAACAAGAACGAGGTTGTTATGAAGGCATTCAAGGCTGCTAAGGATGGCAATGGACGTCTCCACCTTTGTGGTTTGATCTCCGATGGTGGTGTTGTAGGTACTCCTGGTTTAATTGTTAGGCGCAATACTTACTCGAGTAATAACAGCACGCCAAGCAAGATCACCTCTACGCCCTCCTGAAAGTTGCAAAGGAACTCGATATTCCCCATGTCTATATTCACTTCTTTGGTGATGGACGTGACACCGATCCCAAATCCGGCGCTGGTTACATGGAAGCCCTTCTAGAGAAGATCAAGGAAATTGGAATCGGCGAGGTTGCAACAGTTGTTGGCAGATACTATGCTATGGACCGTGATAAGCGATGGGACAGAGTCGAAGTTGCGTTGAACGGTCTATGCATCGGTGAAGGAGAGGAGAGCAGTGACCCAGTCAAGACAATTAAGGAGAGATATGAGAAGGGCGAGAATGATGAGTTCTTGAAGCCTATTATTCTAGGAGGAAAGGAGGCTCGTATCCAGGGTAAACATGTCGAGATTCTATAAACCTCGTGAGCCATACTAACATTCCCAGATAACGACCAGGTTTTCTTCTTCAACTACCGCTCCGATCGTGTTCGAGAGATCACCCTGCTCCTTGGTGATGTCGACCGTTCACCAAAACCAGACTTCGCCTACCCAAAGAACATCACCCTCACTACTATGACCCAATATAAGCTCGACTACCCATTCGAGATCGCATTCAAGCCTCAGCACATGGGTAACGTTTTGGCCGAAACTCTCGGTGCTCAAGGTGTCAACCAGGTTCACGTTGCCGAGACCGAGAAATACGCTCACGTCACATTCTTCTTCAACGGAGGTGTCGAAAAGATGTTCCCTCTCGAGGTTAGAGACGAATCGCAAGATCTCGTACCATCAAACAAGAGCGTTGCTACCTACGACAAAGCCCCAGAGATGAGTGCTGCAGGCGTCGCCAAGCAAATGAGCAAGCGTATCTCGGAAGGAAAATTCGAGTTCGTCATGAACAACTTTGCGCCACCTGACATGGTTGGACACACCGGTGTCTATGAAGCTGCGGTAATTGGTGTTGCTGCTACTGATAAGGCTATTGGCGAGATCTATGAGACTTGCAAAAAGGAGGGATATGTTCTTTTCATCACCTCTGATCACGGGTACGTCTTCCTCTTTATCCTCCGTTTCCCCTTTCTCACGAGCCATACTAACAATAATTTGTTTTAGGAACGCCGAAGAAATGAAGTTCGCCGACGGCAAACCAAAAACCTCCCACACTACCAACAAAGTGCCATTCATCATGGCCAACGCTCCCCAAGGCTGGTCTCTCAAGCAAACAGACGAAGGTGTTCTAGGTGATGTAGCACCTACGATCCTGGAAGTTATGGGCTTGAAACAACCCGAGGAGATGACAGGATCCAGTCTTTTGGTCAAGAGTTAGATTACCCACTCAGCGTTGAAATGGATTTACGAATTGTTCCGATTTTTTGTTACTGCATTGTTATGATTAAATGAACTTTGCTTTTTTTTCGTTTTTGTTTTTTTTTTCGGGGGAGCGAGCATAAAACCACAGAATCGAAAGCTAAAATTTCTTATTTTACAGGCAAAGGTACAAAGAGAACTCACGATGAGACTAAATAGAGGCTACATGAAACACAGATTGAGAGATGTATGTATAGATACCCTAAATGCATAGCGATAGAGTATTGTTACATTGTTGCTATGACCGATGACCCTGCTTTCAAATCTTCGCCTTCATCTTCTTGGGATGGTCTTTCTCCCACTGCTCAGCAATTTTATTCTCCCTCTCCATCCGCGCCACCAACCCATCATACAAATCCTTATACACTCCTCCTTCCTCGATCAAATTCGCCGGCTTTCCCTTATCGTAATTGAAGAATGTCATATATCCTTCGTTCTGAGCGACGATCGCTTGCTGTCTCAATGACCATATTGTCGTGATGCCAAAGTATCGATCGGGAAGTACTTTTGTTATGCGGTTTGCCACGAGGAGCTACATCCAAGACATCAGTCATGGTTCTAGGTGAAGCTGGGTAAGTCTACCTACTGAATCCGGAAATTTCACGGGCCTCTTTAAGTTTAAAGTCAACGATTGAACGACACATCCAATGTGCCTCACGTTCATGAAATCGTCAAATCGTTCCTTGCCCAACCATTTCTCGAACGAAAAAATCACACGCATGTTGCAGGCCGTCATGTAGTGCATGTAGCCGTGATTTTTGACGTGTTTGAAGGGGTCTTGATCGTCGGACCAGTTCACGCCACATTCGGTCATGGTTTCTCGATCGTATCCCATTTCGAGGGCGATAGCAATTACCTTTTCACGAAGTGGTGCGTAGAGAGGGCCGCCACCGGGAGCTTGATAGGACGATCCATGTAGGAGAGAGCCAATGTCCTCGGAGACCATTATTGAAAACTTGAAGGTTTTTTTTCGAAGCTTGTAATTTCTTATGGAGGGAGGTATGGTGGAATATGTTTATTTGGTGGGTAGAATCGCCAATTACTTTGGAAGTTAAGTATTAAGCCTTGAATATTAAACTTCCATT
This sequence comes from Ciborinia camelliae, assembly GCA_025890175.1. NCBI lineage: Eukaryota > Fungi > Ascomycota > Leotiomycetes > Helotiales > Sclerotiniaceae > Ciborinia > Ciborinia camelliae. Next base: position 786,561 of record JANPYM010000010.1, read on the forward strand.
ACTCTAGAGTTAAAGAGTCAGAGAGTTCAAAACAAGGTCAAACAAAAATAGCCTCCCCTAGTCACATGTCCTGTTGGATCACTCCGTAGTAACGTTCTGCCGTACTGCCGAGGCTTTCGGATCATGCCAACTGTTATTACATGCAGTACCTACTCCATCCAGCTTTGCTTCAAGAGCCTCTGTGGGCAAACGCCAAACGCTTCACGGTTCACGATTCAGCTCGTTATTAAAACAGCACCAATATACCTATGCATGAGAGTGGGCACCCTTCCAGGATCAAGACACGGGCTACCTACTTATAAACGGTTGCCTCGGACAGAACTTCAGAAGGCTGCATGTCTCATTTCATGCAGCCGTTTGGTAAACTGGATACCCTGGCACAGTAAGCGGAAGGAATCAGGCCGAGTCAATTGTTAATGTGCTTGCTTGATGTTGATTCTTCGAGTCTTCCACATCACATTCTTACAAACATTTTTAAAGATGCCTTCCAAAATTTCAATCGATCTTGATCTTGATGAGAGCAACTTATTATTGCCAGCTGTAATAGACTTGAGAGCGCAGGCAGAACCGAACAAACTCTTCTGCGCTTTGCTGAACTCTGCAAACGTTCAAGATGGGCTGGTCAACGTATCATACAGCGACTATGCTAATGCCATTAACAGATGTTCATGGTGGCTCGAGGAGAAGTTAGGAAAGGGGGATGGTTTGACTTTGAAGACCATTGGATATTTTGGACCTCCTGATATTCGACAAACTATCGTCGCTTTGGCAGTTTCTAAAATCAACCATAAGGTAAAACTTTACAATAACTATAACTCCACTGTGGCTAAGATATCCCATAGGCTTTGCTGTTATCTTCACGAAACTCCGCCGAAGGAATACTCAGATTACTTGATGCGTGTGACTGCCACAACCTTATTGTAGCTCAAGACTGGCCAGCCCTTACTCCCGTTGTGAACGTTCTTACATCGAAGAAAAGGTTACAAGTTCTGCCTTTTGAGGGTATCGCGCACTGGCTTGATCATGCCAAAGTTCTTCCGTATTTATTCGATACTACACTCGAGAAGGATGCAAGCCGACCCTGTGTGATCTTGCACAGCTCAGGATCGACAGGTATGTAGTTACGCCCCCCTTCAAGTACGACAACTAATTTGATTCAGGATTTCCAAAGCCTGTTGTCTACACTTTTGGTGCCCTCGCATCGTATCGCACATTTCTGGAGCCCCAAGAAGTTATAGCGGGAGCGAAAAGGACAATGGTTGATCTTTGGAAAAATAAAGTAACATATGTTGCTTTTCCAACTTCACATGTATGCAGACACACTCACTTCTAGCTGGACGTTATTGACTGAAAATAGATGGTCGGTTTCCTATGCGGAACCGCCTTCAATGTATACTGGGGTATGACCCCGATCTTTGGGCCTGGCACTGTCGTCCCTACGCCGAAATTGGCTGCTGCAATCCACCAACTTGAAATTTGCAAATCAACTGTCTTGCCAGTTTCGGTATTAGAGCCGCTGGCTAGCGTACCCGAATACCTTGAAGGACTTCGAAGCCTCGAGCTGGCCATTTGGTGTGGTTCACCCTTCAGTTCCTCTATTATTCCGAATAAGATCCGATCGCTTGTTCCTATCAATGCCGGTTATGGCGCAACGGAAGCTGGACCTTTTATCACACAAGTAGAAAGTCAAGACGACTTCGAATATATGAGCTTCAGTCCTCTCATGGGAGCACGATTCCAGCCATATGAAAATAACCTCTACGAAATGATTATCGAGAAGAAGCCCGAGCTTCAAGGCGCTCAGCACATCTTCTGTTCTTTCCCCGAACTGAGCGAATGGCACTCCAAGGATCTATTCTCGAAACATGCCACAAAACCAGACTTGTGGCGGTACGAAGGACGCACTGATGATATCTTGGTGCTATCCACTGGCGGCAACATCAATCCTCTTTTTATGGAAGGCGTCCTTATGACACATCCAAAGGTCATTTCTGCACTTCTCGTCGGGGAAGGGAGGCCAGAGACAGCCTGGCTCATAGAGGTTTGTGATCCGCCACAAAATGTCGTGGATTCTCAAGCACTGGTTGAGGAGCTGTGGAGTACGATAGAGAAGGCCAATGATGAGGCTCACGTAAGAATTGAGGCCAAAGTTAGGAAATCCAATATCGTCTTTGTCACGAAGGAGAAACCCATGTTGAGAGCAGCAAAGGGAAGTATTCAGCGCAAGGCGACTATTCGTGCATATCGCGGAGAATTAGATGCGTTGTATAGTAATTAGTTATGATTGCGTCTGAGATCAGAAGTAAAAGATAGTACCACATATGAGAAAAATCCTTGAATGAGAATGTTATTGTGTAGACCATAGAGGGCAATGACTGACATTACGACTTGATAGTATATATACTAAATCGACTATAATATCCCTAATGTACCTATGGATACCATAAACATCATAGTTCTTTCCACATAGTATAAATCCAAAGGGAAGCATACGGCCAAGAAACTGGAAAATCAGTTCATTCAAACTGGGAATTTACGGAGGATACACCATTAAGAAGTGCATTAGAGCTATTGGCCCAAGAACTTTGTGGTTGGCCCTATTACCCGATGACAAATTCTTCGGGAAGTGAGGGTTATCAAAACAGGGCAGATGGGCGCGGTGTTGGGAAATACAATGGATGGGGTGGAGGGGTCAACCACTTCGATGCACGCAGTCCTCTTTTTGGAGAAAACGATGCTCATCTTGTCCATCTCAGCACCCTAGGTCTAGCACTTACTATAAGTGGGGTCACCTATATCGGGTATGAATACGGCTGGATCAACATACTCGTATGGTATTGGATTCCATATCTATGGGTAAATCACTGGCTTGGTGAGTACAAAAAGCTATATCAAATTGAGATTTCAAATTATTAACAAGTATTTAGTGGCTATCGCTTATTTACACCATACCGATCCAGCCCTGCCAAAGTATCAACCGGAAGCTTGGACATATGGATACACGAGGAGCTGCAGCCACGATTGATCGAGAGTTCGGCTTTATCGGACACTATTTCCTACATGACATTGTTGAAACTCATGTTTTACATCACACCGTCCCGACCATCCCCCATTACCATGCGCGGGAAGCTACTGAGGCAATCAAGAGGGTCATGGGTGAGCACTATAAATCCGACACCAAGAACGGCGCCTTCGGCTTTCTGGCGAGTATGTGGCAAAATATTAGGTGGTGTCAATGGGTGGAGCCCTGCGAGGGAGCTGTAGGGGATGGTAAGGCAATCTGGTTCTACCGGAACTCGAACCACTTAGGGGTCCCCTTCGGTGGTTGCAGCAAAGAATGAATAGGGGCCCTAGCAAGTTTGAAATTAGAATCACACTAAATGTATCTTCGCTTGTGACGATCAGACATCTTTAGACACGTGAGGGTCTATTTCACTTCTGCACATGGGGGAACAGGGCAGCCAAAGTGAGCATTTAGAAATCAGACTTTGCGGGACAATATCTGCCTCGTTTCTCGACTCCCTGAAATTGAATAAACTAATTGATACTACATCATTACAAAGAACCGACTAAGAAATTCGCTCATATCGAATTACTGGGTAGCTTTTTAATAGATCCGGTATCTAGAATCTATCTACTAGGGAGATATTTAGATAGATATAATTTGAATTGCATTATTAATGACGGGGGTTCAAGTTTAGCGGCGCTTGTTAACTACGTAGGTATACCTTAGTCTACCATTGTAAGCATCGCTAAGCTCTAGCGTACTACTGTAGCGGGCGTCAAGAGCGACGGATTAGATTACTGTAAGAATGCAGAGCAGATATAAATGATAGAAAATAGATTGCTTATGTCACACGCGTCACATAGAGTCATGTAGATGAAATCGTAGATCGGCAATCAGATAAAAGAACTATGCTAAGGAGAAAAGGGTCCTGATCACCAACTGATATAAATGGTGATCACGTGACTAGCTAAATGACATAAGTGTTAATTTTTGAGCCTCAAAAATGTTGCTCCCGAGGGTGGAAGGATTAATAATACAGTACCGTGACAGTAACTAACTGCCTCGGTAATTCTTACGAACGAACCAACAAATGCCAACAATCGTCGAAGGTATTGGAAGAAATCGCGCAAGTGCATGTATTGGTTGTAGCTGCATCTCTTAATTCATCATGCCTAAAACTAATTGAAAGTTCGGCATTGTGGGTGGGTGGGATTTAGGGGATGCGGGGATAGTGTTTACCATGTCTCCTCCTTCCCCCAATTCCATATCTTCCTCCCAGAGGCGCTCGCCCAGCGGCAGTCTCCTTTTTCAAGCCTACTCTGATATCTTGAATCTTAATCACTTCAACCACAAATTTCATCATGCCGCCTTTGACAGGTTCTGGCATGGAACTCGCAAAAGTTAATGATAAGGATGTATCTGCAGATCCATCAAATCAGTCACAATCACGAGAATCAGACAATGAAGCGTCAGAATCAGCCATTCTACAGGACTGGGATTCTCCCAGTGATCTAGGAGACCCAAAGAACTGGAGCATAGGTCAAAAAATGATCCATACAGCAGTTCCAGGAGTTTTTGGTTTCTCTGTGTCAGTCGGTTCTTACTATTCTTCTCTACTCTTTCCATTACATCATTGCAGGCTCTTGAGACCAAATTTTGACTGACGAATGAATACCTTCAGTGCTTTTGGGACCTCGGTATATGCGCCTGGTATCCCAAAAATTGCCAAGGAGATGGAAGTCAGTGTTGAGGTGGCGACTTTGGGCATATCACTTTACTCACTTGGACTAGGTAACATTCCCTCCATATTATGCTGAACGACGGATAGCTGACATCTCCACGCTCTAGCATTAGGTCCCATGATAGGCGCACCAATATCGGAAAGCAAAGGCCGTAAAGCTGTCTACATTCTCACTATCCCTATATTCCTCCTCTTTGTCATGGCTTCCGGCCTCTCCAAGAACATAACATCGCTGTTAGTATGCCGCTTCTTTGCTGGGGCCTTTGGGGCACCTTGTCTAGCAATTGGCGGTGGAACAGTCGCAGATCTTTGGGATATGAAGTATGGTGGTGGCCTTGCTGCCGTCCTATTCGTACAAACCATGTTCCTTGGCCCTAGTCTAGGACCATTAATCGGAGGTTATGCGCTAGAGACACGGGGACATTGGACATGGTTGATGTGGGTGATGATTCTGGTGACGGGGCCCTTGTATCTCATTCTATTCTGGTCCAGCGAGACTTCAAAAAAGGAAATATTACGACGAAGAGCCAAAGTCAGAGGATTGCCTGAACCGCCACGGCCACCGCCATTGATAGCGATGAAGATGCTATTCGTCATTACACTATATCGACCATTGAAAATGTTGTTGACAGACCCAATCGTGGCTTTCTTGGCACTATATTGTTCTTTTGCATTTGGTGTTCTGTTTGCCTTTTTTGATGCGTACCCGTATGTTTTTATGGGTACATACGGATTCACCATTGCTCAATCTGGCCTTGCGTTCTTGGGCATATTTGTTGGAACTATATTATCAGTTCTCACATTCTATATCTTTGACAGAACACTGTACGAACATGCAAAACGCAAAGTCGCGCCAGATATTATGCCACCACCAGAGGAACGTTTATACACAGCTATGATAGGGTCCTTTGGCATCCCTGTGGGACTATTTTGGTTTGCATGGGCGGCTCGTGAGGACGTTCACTGGATAGTTCCCACGCTTGCAGGTATCCCTTTTGGCTGGGGAATGTCCACTATTTTCGTAAGTTTTTGCCATTCCTCCCACTGGCATTTGCCCCAAATCCATTTTTATTCGCATTGCTGAATGTAATCTGTACGCAGTTTAGCGGTATTACCTACATCATAGACACATACGGAGCCCTCTTCGGTGCGTCGGCGATAGCTGGAAATGGATTTCTACGTTATATTTTCGGGGCCGTATTTCCTCTTTTCACACTACAAATGTATGAGAATCTAGGGATTGCTTGGGCGACTAGTACATTGGCATTTTTGTCTCTGATTATGTTGCCTATTCCCATGGTTCTATATAAATGGGGGCCAAAATTGAGGGCAAGGAGTAAATACATTTCTCAAATGTGAGAAATCTATGACTTCCAGATAGGCTAGCTCGATCAATTCAATTGATGCAGCTCTCAAAATACTTAATGGGCAGGCAAGCTCCAACCTCTATTATGAAGCACCCACCAGATTAACAACTTATTCAACTGTTTATTTTCTCATGTTATCTAAAATCGTTTTGTGCCACGCCAGATTGTGAATCAAGAAATACCTAGTACCTGGACAGCACGACCTCGGGAGTCTCAAAATAGGAACTGAAGCAAAGAGCTCTAAATTTAAATACTCAAGAAGTACGGTATCTGACCGGGGTCAAGCCCCTTCCACACAAATGGCATACCTTGCGAAAGTCCATCCATGTCAAATTTTCTCCCTCCAACCACTTCGCTGAAGTTCTGCATAGCCTCACGAAATTTCATCTCCGCCTGCCTTATGTCGGCACAACCACGTTCCAACAACCCTTTTGAATTGAACATATGGGCCAGAGTACCATTCTTGGACGCAAGATGTGGCCGATTGAACCTCGCTAGTAAAGCAATATGTTCCACGGCCTTATTTGCTGGTGGCAGGAAAGGCATAATATCCTTGACGCCTTTTTGTGTTGGTACAGGCGCGTACAGCGCAGAAGGGTGTAGAGGTAGAACGCCAGATGTTGCAACAGGTTCTCCACTATTCAAAACGTGGTGCGAGACCCCATTAAGAAATGCAACGTGAACGAGGATATCGATAAGGGCTGATCTCCGCACAAGTGGCGAGGCGGGAAATTCGATGACAAAAGCAGTTTCGGTGGCCTCGCGGACCCACGCTTGCAGCTCATTATCCAACGCAAGTGTCCTGTCAGAATCATAGTAAGCTTCAACGAAGGAGGTCATGAAGCCCAGAATAATAGAATGAAGAACGTTTCCGTCCTCAAAGAATGGCATGATTTTGATCGCGGGGCCATAAGTACAGTTTAGAAGACCGCGTGTTTTGCCTTATATGGCCATAGGGAACTTACAACCTGGTATATCACCCAGATCGTGATCTGTGGATGCATGACATTCGGGGACATGCTGAGTCCTAGCATGGATGGCCCGCAAACAGCATTATGGAGGTATAGTACTTTCTATATCCCCATCCAATCTTTCCAAGTTAGAAATTAATCCAAGATCCATAAAATCCAGATCAATCGGCTTTTTGTCCTTGGGCGCCAGTGGATGTGCACCCATACATGGTTCACGCTGCCTTGGTCTCCCATATTTATATTTCTCTCAAGAACTTTCCGAGGTTCTACATGACGACCTACCGCCACGGTAATATTCCTTATCGGCACCGCAGTGTATGTATGTCACGCGAACTCCTGAGAAATCTTGGCCCGGAGTCTGTGACGTTTGGGTGAGCAAGACATAATCATCTCGGGTGTTAACAGGCTTATCCTGATCTTTCCCTCTTTCCGTACAGGGAGGGTGCCAGTCACCAAATCTTTCATGTCCTCGTCAATATTGCTCAGATATCGCACGTCTTAGGATTGATCCAAGCATTGATGAAACTCCCAGAGATGGAAAATTGAAAGGGATTAGAGGGGCGATAAGACGAATGTATCGCGAGCCAACGAGTCGACTCCAGTGGATACCTAGGTAGGTATAACTCGGTTGATAGTACCGCTCAGATCTTTAAACTAGGGATGAACAGAACGAAGGGACGGGAATAAATTTATATCTCAGAACAGATACATGATCACAATAAGAAAGAGAACTTATAGAAACAAAACAATGCATCGAATTATCCCATTGTATCAGCCTATTAAACTCTCCGGTTTACGTATATGCAAGGTAGGTATGTATGTACTTCGCTTATTTCACCCATCTGATGGTCATCTCTTGGGTCGACCCCCCGCAACCGCTCCTCCCAACCTCCCAAATTTTCCCAAGCTAGTCCTCGATTTCGTATTCTGTGGTCCCGGTGAAACTGTACTTGGTGCCTCTTTAGTTGTCGCGGGTGCTCCCGATAACCTCGTTGAATCCTTGAAACTCCTACCATCGATACCCTCCATCCTCGATTCAAACCCACCAAATCCATCGTCCATATCTCCGCCAGGTCTCCTTGCCCTCCTCGCCCGCTCTTGTACACTTCTAAACTTCTCCAGTAATTCTACCCACCTGATACCACTCTCCTCCCTGCCTTTCAATCTGCTACTCCTATCATAATTTGACGGCCCCGCCGTGGTCTGAACGCTAAATGAAGGAGAAGAACCATGAGTTTCTGTGCCACTCTTCTGACGTTGATGTAAAGCAAAGGTAGAAATCGCGTCCACTACACTGTTATTACGAGATGAGGATGGTACGTACGCTCGAGGTGCTATGTGCAGATAACCTATTGCACTAACACTATTTAACCTATTCTTCAATGCTGCAAAGGCCGATGATTGGGGAAGTAGCATAAGAAGGCCGTAAAGACATTTGTAAAGATGAGGATATTTTTCGGGCTCAAGCAGTTGGAGACGGAGATCTGGGAAAATTGGTTAGTGGAATTCGAGATCCGTGATAGGCACCATACATGTAAAGACCGGAGATTCTAATAATTGTACCAGTTTATCGATTTGAATGAGCATATTGACTGTCATTTCGAGTTCGGCACTATTAGTGTTAGTGACGTTCCAAATACAGACTGCTCGTGCATACAATATCTGGAGAAGGTTATATGCCTGCTCATAAGCTTGCCCTAAAAGACACAGTGAGAAGGTGGCTACAGCATTGTAGCACCAAGACCTAAAAAGAGCGACGAAGAAAGCTTGCCCATCCTATGTAAATATTAGCAGATGATTATTCACGTATACATGGACATCACGAACCTTGTTTTCAATGTTTCGGAGCCTCTTTCTAAGATCTGCTAATTCCGGTGCAGTGATGAGGTTATTGTTAAGATTCTGTACCATAATGCTCGCGAATTCAACATCTTCTTCCTTTTCTATGCAATCCGCAAGAGTTCGATAGATTCGTTCTGCGCTTAGATTAATGCACAGTTGCCGAATAATCAAGTTTCCTCGAGTTTCGAGAAGCTTCCTGTCAGTAGAAAATAATTGAAGTAAGTTTACCATGAAAGAAGTAAAGTAGTCATCATCGCTATTTCTCGATATTTGAGAAAGTAGTTGAAGATCCTTGGTAACCACGGCTTCGGATGGATCAGAGAGTGTTTTGAGGAGAGCGGGGAATATGCCATCATTAAATGCAAGCAGTTTCTTAGGTGCTTTTCTGTGTAGCATGAGTAACCAATTGAGAGCTTCAACTCTGGTTACTTCGTGATCGTTCAGAAATAGCAACGTAAGCGAACTGACCGCTGCTGCATAATCTAGATCTACATGTACCTGGTATGGGGGCGTAGGCGTTTGTGCTTTGCTCGAGGGAGGTGGAGGAGTTTGTACTTCTATCTCCCTCTTATCAAGCTCACGAGATCCCGACAGGGATCCACGATTTGTGCCGGAAGAATCTCTCCGTTCATTGGGGTTGGACTCTTTCATGGCCAGAAATCTCGAAGGGGTTGAAGAAGGAATCTCTGAAGCAGTACCTTCGTCCGATAGCGACACAACGTAGGCCATTAAAGATGTGTTGACACGGGCGGCGGCTTGTCGAATTGTTTCCGCTCCACTAGCCATAGCAGGAAGCAGATGAGCCAATATCTTTGGGGCAAATGGAAGGACTTCTTCGGGGCAGATATCGAGAAATTCAACGATCCATCTTAACGATTCAAGCAAGCTGTCCTCTTCTGTTTGATGTTAGATGGTTGTGTCAAAGACGCCAGTACAATTTCTTACCCAATGGAGTATCTAAGTTCGCCGTAAGAATCTCAAGAATTTCTTTGTGGTTTACATGAACATCTTGGCCTGGCACCCAGTCATCATCGCTGCTGATATCTTTGTCATCTAAATCCATCTGTGAGTCGTCATCTCCGCCAGCGTCTGGTGCCAATGATCCTTCGCTGTCCATAGAGCCCGTCCGCTTTCGTTTGGTATCACTGCGTGATTTTCGGCTTTCTTCAATTCCTTTCTTGATGCGCGATATTCGCTTTATTTCGCCAAGAAATCTCTCAATCGCACCTTGAGTAGCCACGTGAACATCACGATTTGGATCACTTAAGAACTTGAATAGCCCGCCGAGAAATTCAGGGAGAAACGAAACAAGTTCTAGATCCGGAATAGAATCGAGTAAAGTTATCCATCCCACGAGAAAGGTGCGCGTGAATGGATTTATCACGTAAATCCGTTCTTTTAGTAAAGGAATGAAGCGGGCCAGGGAGAAGGCTGTAGGAAGGTCTTCGGAATCCTCAAGAGTTTCTTTATTCGACTCGGATGTGGAATCGTCAGTGTGAAGAATTGATACGTAGGTAGCTGCAGATTCGGAAACTATGTCTTTTATCAAACGATCTAGAAGTTCCGCACCGTTCTTTACAGAGAGTTCTGAGTCTGCCCCTAGCTGTTCGGGTATTAGTTCAAAAGTCGATTTGGCGGGTTCTACAATTTGACTTGCCTTGCATAGAGCGTCGAATATATCATTGAAATAAGGTAAAACTTCACCTTTTGCCACTTTGGCAATATTGTACATACTTTCGCACGCATAATACCTTACTCGAGCATCTTGATCTGTGAAGCAGGCAAGAACTGGTGGCACAATCTCATCAAGGTATCTCGCGAGGTCCTGTAAAAATATTAGTTTGATGCATGTACCCATTCAGAGTCAATATCATACCGGGCCTAATGCAATAGCAGCAGCAGCGAGGCCAATGAGACCGCCATTTCTGGCATGCGGCTGATGAACGGCATAAGCATAATCGTTACACAGTTGTTGGATGATTTTTTTGATTCTATCAAACTCCTTGGCTGCAGTCAGATCACGAATGACCCGCTCAAGACTGTAGATATCCGTCAATATTTTGTTACACGTAGAATATTAAGGGAGGCTTGGAGGAACTGATATGCAAAGCTTACTCTAACGCGCCAACTTTCCGTTTGTCGTAAAGCTTATCATTCAGAGCACGTTGTATACTTTGATCCATCTTGAGTTACTGATGCCGACAAAAGTTCATGTTCCCTGAGAATACTTTGCTCAGACGACACCCTTATCAGGTTTTCCTTCTCATACCGCAAAGTAAAGCAGAATGTCGAAGAAAGTGGGTAGGTACTAGGTAGCTGGAATGGGGGAATCACATGAGTGAATGAATGGTTGGTTGGTTGGTTGGTGGACCGTGAGAGTCAACCTTATATTCACGAACGGAAGGAAATATCAACAATTGCCCAGGTGAGTTAAGTTACCTCAAGGCGGGCGGGTCAGGTATTCTACTCTTTGAGTAGGAGTGTAGAGGGTAAACAAGTATGTATTTCCAGATTTTTGATTCTACTCCGTACTGTATTGTATGTAGGATGTATAGCAAAAGTGCTTTTGCGGTGTGAAGAATTAATTGAACTTCGTTGTTTGGTCGAGTTGATGAGGCTGCGGCTGTGGTTGTGGATCTGGGTACCTAAGGTTAAATAAAGTTTCAAGTAGACGAGGCAGGAAATAATGGAAGCGTTTGATGACGAGGATCTGTGGTTGTGAATCGTAGGTAGGATAGGTGTAGGTTTATTAAAAGAAAGGGTCTACCTAGGTTATCAAGATCACTTTTATTGAAGCGTGAGCTTATGTACTACTCATAGTCTCATACGCATACTATTGATACTGATACTCATGGATCCAATACTGATGCCCACTGTCGGTTCTTATAGGATTACTTTTGGGATTCACCAACAATCTAATAAAACTTAGCCTCAATAATCTTACCTAAGCATAAGCATGGTCGGTGACAGGAAATCATTCTCATTTCCAATAGGAGGTGCTCGTGCTCATGTACCTAATCATAGGTAATATCACATCTTACTTACTAATCATAATCTCTATCGGGAAATCGGAGTCTCGGAGTGAAGGAAGGAAAGGAAAACTTGTCACGCCCAATTGTCCAATCATTGAATACTCCCGTCGCGTCTCCCAAGTTGTCTCCTTTTACTCGAGAATCCCGCCAGATCTCGATTCTCATCCCATCTCATCTCATCTCAACTCTCAACTCTTAATTCAATTGTCCTTTGCAGCTTGCTTTCTCATTATGGCGCTTAATAATAATCCGACTAATCTTCCTCTTCATCCTTATTATCCTTTGCATTTAGAAATTCCACAATATCTTGCCAATCAATGGGATACATTAACATTAGTCTCGATATTTGCTGCAGGATGCCTTGCTATTTTCTCAGTTACGTATCTGTTGGTGATGAGAGTTAGACCGCGAATTTCAGCGGCGGATTTATGGACCGTTCTCTGGTTTACTTTATGTATATTCTCCCTCTCAAATCTGCAACTCCATCAAACCATAAGCTCACCCAAATTCCCCAGGTGGTTGCATCCATCTTTTCTTCGAAGGATATTACAGCTACAATTTCCGACACATGCCCGGCATGCAAGATCTCTTTGGCCAACTCTGGAAGGAATATTCGCTCTCTGATTCGAGATATCAAACACAAGATGCATTTGTTCTCTGCATGGAAACCATTACTGCAATATGTTGGGGCCCCTTATCGTTTATCCTGGCAGTGATGATCGCGACGGATCATTCGCTGCGGTATCCTTTTCAGACGATCGTTTCGTTGGGCCAATTGTATGGAGATGTGTTGTATTACGCTACAAGTCTGTTCGATTTTTATATATTAGGATTGGAATATTCGAGACCGGAGAAAGAAATCTTTTGGGGGTATTTTGTTTTTATGAATTCGTTTTGGATTATCATTCCTTGTAGTAAGTTGTCAGAGGACTCTCGAAGGACAAGTTGGAGGGCAATTGCTGATCTGCGATAGTACTTCTATACAATAGTGTTGAGGTAACTGGAAGGGCATTCTCAGCGCTGAAGAAGATGGAAAAGACATTGATCACAATTGGAAACGCCAATGCATACGGTAATGGTAATGTCAATGGTAACGGCGACGCAAAGAAGATGAGATGATATGGATATGATTATGGTTTGCGACGCAGATGCCCGGACGATTTAATCTGACCTCGGCATTTAATACGCCATCCAATGATTGGGCTATCTTCACTCCTTCTCCTTCTGTATTGTGTTCTCATCCTGCAGTGCAACGCAATAAACCATCAGCTACGGTGCGGTGGAAGTAACCCCACCAATCGATTACAAATACAGCTCCTCCCGATCCCGAAAATAGTCCAATCTCAATATATAAAGACTCCAGAACTCCCTCAATCATCCTTCCCATCTTTGACTCCATATATCCCCCTCCAGTCCAATCAATAATCAAAATGCCTCCCTATATAACGCCTGCCCAAAACCCTCCAGCTGGAACTGCCTTATCAACAGATCCACCCACCTTGTTCTCTCCACTCACCATCCGTGATGTCACGTTTCAAAATCGCATCTGGGTATCTCCGATGTGCATGTACAGCGCGAACGCTGGACACCTTACTGATTTCCACCTTGTTCACTTCGGCGCTTTCGCTTATCGCGGAGCTTCTCTCACGATCATTGAAGGTACTGCTGTGCGACCCGAAGGACGTGTTTCTCCCGGTGACGCAGGACTTTGGGAAGATGCTCAGATAGCCGGATTTAAACGAGTGGCGGATTTTGCGCACAGCCAAGGACAGAAGATTGGGATGCAGTTGGCGCATGCAGGGAGGAAAGCTAGTACGATGCCACCCTGGATGGCTCCCAGAGCGGAAAGCGCGGTTGCGGAAGAAAGTGATGGTGGGTGGCCGAAGGGGGTTAAAGCGATGAGTGCTTTGAAGTGGGGAGAAGGGTATGCTGAACCAAGTGAGATGACGCTTGAGGAGATTCAGGATGTGATTGATGGGTTTCGGGATGCGGCAAAGAGGGCTGTGGAGGCGGGAACCGATGTTATTGAAATTCATAGTGCTCATGGATATTTATTGCATTCGTCTCTGAGTCCGGTTACAAATAAGAGAACGGATCGTTATGGAGGAAGTTGGGAGAATCGGACGAGGTTGTTGATTGAGACGATTAAGGCTGTGAGAGAAGTCATTCCGAAAGGAATGCCTTTATTGCTGAGAATCAGCGCTACGGAGTGGTTGGATGATGTTGAGAGTTGGGATATTCCCAGTACGATTCGATTGGCCAAGCTACTTCCAGCACTTGGTGTCGATTTACTGGATGTCAGTTCAGCAGGCAATTCTCCAAGCCAGAAAATCACGATGCATACCAACTATCAAACAAGTATCGCAGGAGAGATCCGCGCAGCATTACATAAAGACGGGATTAAAGATCTCAAGATTGGGTGTGTGGGACTGATCGTTGACGCCGAAGCCGCAAAATCACATTTGGAGGATGAACCAACGACATATTCGAATGCTGGAGAGACGGTGGATGTGAAGGATGAACAGGGAAAGATTGCAAAGGCGGATGTGGTTTTAGTTGCTAGACAGTTTTTGAGGGAACCCGAGTGGGTGTTTAGAGTGGCTTATAGATTGGGCGTAGATGTTCAATGGCCGGTTCAGTACTTGAGGGGGGGGGTTCTTGAAGGGTAGCGTCATTTGACATAGATTAGCCATAGATACATCGGCATTTATGATACTAGTATACAGCAGTGGTAGTTTAGAAATTATATTTTCGTCTACATGTATGTATAAAACTGAAAATTCTATGGATATCAAAATAATCTCTTCCGTGCACCCCAGTCTACAGTTAAACATTCACAATCCCCAAGATTCCACCCCCCCCTCCCCCAACATTCTATGCGCCCACAATACATATGCATGCAGCATCCCATCAAACCACACAATTAACCCTCTCGCCCCTCTCAAACCCCGCAAAAATCTCCCCCACAGCCAAAACGCATTTCTCCTGACTGCCCCTCGAAAACCAGGCCACATGCGGACTCACAATCAAATTCCTAACTCTCGGCTCGCCGTCCGCCCTGACCAAGGCACTGGCCCCCTTCTCCACGGGTTCCGTGGCAAAAACATCCGTCGCGGCCCCCAAGATCTCTCCAGAATCCAATGCCCGCGCCAGATCCGCCTCGTGGACCACCCCGCCGCGCGCCACGTTGATGAGAATGGCATCGGCGCGCATGCGCGCGAATTCGGGGGCCGCGAGGAGATTGTGCGTCTCGGGCGAGAGCGGACACGCGAGAATTATCGTCGTGCTTTGCGTGAGGATTTCGCTGAATCCCGTGCGCCCGGCACGTGTTTGGTCTGCGGTGATGGATTTCCGCTCCGAGATTAGGACTTTCATCCCGAGTGCTTGGCAGAGGTTTGATATTGCGGTTCCTGTTTTCTGGTTAGTTGAATGGTATCTCATATATCATTTCTCATATCTCATCTCGCCATTCCATGACTTCATCGCAATCAACATCTTGCAAAACGAGGAAAAAATTTCATTTTCACGTGAGGAGATAATAAGATAAGAAGCATGCAACGTACCGATTTTCCCCCCTCCCACAATCCCCACCACTTCCTCCGAACAGCCCCTCGCTCCCCCTCCGCCATACGTATTCATGCCGGCGGTACCGGTGCCGACGCTCGCCCACTCCGCGCCCCTCATAACCCACTCATGCATCTGCACGACATCTCTGCGGACGGCAAAATAGAGCGCCAACGCATGTTCGGCGACGGTCTCGGTATTCATCGCCGGCATGTTGGACACCTGGATGCCATGCGCGCGACAGTAGTCGAGATCCACGTGGTTGGTGCCGACGGAGGTGATGATGATGAGTTTGAGTTGGTGTTGGGGGAGATGGGAGAGCGTTTCGGCCGTGAGGGGACAGAGCGAGGTGAGCAGGATGGTGGCGGGTTGGATGCGCGGGACGATGAGGGGGAGCGGCGTGTAGCCGTAGGGCGTGTAGGTGTGGGGGGAGGGGAAGAAATTTTCCGGGAGCGGATGGTAGTTTGAGTCGAGGTAGACGATTTGTTCCCCGGTTGGGGAGGATGGGGCGGACATTTTGAGGAGGGCTGAAGTCACGGGAGGGAACGGTGATGGGTAGAGACGAGGGAGCGAGGGAATAATGTTGAGAAGAGAGGAGTTTTTATCATGTGGGGAGAATTGCGGGTCGAGCGAGATAAGAAGGAGAAGGGTAGATCGATACATGGATATGCAGGTTTGGAAGGACAACACAAGTGAAAATGATATTGGTGTATTTAATCAAGCACCAGCTATCCATACCCATGAAGGAACATGTAAATATTCAAGTCCTCATTTTGATAAATTCAGCGTAAATTTTCTGGATAGCGAAATATTCATCATGCAAAAACCTGTCTGCCAACCTTTTGAACGGCGCTTGGAGAGAAAGTTCAACAGGTAAGGAAGATAGGATCATGTAAAATAGAACTCGAATATAGAAATTGTAATAATAAATATTGTGGATTTATTTATTTGTAGATTAAGTACACGTGGGTATGACGTCTAAGTCCATCAAATAGAATAGTAGGTACGTATAGGTCTAGAGTAGTCTATTAACCATAAAACCGTTATAGATATTATATATGAATTACTGTATTAATTAGACCATTGGGTTATAGTTTATAAGAATAAGGGGCTCGCTTGACTTGATATTACATGATAGTTCAAGTGAAGCCACTTGCTCGCTTAAAGAAGACCATCGTGACATTACATAACACATCATACCCCTCACTACATCTCTCTCACGCACTCTCATGTATAGCTAAATTTCGGCCGTCGTAATTTCATAATCTAATTTTGTAGATAGTCAGTCAACTCCATATCTAAAAATCACTACCATTTCAATACACCCAACCTCATCCCAGTCATCTCCCGCCCGTTCATCCACATCACGAAAGCCTAATCCCCAAGTTTCCCGTACTCAAAAAACCCTTGTTCCCCATAGCACCTCTCCATCCTATACTCAGCACCCCAAATATTAACCTTCCATCTACAATTTCCTGTTCCTTTTCTTTTTCCTTCTCCCCACTATCCTCCCTTTCTTTCCCCTCTCCATCATTTCCCTCATCATCCCCAGCATCCTTTTCTTCAACCAGAAAGCAGACTTGTCTAATATCTCCCGGTGCTAACACCGGCCTCTCCAATTCCGTCTCCCCTTCTCCCTCCTTCTCCTTTTCCGAATCAGAAACCACAATCTCCCAATTTAAACTCGTAGCGTTAAATCCTTTGGTAGTACTTAGATGAACTAAAGTCAACGTTATAGGATTATCTTCGGTAGTATTTTCTAATTGGGCTTCTAGAGCGTATCTTCTTTTTCGTTTTGTATCTTTGGATGGAGAGGTTGAGGGTGTGGATGTTGAGGAGGGATTCGAAGAGGTAGATTTGAGTGGGGGTAATGGACCAGTTTTGGTGCGCACGACGAGACAGCCTTTGCAGATGAATTGGTATAGTTTGCGGAAAGTGCGGATGCGAGGGGGAGAGGAGGGAGAAGATTCCGTATAGGTTACTGTAACAGCTAAAACGTGGGACCCTTCTTCTTTGAGGTCAAAGTGAAGGACTTTTTGAAGGGAGGTTTGTGAGGTAGTTTCTGTGTCTGAAGTTTCAACGTCTTCTAGATTGGTAGAGGATGAGGGTGAAGGGGAAGGACCAGAAAGCGGAAGTGGAATGGGGTTTGGTGTGGAGGGGATCTTCATTTCCGCGCTGAGTGTTATATTTGATATTGTTTTCGCAGTATGTGGTGAGCTCGCGATATCCGGAGAGATGTAGGTTTGAGCGGGTGTGGAAAGAGGGGGGAGCTCGTTATTGGCGCAAAGAGTACAACTAAACGTCTCTCCTACATATGCAGATCCGAAGGCTGGAGGTAGTGTGAGGAGAGGCGAGAGTATAAAGTTCGAAGGTGTGGGGGACGGGTATGAGAGGGAGGCTGATGGAGCTGGGAGGGCGAGATTTGGAGGTGGTGAAGGGGACGGTATAGGAAGCGGATGTTGAATTGAGAGGGATGGACGAGAAAGTCTGTGGTACAGCATTTAGTATTTAAAATTGTTCTCTCATCCAAGCGGAATTGAATGCGTAGATAAAGAAATAACTACAATATACCTCAAAACCTTCAAACTAACAGAATGAGGTTCCTTAACCCCGTCCAACGTAGAAGTAATGCGTTGATGCGACATCTTTATGGATGTATCTCGTTTCGTCTCAATCTCATATGTCTTCTTAATGAAGCTGAACTTAAATCCAGGATATCCGGCCTGAAGTTCTTATGGTGTGATATCTTGTGTCGTAATAATTCCCGTTGTCAATTCCAAAGTTCGAAGCTCAAGTCATGCAATAGGTAGATATCTATGGAGAATCAATAAGGCTGAACGTTCGAATAGACGTTCCATTATTTTCTGCCAATTCCACCGCTTTCTTATCGCTAGCTTATCAATGCGGTCGCAGCTAAAGTTCCCTACGTACCTACTAGGTACCCAATAGTTCCACGTACTCTCATTATATCGCACTTTTTTCATAAATTTACACCTCAAAGTTACAAAATACAAACAACCTTATATATCACATCTCACCGATATTTACTAATCCCACAAATTTCATACGCTCAACTCATATTCAATATGGCCGACGACGGTTCTTCCCCCCAAGGAACTTCCCAAGGAACTCCCCAAGGAATCCCTCTAGCCCGTACGACAGGCTTAACCTTAATCCTCAATACTCCCAAAGGTGCAGTATCCATACCATACATACGACCCTCGCGTAACCACCTACATCAAACAGCCACTCAAATGTTCACGACCAAGTATCACTAATGTCCCAAACCTTAACAGGTCGAGGAGTATTTGCCTCTCAAGACATCCCTGCTCGTAGCGTTCTGGAAGTATGTCCCGTCTTGGTTTTAGATCCTACAGAGAATGAAAATCACGTCAAAAAGACGGAATTGTATCATTATACTTAGTGAGTTTTGCCCCTCTCCACCTCTATCTATTCACCCATGTATGTAAACGTCTTGCGTTATGGAGGCAGGTTTTGCTGATGAGAGTTTCTTAGTAATTGGCCTTATACACCCAAGAGTCCCAGTCCTAGCCCACGTGAGAACTCTACTGAGATCACGAAACCACCGACAATGACCCAAGCCGTTATTCTTGGGCTAGGTAGTATGTTTAACCATTCAGCATTGCATCAAAATGTTGGATGGGAAAGGGATGTCGAACATCTCCTTATGACTTATACTGCACTAAGGGACATTAAAGAAGGCGAGGAATTATGCATCTCATATGGATCACGGTTAACATTTGAAGACACTGAAGCAGATGCATTGAAGGAAGTTGAGGATGAGAACGAGATATTAAGTAGAATTGAATTGATTGATTGATCATTCTTTTCCCATTTTGATGCACGATGCTACCTATGTGATTGAGAATGTACTCGAATCCTTCTAATACAAGAGAAAGATATGCATAGATTTGGCGGTAAGAACCCTGAGGAATATCAAATGCCATAGAGGTAAATTGATAAAAGAGCATTCACATTCCGGGTGGAGGTGGAACGGCGCTGTAACCGTTACTTCCTGGTGGTGCACCTGATGGTGGGGGAGGAGCCTAGAATTTCAAGGTTAGTTTCTCAAATTGTAATTTGACTGCCCTTTTCCGTTCAGTAACAGAGCAGTCTTGCAAACCTAGCTTCTAGAAGGAACTGGGTTAGGAAAAAAGCGAGAAATTATTATACATACCGAACCGCCAGGTGGTGGTGGTGGAGCCTCGCTTGGAGGTGGAGGAGGACCTGAGCCAGGAGGACCTTGTTGTTGGTATTGAGCCATGGCTGCCATATACTGCTGATAGTATTGACAATATGCTTCATACCCACCATAAGGAGCATAAGGATCAGCACCTGTAGCGTATTGTTGAGCATATTGTGAGGTATAATCTGCAGGGGTTGAGGGACTGCCCGCATTAGGAGTGTTGGGAGCAGGTGATTTGTTATAGTTATTGTATCCGCCATATGAGTTAGATCTGTCTGGAGCGCGATCACCGTAGCCTCGCTCTCCGTTATAACCGGTGCTTTGGCCGCCGAAACCACGTTGAGGTGGACGAGCCTTGAATTCTTCGTATTGCTCTCGAACATTCTTGAGAAGATCCTCACAGAGCTCTTTGGCTTTTTGAACTTCATTTGGATCAGGGCCACTGGAAAGTATTAGTGGGGGGCCTGGGAAATACTAACTTTCCAAACTTACGCAACGTGAAGATACATGTCTTCATCACTCTCATGGCCGGTACCATGCTCCATGAAACCAGAACCACGTCCCTTGATTTGAACCCGGCATCTAGTTTCCTGTTGGATATGCTTTACGTAAGCTCCACCATGACCAACAACTTGAGCACGAAGGTTAAAGCCTGGAATAGGTTCAAAGTCAATGGCAATTTTCTCCTCAGGCCATTTACGCTATTTCTTTCGTTAGCAACTGAGTTCACATCAACTGAAAGAGACACATACCCTTCCAAACTCATCTCTCTCAACTTGTTCAGGCTCACGTCTACGGAATCGACGTTCGTCAACTAAGTTAGGAAGTTCCTGCTTCATTAGTTCTTCGATCTTTTGGACCGCTTGCTCAAGGCCTCGCTTCGTTTGGCTCGTGACGTGGAGATAAAGCGGGGGGTTCTGGATACATTTATCAGCTTGGTTTCCCAAATATTAAAGATGATAGGTTGACTTACCGCAGCCGTAGCCATGCTCTTATCCGGGTAATAATTTCCACGCGTGGTGACATCTTTAAAAGTCAATATTAAAATCTCTATAAAAAAATTGTGAGTTGTAGGTATAGCGTACCAGCGCCGGTTTCTTCCTTAATCTAAATGTCAGGCAGCGGAGGTCAGCAGATGCCAAAAGGGTATATGTGTATGATGCTATTCGCGCTTTAGGTAAGCTTGAAAGTCCCACACACAAGAATAATATTACTTTGAAAGGGGGGATGAGAAAATATAGAGATGATTCATGGCTAGACCTATGAAGAGAGCCTGATGTATCAGTGGAGTATAACACAAGGAATATTTACCATCTTTTGAGTAGAACCTTTAGTCAGTGTGTAACGGTTTCGCAAATCGTTGACTTCGATGTCTTTGATATAATCGCCATCTGCGATGTACATCTCACCATTGATATTACTCGCGCTGTTACCTGCTCCGGCTCCTGGAGATGCTGAATTTCCGGCCGGGCTTTCAGTTGCGTGAATAGGTGGCACATCGGCATGTTGAATTCCTTTCTTAGCTTGAATTTGTGCATTTATTTTTGCAGCAGCGGCAGCTATAAAACATTTCATTAGCATTGATATATTCAAGGTAGTTAGTTCCAAGACATGTATGTACCTGCGGCAGCAGCTGGATCTGCACCTCCTTTCTTTGCGGATTCTGGAGCAGGGCTACGAGAGGGGCGTCGTCCAAGGGGGGATCTGCTTCGTCTTGACTCTACCTTTCTCGCAGGTGGTGATCTTGAACGTCTATCAAACCTCGAAGTCCGCTTTGGTTCGGGCTCCTTTTGATCGAAGCGCGACCGCTTTGCTGTACGTCGCTCAGTATCATCCATATTGATAATAAATAGGTGCTGTTAAATGTAAAAAAATGTTGGTCGTGATGATATGAGATGTGATAATGAACCTCGAATCGTAACTGTTTATAACCCCAATTTTATCAATACAATTAGATATTGATGTTCCCCCAGTAAATTTATGAGGCTGAACTTCAAGTTTTTGTGTTATTCGGGAGACAAGGATTTTGTACAGTGGACAGGGACTCCAAGACACTAAAATATCCGGGGTTAAGAGTACAAAGATCGGCATTTGCCGTCTGATATTAAACAAATAATATTCAATCTTTTTGTTGCGGTATCGGTGCTAGGCTATCACTTCTTCTTCTGAGTCAAACAACCTTCTCAATTTTTTGAGTTAGGAAAAGAATCATCATCAATCTATTGAAAGGCATTGGGTAGATTTAATTTATCCAATATGTCTTCACGCAAAGCAATTCTCTCACTCTCTGGAGTGAGGGCAGCTATCCCCAAACGCAGCACCTCCATCGTCCCTCGACAAGTTCAAAGATATGAATCCTCTTCTACTTCAGCTCTAGAATACAAGGCTCTCCACCGTCGCATCTCACCTCTTCCTACTTCTGATGCGCCTCCAGCCTGGTCTGCTCAAGCAGCTGTCTCCAACATTCTCTACGAAACCCCCGCCCCATCTGTCTCCCCCGCAAAGCGCCATGTCCTCAACTGTCTCGTACAAAACGAACCGGGTGTTCTCTCCCGCGTCTCTGGTATTCTCGCAGCTCGTGGCTTCAATATCGATTCCTTGGTCGTTTGCTCCACTGAGGTTGAAGATTTGTCCCGCATGACAATTGTTCTGTCCGGCCAAGACGGTGTTGTTGAGCAAGCTCGTCGTCAATTGGAAGATTTAGTTCCAGTCTGGGCTGTTCTCGATTACACCAACTCACCCCTCGTACAAAGAGAATTGCTTCTTGCGAAAATCAATCTTCTCGGTCCAGAATACTTTGAAGAATTATTGGCGCATCACAGAGAAATTACTGCCAGTGATCCTGAAGCTTTGGAGGGACAAGATGACTGGGCTACAAAGCGATTGGCAGAATTGAAGGATAGCGATGATTTCCACCCAGTCAAATTGGCCCTAAGTCAAGCTTTGAGACATAAGCATGAGCATTTGAAGTCGATCACGTACTTTACACATCAATTTGGTGGAAAGGTCTTGGATATCAGCACGCACAGCTGTATCGTTGAGGTGTAAGTGTTATCCCTAGTAATATCTAGCAGGATTGTGCTAATGAAGTTGCCTATAGCTCTGCCAAGCCAACTAGAATCGATTCGTTCATGAAGCTAATTGCTCCATTCGGAATCCTCGAGTCTGCACGAACAGGTCTTATGGCTCTTCCTCGATCTCCACTATACGGTCCCAATGAACAGGATAACCTGGTCAAGGATGCTGAAGAAATTGTTGATGCAAGCACTCTACCTCCAGGATAGATATGATAATGTATGGTTAAATGGATATGGAGTTGGCGTCACGAATCATCTAAAAATAATGGAGGATAAATTTTATTTCTGCATGCATGCCTGTGTATCATTTGTACATGAAATCTCAAATGATGAAGTTCCCAAACGCCAAACCAAAATGCGCCGATGAACCTGCTCCTACCAATCCGCCCCTAATCTATGCTGTATTTCATACAATCTTAATCATTTCGGTCCTTATAGTCTAACACGGGCACCAATTCCGGAGCCAAAATACCAAATAGTCTCCGACCAATGACCTACCCGAATACCAATTGTGCCTTTCGCATCAAGTTTTAAAGTGCCACCTAATGCTCTCGCAACCAAGTCATATCCTGAATCGACTGACCAATCAACAGGCAATCTAGGCGATTCGCTTGTCCCAGGGGGCACTGCAAAAGGATAGTCGTAAACAATTCTTCCAACTGGTTCCGTACGGTTATAAATTGCTTGGGCATCAATAGACTCAATGTAGATTGTGTTATGCTGTAAAGGTGAAAGTAATGTAAACTGTGCTGTTGATGAGAAGAGATGAAAAGTTGCACCGTCAATGAAATGTGGTTTTCCATCAGAATCTTTATCATTGCCATTTCCAGGAGTCGACAATCGAGGTGTAGGTATTGTGACTGCGAATTTGCTTAATGCCTTTCCGAGTTTGGGTTGGTATGGAATAGATCCTTCGTGAGTTTCGAAAGTCAGAGTTGTATTGAAACCAGAGACATATTGCGAGATTAATTCCCTAGCAATATTACGTCCCTTTTCACCGCCAAACTTTACAGGATTCCAGGTAGCTTCGACGAGAATATTCGTATTATTACCTCGCAAGACATCTATATCGCGAATCGTAGCGTCGGCAATTATGGATCCATTATTCAAAATATGGATGTTAATGTAAGGAATGTGAGCCGTATATTCGGTAGGATTCGTGAAGTTAATCTTGGCTTGGAGGTTGATCGATGTCGGGCCTGTGTGGGATATCTTTAAATCGCCAACCTTGAGGTTGAATTGCTGGAAATCACCGCCCGTAGAGATCGCTGCAATCCCGTCAGCTTCAGTGCAGTCGCGCTGAAATAAATAGGCTCCTAACGCTTCAAAGGAACAACTCCTTCCGCAGGTAAATCTTTAATAATGAAATCACCTAGCACAGTAGATATTTCAACTTCAACCAAAGCCTCAATCTTAAGACTGACAGCCTTGCCCCCAAAATAATAATCAGCTACAAGATCGCCAAAGACATCCTCGTCTGTAATTTCTAAAGGTGCATTCTTGATATGCGAATCGATCTTCAGAGAAGCATCACCTCCATCATTTACTCGTTCTGATCGAGCTGATTGCCATTTTCGTAGGTTAAGTACACCTAGCTTATCTCCTTTGTAAAACACATCGGCTCTTGCACGGACTTTGGAAACGTCAAGGCTAAAATTCATTTCCTTGGGCAAAGCTGCCAAAACCATTATATCTCCGGAAATTCTTGGATTTGACTCTGGTGTTCCAGGCTCCGCAAAAGGTCCAGGTAAGGTGAAATCTGTATTCGAGAGAGAGAAATTTTTGATTAGTTGATCGAATGTATGGCCAGGGAAAGGCACCGGTACTGTGACACTTGATATAATTTGAGTGATCCAGTCGGGAGTCTCCGGCGATGGTGCGTTTGAACCCCGAACGAAAACTGTAGTATCATTGCCATGAATGTAGTCACTGAGAAGTAAATCCAGAGGCGACGAATGTGAGTTGGGACAAGTTTGCAAAAGACTTTTAGGCAAATTCCGAACGATACCTGCCACATCAAGTGAAACATCTGAATATGGTTCGATAAGAATATTGCCGGTAGTGGCATCAGCCAGCTGAATATATGGTTCATCGGCTACACAATTCGAGACGAGGATATTGAAGCCCAATGGAGGGATGCTTAGCCTTATTGGAAAGCTATTTACCAAGGAGAGCGAAACTTCAGCAGCCATTCCACGGCGGCCATCCGTAGAGAGAGGAACTTCCTTAAAGTTGAGACGGGTTATGTTATATTTAGGAATGGCTGGGATATCGTTTCCTATGGGTGGGTTAGCAAGTCATTTTCGAAGCAATAGATTCACATTTAAAGGAATCAAGGAACCGGTGACTGCGCTCGCGGCCAGAATCTTGAATACACCTATCAAATTATAGATCATGTGTGTATTTCTCCAAATCCAGTCAGTGATTTCCTTCAACCTAGACTTTTTTCCCCAAAATACAGAGACGCAAAAGAACGATAGAGAGATTGACCTTCAAAAATCATAGACTCAGATATACTTTGAGATCCAAGGGAAAGTAACCCCGATTTCAATGTAACATCGGCCTTGCCTAATATTCGCAACTGTCCCAAACGACCCTCTAGCCAGTCATTGGCAACTTGTCTCAACCCATCAGCACTTCCTGGCTTAAGATCGGCGAGGAAATCGATTGGTGTGATAACACCGTTTCGGATATTGACCACTACCTTGGGCACAACGGCTGTCCCGATGAGTAGATTATCATATTCTGGGAGATAGACCTCTACGTTCGATTCCTGGCTTTCAACCTCCTTTGCAATCCAAGTACCAAACCGACCAATGTTTCGAACAGCATTGTTCTTGACCCTTGATGCATCCATCTTGAACTTTGCTTGTACTCGGGCTTTCACTCCATTGGCGGTAAAGCTATCTATCGATAAATTCGTAGGCTCGATAACAAGTGATTCCTTGGCATATTCTTCGACGATTGCAGGTGCGAAGAATGCAAATATCAGAATGGCGATACCAGCTAAAAACAGAGTGGTGACAGCTACAATTGTTGGCCATCGCAGTCCCTCATCGGCAGACTTGCCAAAGTCTCGATCATGGATGGAACGTAGAGACGCTGCAGCTGGTGATACGATTCGATCATCTTCATCTTCAGGTTCTTCGCCGTCGTATCGAGGAGTATCGTCAGTGTGCGCCAATAAAGGAGAAGATTCGTGTGAGCTGTCAGAATGGTGTGAATCGACCGAAAGTCGAGAATGCTTTGATGATGGTCGTTGCTCTCCGCTGAGTAGTGGAGACCCCGCATTGTCCGACATGATGGGGAGATAAGGCTAGTTGATCAAGTTGGCGACAGTAAGTATCACTCGACGCACAGCGTGAGGATGAAAGTGTTATTGTCAATAAAAAAACAATAACAATATTTTGATGTTCTAAAAACGATGAAAGGGATATTCGGGGTATTCGAGGTATTTAGGTAGATAGAAAGTTGACTGGGCGTTGTAAGTTCCTGGAACGAGTAAGCACAAGCAACCGCCACACCGTAGCGCCAAAACCCCTTGCGATAAGTTGATTGGGCCAACGTATTATATTTGTGTTATATTTATGCACGCATTGTGCAGGCATTATGCTGTACCTGACAAAACCTGACAAAACCTAACAAGTTATAGATTGGTGCCAACAGCCTTGTAAATGTCTCGGTGTTCTCCTAGAGACGCGACACAGAATACAACATGATTTCATCCCAACGTTAATTTTCACCGACAAACAAGAATATGACACGTTCGTCCTACGTTGCGTACCTATACAACATCATTATCTCAACAGCCTCATCAATTATGTCCGGATCTTGTGTGTATGAAAATCGAGATGCTATATCAACAAGTGTATGATCACTACAGGATCTCTCAGGGACCAGCTCAGCTCTCAATTGAGATGTTGGCCGAAAGTTGAAGGCGACAACTGAGATTATGGGAATGCAAGTGCAAAGTCCTCCCCAGGAGTAGACAATCATGAGGATATAATGATTTCGATTTACAGTACATCCTTAGAGGACATCTGATTACATATGGCAAATCAGTACAATTGATGAGCTACAGTTAAGTTAACAGGCAACGCGATTCCTCACTACGAGGCTAGGTATCGATGAATGGTGTTTGTACTTTTTTCGAATTTTTTTTAGTATGGCAGCTTTTTTCCCTCGATCAATTAATTATTAATCGCACAAATTTTTAAATATATTTGGAGGCACCGTGGCATCCATTGTTATGATATCTTTCGCGGACTTCTTGTAAGATCAGGGTGTCCAATAGTCTGGACTGTTTCCAACAATGACCAGTTTTTGGTTTTTGAACTTATTAGAGAAGTCAAAGTCAACTAATTAGATTTATTTGATATTTATATATAAATTGATTTGAATGCTTCAATATTTTTTGATATATTTATGAATTCTTAAATATTCAAAGTATTTCGAATATTGAAATCTTTTCCAGTGTTGAAATCTTTTCCAGTATGGATATCTTGGATCTGGTTCTGCTCGTCCGGACTATTGGATACCCTGCGTAAGATCAGTGTAGGCCTGACTTCGTTCTGGTCTCTTTCACAATTGTATCATAGATCTCTTCAAAACTTATTAGCGTATTGTTACTTCATAAAAACATGATATTGCGCCTCGAAAGTTTGTGATCTCAAAGTTTTCCAGAGTAGCCATCCATCGTTGTAAGCGATTATACTTAGTGACCACCTCTATCCCTGACATCAAAAGACTCATTCGCTTTCAATTGTGTTATTCACAACAATAATGATTAAAAATATCTGGATTACTACAAGCTCCACATAGTGCAAACCACCTTGCCCTCCCATTCTAAGTTTTCTTCATTCTCCTGTAAACCGAAACACTCTGCAAATCCACACAAAACATCAAAAAAGCATCAACAAAACATCAACAAACCATTCAAGGCTTACTTCATTGTGTTTGCCCAAGATCCTTCGCCATACCTTAGTATCTCCTCTCTCGTAACAAATCAATACTCGCCTCGATTTCTCACATCCACATTCCTATCAGGCCTCAAGTCAATCTAAGTCATTTCCAACAATTTTTAGAATCAGTCTAGTAAGGCTTTATCCACCTAATACCTGATTCTTTGACTGATCAATGTTACTAGAAATATGGCAGCATCCTCGGACCTTGAAAGACTCATCAAAGAATTCAAACAGCACATCCGCCATGATGATATGCTTGAACTCGAGATTCCTGGGCTTTTTAATGGACCGAAAGGCCCCCAATATAGGATGAAGATGAGAAAAATGTGCCTACATCTCCAAATATGCTTCCTCAATGTCATAATCAAATCCTACGAATCCGATATCGACAACTGGACCTATACTCCTTTCGAACATGTGGGAGAATTTGAGATTAAACTGTACCAAAACATCAAACAGTGGGCCAAGGAGGGATATGTGCCTGAAGAATTTGCCGAATGTGCATCCGAACTCGAATTTAAGGCTCGATATGAGAAGGGCGACAGAACAACAGTGAACTATATCGCCCAGCTTATTGCATCCAAGCTTCGTGCAGCGGGTGTTAACATTTACTTCGGAAATGACCATTTTTTTGCTCGTCGAGGGGCGAGGGATCGAATCAAAAAATTATCCACCAAGTGGCTTTCCGAATTGGCCAAGGTTCAAAAACAATTCTACGATGATTTGAAAGCTCAATCCCAGGACAGTGACGACGAAAGTTCCGGGCAAGCCGCATGGGAGGACTTAATGGAAGCAATGAGTATTCTACATGCAGGAGGAGACGTAAGTGTTGAATCACCGGATGCCGCAACAACACTCAAGAGAGGAGCTGCCGAGCGCCAGAAGCGATTGGAAACTTACAAACGTGAAGACGAAGAATTAGCAGAGGCCAACCGAGAGCAGAGTTACGACGAACGTAATGGCATAGAATTAAATTTTCACTAGGTATGATCCACGAAGATAAACACAGAACAATCGCTGACTATATAGATGACTTAAGGCTTGTCTACATCTAGCTTCTGGTGTTGGAGGGGTATGAATGAAGTATTTTAATGGGGGATTTGAATGAAGCATTGGAATGAAAGATTTGACTGAAGGATTTGAATGAAAGATTTGCATGCGTTGACGTTAATATTTTCTACTTGTGGGCAGCTGAGATATGGATGAAGGAAGGAATTGAAGGAAGGAATTGCATGCGTTGACGTTAATATTTTCCACATTGGGGAGATGGGATATGATTATCAATTTGCGTGACTTTGATAATATTCCATAGACGAATGGAAATTATCCTTACAACCTAATGGTGAACTCTGATTGTTCTCGTTGCATGAAACATGCTAAGTGATGCTGGATATGAGATAGGGTCGAGGACTCTAGTCTTGGTCGATCCTTATTATTCAACACTGTCCTGAATACTGAATGAAGCCTTATTGTCAAATCCAATCTCGAACATTGAATGAGTTTCTTCCGCCCTGTTCGTTTGAAGTGGTATATGTAGAACGAGAAAAAGATGGAGTAGAAGTCGGGGAAGTTGAGGAAGTTGAGAAGGTATATCGGTGGAAGGTTAAAAAAAGAACGAGAAATTAGAACATGGCATGCGTATTTTCCATGAGAGAAGTCTATCAATATTCTGGGCTTAGAAAATCGGATGAGGTTTGTACACCCTCCTCTGAATATGCGAAAAGTCGCGCCATTTTTTATCTATGAATATGTATAATATTCCGATTTGTTTTACGCATTGAAGCACATCGATATTTTGTGTAGTAAACCATCCATATCTCAATATAATTTGTATAAATTTGGAAATATTGCATTACTTTCGGGTACATGAGAGAGATGACATCTGAAACCAATTTGGGATACCTTACTTCATAAGATAAATTCTATGAATATCTAGGTGGGTAGGTATCGTAAAACCCTCGCTTTCATAGAAAGGGGGGGTAGGAAAGTGGGGTATCAATTTCATCCACGAACCAATCAATCGATTCGAGAACTGGTGCCTACCTCCACCTGATATCTAAAACCTAAAACTACAAAAGTATCAATTGATAATGACAATATAACAAAAAACCACACCATGCTACCAAGACCCAGAATAAAAGTCAACTGGGGAATACTTCTATCAAATATTCCCGCTCGCGCACAATGTAAATACCAAATCCTATTCCCAAATTGGCCATTTTATTAGCGAACAACATCTTCATCACCACTCAAGTCCCAACTCTCACCGCTTCATTCCATACGGGGCAAACTAACGACACAAACTTAACTATCAATATCCAGCGCCGACGGGAAAAAATTTATCATGGAAAATATAGTCTCAAGGGCATTTTCAAGTATCAGCAAGAACTTCAAAAGCCTTTAGTTTCCTGTCCCAACTTGCGGACGATCATAGATACCATTCCAGATTTTGAATTGTTCGTCTGTCATTTTCTGAAAGACAATCTTCTTCAATTTTACCAGAAAGATTTGTCTGTAGGAATCAGGAAAAGTATTTTGAAAAGCGCTCTCACTGGATTGGCTGAGTTGCATGATAGAAGTATCATTCATACAGGTAAGGTAAGAGTTTTACTATGATGCCTATCATGAAATTACATGATTTCATAGATGGAAAGAGAGCTAATGCTATGACTTGGCAGACATCAAACAAAACAATATCCTTGTTGACTATGAATAGAAAACCGACGGGCCTCTTCGCGTCGAAAATGTCCGCATCTCAGACCTAAAAGATTCAGCCTTTCTCCCTCCTGGGAAAAAACGTGGTGGGCGCCAAGCGTGGAAACCAATTTTGGCGCAGCCCAGAGTCCTGGGCAGGTGCGAAGCAAAATGTATCTTCTGATATTTTCTCTATGGGCATAGTAGCTATCTATATTATGGAGAAGGAGATGGTGTTTTACGATGATCTCAAGGATGAGGATTTTGCTCAAGGCGAGGCATGGAAACCAATTCTGACGAGACATGTCTCATTTCTTTGGGATGAAAAGGAGTTTCTGGCACTTCTTGATCATATTGGGGAGCAAAATACTTTTTCTGATCTTCTCATGGATATGGTCAATAATACTGTTAAGGCGATGATACCCTTCAAAAAAATAGCTTTATGTTGATGCTCAACTTAGGGATTTGGTTATGAAGATGACGAATTTGGATCCGGCAAGGAGGATTAGTGCAAGCGAAGCTCTGAAACATCCATTTTTTGATTGATATGGTTCAATATAGTCGATAACTTTAGATGGAGGTGCATCTTTAGGATCGCTCAAAATCAATCATTGGTACCGGCAGGCGAGGGATGGAGTCCATCCATGAATTATACCCATTCTCGGTGTCCATGGTTATAGACTTCGCAATACCCAGACGACGGTAAGGATCAGTATAGAAAGTTGAGAAAGAAAGCATTAGCGACAGATCTTGTACAGTATCTACAATTATATTATCAATCCACTCTTGACCTTCAGAATCCAGCCTATTTCCAAGCCATGCGATGATTTATGAATAACACGGAAACTCTGTTGAAGCAAAATGACCCCAAGTCAATAATGTCAAATATACAGTCTAGTAGGACAAATGTTTATTATGAATCTATGGATCTTGGAAATTCCCACTTCCTAC
Source organism: Ciborinia camelliae (assembly GCA_025890175.1). Lineage (NCBI taxonomy): Eukaryota > Fungi > Ascomycota > Leotiomycetes > Helotiales > Sclerotiniaceae > Ciborinia > Ciborinia camelliae. Next base: position 817,978 of record JANPYM010000010.1, read on the forward strand.
TATGAATCCAGGTAAGGAATCTCTTACGAGAAGGGGAGTCACTATATGACAACACCTCAGCCTATTAACCCAATAGCCCCATCGCGAGGGATGACCCCTCCGGACCCTCTATAGTATATTCAGAATGGAGAAAACCGTTTCGGCATTTCAGGTCCATATACATACGAAGCAAGTCCAATATATATGCCCGCCCACCATGGGGAAAGGATATAAGTTGGAGCTAGAAAGAAAGTGTATGGATGTTACCCGAGTTGAAATTGAACTTGGACTAGAAATCATATCATCTAAAGAGATAAAGAAAATAGCACGCACAATATTCATCGCCTATGGACGGCCCCCTTTCCCCCCCTACTCCCCAGCCCATCCAACCATCTCTCCCTCCTAACCACAACCACAACCACAACCACAACCACAACCCCAAACCACAACCCCAAACCCCCAGCCCGCTAACCCCCAATATCCTCCTCTAAAAAACAAATTCCCAGCCCACTCTCAACCCATTCCCAAAACCCACAAATACAATAAACAAACACAACAAAACGAACCTCATCTCTTCTCTTCTCTTCTCATCTCTTCTCATCTACCTCAACCACAAGAACAATACAAATGCAAATACCTACAAACACCCACAAAAACAACGCTTATCCTCTCCAACATCCCATATCCCATATCCCATGTAACAACACCGACACCAACACCCTTTAAAAACTTAAAAAGTAAAATCAATCAATATTCCCCAATATTTCCTATCCTAACCTAACCTAACCATGAACTGAACTCTCGGCAAGTTTCCCCTATTCCCAGGGTTGGGCACAGGGTAGGGTATACCCGGGGTAACCCGGGGTAAAACCCGCCGGTTGACCACCCTACTCCTTCTTCGCAGGGTAGGGTAACCACCCCGTGAAATGCTCCGGGTATTCGGGGTATCCGGGGTATATATCATGTGATTGTTTAGTTGGGGGGGAAGGGGGGTGAAAAGGATGAAAAGTGAAAAGTGAGTTAGGGTTAGTGTTAGATTTTGAATTAGAATTTTAGGGTTAGGGTTAGTATTTGAAAAATGAAAAGTAAATATAAAGTTGGGAATAGCTTCAACTTTAGACGATAGCATTAGACGATCACATGATATATACCCCGGATACCCCGGATACCCGCGGGTTTTATCGAGTAACCACCCCGTAGAATCCAGCAGGGTAGGGTAAACCACCCGGAAAGGTGAAATACCCCGGATAGGGTACGGGTGCCCAACCCTGCCTATTCCCCTATTCCCCTTTCCCTTTCTCCTTCCTCCCAGCAACACCGTATCGAGCGAGCGACCATCGATTTGCAGACGAATCTTTTGCTCTTCTACGAAAAATTTATGGCTCACGTTGAGCTTGGTTATCTTCTTGGTTTTTCCTTGATGGGATCATGGTTCGATGAATGTATGTCATAGGAGGGGAGGCGAGATATGATTTCGGGGGTGCAGGTTACAAGTTTCAAGTTACAAGGTACGAGTTGTATTAATTGGTACGTAGTAGAGAGAGATGCCAAAACACCATCAATGGGTTTAACAAACAAAATCACCGAAAGGTAAAATTACAAGCAGAGTATTGGGAATCTGGAAATAGCAGCGTACAATGGTCCACCAGAACATCCTCTGTATAAACATCTCAAAGCATCACTCTCAAACCATGTGACGCTGTAATAAAGCTGTATTTACACTAGCTGGAGCCTATTGCCCATATTCTCGTTAGTAAGTCATCATTTTACACTGATATACATATGAACACCATCTTGTTACCCATTTTCCGGGATACCGATCCTATATAAATCCGGCATAATGACACTCAGCTGCCTTTCATCCGGTTGCCACCTCTTTCGAATATCCCTCCACACCTCTATTGCTCTCGCCTGACCAGAACACGTCGCGAACGCCTTGAGGACATTCGTTACAATCCATGTTGACATGTATATATCTTCCACGCCATTATCCAGAGCTTTCAGATACGCCTTCCATACATTTTCCAACCTGACACCTGTCCATTTCGTGTACCGAGTGCCGCCATGAAGGCAGAATCCCTTGAAAAGAGAGAGGAAAAGGGCGCCGTGGAGGGGGACGTTGAAAAGACCCATTTCTTCTAGAAACTTTGCGGCTTTGTCTAGCTCGCCTTCTGTGACCGCAAAATGATTGACTAGCAGTCTATATGTTTGAAGGTCCGGACAAACGATAGAGTTCTGCTGAACTTTCGCTCGCCCTTCTGGATCGTGCTTGAATTCCAACGCCATTCGTAACAATGCGCGCTTGACTTCTCGACGGTTCTTGAAGTGCCTGTGCCATTCTTTTGTGCCCGCCCGCTCGGCATGCATGATTTTCATTCGCTCATATATATTTAACGCGGCGCTAGGCTCATATGATTTGATGAGAGCTGAGATCATTGCGTTGAGGACGACGGTATCGACAATTTCTCCAGCATTAACCAAGGCTTCATATGCTGCTCTTGCTCCATCCCCATCCCTTTTCAGACCACAAGTAAATATCATGCTGACATAATGGAATCGGTTGTACTCGAGCCCCCTAGCTATCATTTCTTTATAGATCATTTCTCCGAGGGTAAATTTACCGGCTTTGCATGCGACATCGTAAAGAACATTGAAAGTTGCATTATTGCCCTTCACACCGGCGATATGTTCCATTTCTTTCCACATTTTCAAAGCGCTTTCAACTTCTACTTCTGTGGCCTTGGCAACGTATTTAGAAGCAAAAGAAATGGCACTTGTCCATTCTGAAACAGTTAAAGGGATGGCTGTTGATTTCATATCGTCCACAACCGAGAAGTACCTGAGCATTGAATGCTCATCCTTCCGTTCCACTATACTCAAGTGGCGAAGTAACATGTGTCTTAAGTTGGCTTCTAGATAAGGAGCTCGAGGCGGCGGTAGTTGCCGGTAGATCTGGTATACGTCTTCTGTATCTGTGGTGTAGAAAAGCTTCAATGCGGCATCAAGCTCTTTAAGCTTCGCTTTCGTTTCGTCATCGGCGGGCCATGCCTGGTGTGGGGGTGGCCATTCGTCTTCCTCTTCATCCGAAACTTGCAAGTGAGGACCATTACTTTTCTGATAAATGTTTGGAGATTCTATTATGGGTAATTGGTGTGTATACGAAGTTCCATGGTACTGATCTACCAGCCCCATAAGCTCTTCTCGAGTTTGATCTGCCCCATTGGTTATTCTCTTCTCTTCCGCCTCAGATTGTGTATTATCCGTGTAATTCCGTCGTCGTGCAATGAGTTTGGTAGACCGCAGACCTTTCGCAGAGACATTTGGTCTGTGAGATGTAAAAAATGTTACGGGCTGTAAAGGCTTTGGGCTATGCTTATGGCAATGGCCTGCACTGGCAAGTGAGGAAATGAACCATGCTTCAAGTCCGACCGTACTTGAGACCATTTGTATAGGTTTCCTGGGATGGTTTCCTTGAGGGGGCTTCCGGGAAGCTTTTGGAATGCCAATTGGACATAGAAAGGAAAGAGCTTGTCGAGGGGCTGCTAGCTTCGAGATGAGGGTGCTGCTCGTCGAGGAGGAGATACAAGAGGAGGACATGAGCCGGCTGACATTTTGAGTTTTTGTTAAAGTCTCTGGAAAGTCATTGGAGCCAGGCCAGCCCTCCAGTCCTTATCTGCAGTTGTGGTTAACTTAGAAGCTTGTGGAGAGTAAAGCGTTGATATGTAGAAAACTTTAGGACTTATCGCCAAAATTTTGGAAATTTCGGCGGAGATTGCCGCCGAACTTCAAAAACCTATCAATATTTGCGATCCAAATCACCACTACCCCCGCATTATTGTTTAGAGATTACTTTCGGATTGTAAGTTCTTTGGATTCATGAATTGAAATATATGCTAACATTTTCGAAAGTTCTGCGAGTATGAGGGGGCTCAATCTAAAGCCATCGCGCGTTTACCAAACGGCGTCGGCATTACTCGAATCCCAAAGTATATTACAAGCACCGCCATGGTATAAGACAATTGGCTCAGTGCCTCCTTCCGAAATTCTTACACGGACGCAACCAGTTCAGCACCGAGGAAGCAATGGCAGACCCAGGACGAAAAAAGCTAGCAAGCTGTTCAAACCACAAGCTATTGTATACGAAGAAGATCAAATAAGACAAGAATTCTTCCGTGATCACCCATGGGAGTTAGCAAGACCAAGAATTGTACTGGAGAACGACGGCCGTGATGGGCAAAGATGTGATTGGAGCAGAATAGCACAGCCAGGAAGACCTTTGACTGGTGAAAGGTAAAACCGACTCCCGGAGTATTGTATCTTTTGATTAACATTTCGATAGTGTGGTACAGAGGCAGCTTTGGCTGATACATAACCAGCAAATGTCTAACAGTGAAGCTTACGATAAAGCCCGGAAGGAATTCTATGCTCTTCGCCGAGAAGAGGAGATCGAACGAAGAATTACGAGAGAAGAGGCAGAATACGTTGGGGCATACTTTCATAGAGGTGCTCTGGATGTCGGAATGGAACTGGAGGATAAGAGTTTCGAGGAATGGAAGGTATGGGCTACGAAGGAAATTGAGGCTTCCAACTTGCAAAAACAAGGAGCGTACACTGGCGTTGGAACTGAAAGTGAGGACGCTGCTCTTGTGGATGAGGCAGATGAGGGCATTGAAGATTCTGAAGGTTCTGCAACGGCCATGGCCACATAAGAATACTCAAGCTACCAGAGGCATGTACAACAACACTATGAGGGCAGAAATGGCAGAAATGGCGTTAATGAGTATAAAATCTATGGGGGTGACGTTAGACTGCACTATCTGAGGATGAACTAGGGGTGATGGTAGATGCGCTAGGACTAGTTACTCCAGTTGCTCTGTCTGGTATTCAGTTGCCCTTTTCTGAAATTGAGAGAGACGGTTGGAGCTTAGAAGGATCTTGTGATATTGCAGACGGCATCTGGCGTTTTGCTAATGTACCAAGAAGCCCCTCCATTCCACCCTCTTCTGAACGTTCTCCCCGTTTATCTGTTTAGCTAGGTCTTCCCACTGAACGAGAAATCGATCATAGATACCTAGCCATAACAAAACCTTTCCACTTAGACTTAATGTCTTCACCCTCGCCCAACTTTCCACATAAATTGTTTGCATCTTCCACAGAGGGGCCAGCCCGAGAAATTTCAACAAGAAGCTAGCTAAAATCATAATGACAGCTGTGGCAGGACCATTTGTGATGATAACATCCGGATATTGAGGGTGAATTGTACTGGTCACCGAGATCTTGTGTAATGCTTTTATGCACCCCCGCATACACCAGAAGGATGATATAGGTGCAGTATAAAGTGGTTGATGAATCTCTCTCGCCCTTGGAACCACTGTGAGATCCCAGACCCCCGTGGTAGAATCAAATTCACCAGGTTTTGTACATGGCAAAGTAGGCCGAAGCTTCGATTGAATACGTTCCTCACAGTCTTGCGCCTTGGTAGAAGAAAAGTCATCTCCCGCAGATATAATGTAAGTTCGATGTTTGTATCTTGACGCATTCGTATCGCGAAGAAGAGATATCATTTCTGCGGTATGGCCGCCGGAACCAAGAACTACCACGATATGAGAAAGCTCATCTTTGTTTTTGACAGGAGGGCGCCGAGATTCCGGAGAGATCACATAGAGGAGTCGAAGCTATATTGTTTCAAGTCAGTACAGAATTCCAGAATGTTTTGCAAATGCTCTTACAAAGGCTGTGGTGATAATAATCAGGAATGCTGCTATAATCAGAGGCAAGGCTGAAAGGACAATCATTGTTGAAGCTACGCGAGGCTGAAGGAGTTAGAAGTTGCAGGTTTCTTCGAGGCGAGAAGATGAGGGGAGGGAAGAGTAGAGTAGAGGACAGCGTTGTTCTCCCCACTAGGTAGGTATGCCGTATATGATTTGATTTGGTGATTTGATTTGATTTAATTTTATGAGTTAACTTTAACTTACCAGGTAGTTGCATGTATTAAGCAGATTGTATTGTATTGTATAATAAGATGAAGAAGAATTGATTTTATATTATTGATGGGTTAATAATCATAATCTCATATCAATATCATATCAGCTCTCGATGATTAGATCAGACTCAACGAACAGACATGGGCAGATACAATGTGAATAGAAAAAAACATCACATCACGATGATTTGGATCGATCGTTCTTTCCTTATTACCTTAATTAATTATTCGGTACGGGTATTGGTACGGGTATTGGTACGGGTACCCAGTACCTACTAGTCTCGGCACCTAGCGTCGTAAGCCGAACCATTTATTCCCTATTGTGTACCTAGCCTGGAGGTATAAAGCCGGACAATAAAAAATACTCGGCAATCGTCTTAACGTCAACTTTAAAAAAAACACGCTCAATATTCAACGCGACGCGACTTGGTATTTAAAGCACCCAACCCAACTCTCGAAATATCACCCACCAGACAACCCCCATGCTCACATCACATCACATCAGATCAGACATACGCACACACATACATGTATTCAACTTCAACCGTTTAACCGTATAACCGTACTACAAATACTTTACTTTTCTCTATATAACAATTCAAAGCTCTCGATCCAGTCATCAAATTCATCACATTCCATCACAAATATTCAACACACTCGAATCATTACATTCAATACATACATTGAAAGTACTCGAGATGTCGTTTTTGCGTAAACGCCTCGTCTGCTTTTATTGTGGTAAAAAGTCTCACATAAAGTGGGACAATCAACTTCGACAGTTCGATTGCAAATTTTGTGATGCAACGAACCATTTGGATGCTTCTGGAGCTATCACCGATCCTCCAGTTGCAATTACTGAATCCAATTCAAGCAATCAATATGCATATTCCAGAAATTCGGCTTTATCACCCAAGTCGTCGATCTTTTGCGAGCGATGTCTACGCAATCAACAATATCAATGCGACGTGATCAAGCAATTCAATATCGAACTGGATCCTAGACATCCAAATTACCAGGCTTGCGAAGAAAGAATCCGCATTGCTAAGAAAGATCTCGACAAGCGTTACCCGATGGTTTGCGAAGATTGCGCACCTAAAGCTCAGGAACAACGTGACAAGGCAGACAAATTCGCAAAATCTGACTGGCTTGGAAGATTGAATGCTCTCAGCGAATTGATCAGAAGCCAAAAGACATGGAAGGATACCTTTCAAAATGTCATTTATCAACCCCTACTCTTCCCAATCGTATCGAAAATTCGGTACCTTGTTCTCATCGGACAGATGGTCGCTCTTATTATGGCCCTCTTCAACGCCACAGACATTCTAACCAAGGCCTTGAAATTCGTCCCCTACTTATCGGATGAGTTGACACTTAACATCACCTCTTTCCTGGCATCTAAGAGATACCTTGGATGGAGCATCCTTTGCAATTTTCTTTCATGCGGCATGAATCCCTTCTTCTCACGATGGCATCCAAGAGGAAATCCAAAACGCATCATTGGGTTCTTCAACTGGTATGGATACCAACTACTTCTCCAACTGGCTTTGCGAGTACTTTTATGTTCCATTTTCGAAAGTGGAATTTTTACACACCTTTCCTCCTTCAACACGATGATAGCAAACATTTGCACCATCTTCTTCAACTTTTTTATCGTATACGGATCACGTTTTTATCTTGGTCCTAAGAAAATTTTACTTTGGAAGTCAAATCCAGGGCCAGTATATACACCACCGAAGTTCGAGGCCTCAGAAACATCCGGCAATGCAATGTCTGATGTTCTCGATGAGATCATGGCCTCAACACCAAGGAACCTTGACCGAACACCTTCCCCGCCAACATACCACCCACAACGAAGCAGTCCAAATAACCAAGAACAATCATACAATCACGTTCATCAAAGTCACACATCTGGCTTTCGCGAAAAGACTTCCGCAAACACCTACGACCGAAACTATAATCGACATTATGAAATTCCAAGACAAACGGAACTTCTTCTAAAGACCACTACTTCTGGTATGAATCATGCAGAGTTGAATAACTATTTGGCTACTGGGGAGGTACCAGACTGGAAATTTCAAGAGGGCGAGGAGATGGACTGGGATCCTACCATTACTCGTGTAAAACACGACTTCAACATTCGACATCGTGCTTTGGACACGACTTCAAATTACCAAACACCAGTCCAACCTTTCGGTCAATCGCCATCTTCTTTCCAGCCCTCGGCTTCATTCAGCGGCCCATCTCCATTCTATGGCAAGCTTCCTGCTGCCCCCATCAGTCCGGCTCATCGACTTCGCAATCCTCCTAATAGACCACGACTTGATGTGCCATCAGCCCAGAGAAAAGAGAACTTCTTCAACAGCATGACGCAGAAGCCGGCTTTTGGCAACGCAAACGCCCATCAACATGAAATTCATATTGCAGATCCAAAGCTTCACGTCCCGAATCCTACTGCATATCAATTGGATCCCGCATTTGAAGATGCGTTCGGAAGATTTACCCTCAGCGATAAGCCGGAAGCCCCTACCAAGGAACTGGCCAAGCTTAGTATTGGCAAAGCTTTAGGATTGAGTTTGTTGTTTGGTGGATTGGCAGTGGGTGCGGGGGGCTTACTACAAGTCAAGTCCTCGCCACAAGAGGAGATTTCCTCGTCACTTGAAGCAATGACAATCGAAAACACCTCTACTTTGTAGGTGGGGAACTTCCCCCATGGGTCTCACCCACCCATGGGGCATGTAAGGACCCTGAGATTGTCTTGCAGATGGTGACTTGGAATATCGAGTCTTGTGGCGAGGTCTTGGGTCTTGGACTTAGATTTGGGACTCGGGACAGAACGATTGGGAATTAGGGATTGGGGCTTGGGATCTGGATTTGGATTTGGAGTTTTCGGACACGGTGCACTTATGATTCATGGCTTGGAATTGACTTGGTGGAAATGACTTGGTGGTTCTATGACTAGAACGGAAGGTTTTATGAATCGCGGATTACGGATTACGGATTATGGATTATGGATTATGAATAATGTCTAGCAGTATTAGAGGAGTCACCTGGCATGGTGTGTTTTTATCAACCGGAAAAAGGACTTTGTAGATATTAAGTACGATACCCTGTATAAATACCCAAGATTAGAATTAGAAAAAGAACCCGATTAATGATTATATCTTTCGGACTTGAACGTTGAAAAGTGACCATTGAAAGTGAACGAGCAGAAATCACAATTATAACCTCCACATAGTGCCTTAAAGTCCTAGGTAGGTATTTGCAGACTGATGAATTTCACCAACACCTCATTCCCATGATAATAATAGCACGACGACATCAACAGTGACGGGAGCATCTTGCCGTAATAAAATCCTTGACAACAGTAACAGTATCTTCAACATGGTCATCAACGACAGACAATAAGTACCTAGGTAACCATATCCGGGAAAATCTTCACCGAAGGTAATCACCATCGGCGACGATCCCACCTACCAAAACGTACCTAGGTAGCTACCTAGTATTTATTATATGAACAGATGATCTTCATGAATTCATTCTTTTCCGCAGCACCAACTTCCAATTTTCCAAAGGCTTCGGGGGTGGGATTTGGTGGCCTTCCCTAATTACAGCTGTTCTTAGATAGGTAGCTAGCTAGCTATTTATATATATACATACTTCTGAATGTCAAAATGGGGATCTGAAGATGGGAGCTTTTGGTGGAATTTGAAAATTTGGAATCTTCATTCAGTTCCAACGAAGGGGGAACTTCACTTCCCACTCGAGTCATAACCAATAATCTTATCATTACTCCTCGTCAATTTTTCTACCCATGTTTATTATTTATCCGCTTGATTGTGCTGAAGGAATGGAATCCGTGTCGAAATTTCGAGGGGATTTTCATGTTTCTTATTCCTTTCCTTTGCTTTCCTAGGATAAATTTCTTGTGTTATATATATATATATTTCATCTGGATTTACTTGTAATCGCATATGTGTTTCGAATTATTTACAATCTAACATACCATTTTCCCATTTCTTGGAATAGGACGCGGGAAGATACATTTCTTGAGTAAAGGGAAGATTATACATCGCCATCATAATGGCCTCATACTTGGCTCATTTTTATTACCGCGATGAAATTCAGCATCGAATATATATGAGGGTTCTTTTGGATCTTGGGAAGGAACTTGGAAGGACGAGGCTCGATGATATCTCATGGATGTTAGGTATCATATATTCTTTTTACTCTACAGTTCCATGAGAATTCCTCCATTCGTCGATTCGATTCGAGGAGTATCAAAAAGTAAGGTAAGGTATGCTCTTACGCTTGACGAGAGGCAAGATGTGCCTTTTAGATTACCTCGTTGGGTTATTTTTATTGCTGTGAGAAGTTTAATGTTATATATGATGTTTCTTGTTGGCAATGATGCAGTGGAATCTAGCAGCATCTCGCACCTCGCACCTCACAGTATTCCATGAACGTTTTCCAGGACTGGGATTTTGATATGCGGGCCTCTGCGATCGCGAGCTTGTGATATGATGGCAATACCGATAGCGGCACGGTGTCCTCCTTTATCGTCTACCTAGAATACGATGATTTGTTGTTATCGAGATGATTGCTGGTGAGAGGTTTGATATGGTAGAAGGTAACAAGCTTGTAAGTTGTTGTATATGTAGCATATTTACTAGCTAACCAAGCAAATGTTTCTGTGCATTTTGAGCTTGCATTTGGCTACAGAGTCTTCTGCAATGTTACCCTGAGGTTTTAGGTGCAGTACATTTTGATTTGGACACTCTTCAAGTGGTGCATAGGTACATACGTATCATCATCATCATCTATGCTTATTGGCGGAAAGTATCATCAATGCGCTCCCCAGAACGTCTCGCTAATCCACATATACACTAGTATGGGAGGAAAAGAAAATTATTTACAAAAGTATGATTGGATATTCCCCTCGATGCTTGGTAGATCTGTGGAAGAAGATGTGGGTGGCGTTGAGCACTCACATAATACGATTGGAGGTATCGCTAGTGCATGAACTCGGTAGGGAGCCTCACATCTTCAATCATTAACCAGAATCAAATCTCCTCCGTTTCCTACACTCACAACTTGAGCTGTAGAGCCAAGACTGTTTTCATAATTGAACGCTAAGTCTCAGACCTCTAAACACTTGTAGAGATCTCAACGATACGAATGATAGCTTTAGCATCTGAGAGGAATCGGAGAAAGGGGGTGATGATTGGTGGATTGGCAGGTATTCGACCTATGACTAAGGTTAGTCCAAGCTCAATGGGGGACGGCGCAGGTTTCTGGAGTACATACTGATCGTATCCACTTTATGTATCTCAAACGGTCGTGAAGATGTATGCTTTAGGCATAGGCATAGAATAAGTTTTTCCCAGAGAAGAACTGGGAATATTCCGCTTGCTCGTACGCTTGTTTCTCCACATTGCTCATTTGGAAGTTGGAACCAAAGGCTAAAAAAAAAGATCATCGATGGTCTAGTAAGTATCCTAAGCAAGCATCTCTCTACTCCATACCGAATTATGGTGGAGTCGACTTCTTTCGCTTCTTTCGGTTAGGTTGGTAGGTTAGCTGGATGGATTTTTAAGAACTCTTGAGCCAGGTTTGTTGGAACTTGGAATATAGTGACGAGTAGTGTTGAGTCGCCATCGAGATCGTCAGACTCATTACCTACCTACGTAAAGCTCTGAACCAGGCTCTGAATTTATAGGAGGTCCGGGTCATTACCGGTACACAAGCGCTTGAATCAAATTGCAATCGCTTGACGTAGGTATCGTGTAGGTAGGGATTGATATTTGAGATTGGTGCAGTATAGTACGAAAATAAATACGCACTAGGGAAATAGGTATCTAACACATATTCAAGCCGAAGTCGAAGAGGAGGTAGTAGGTATAATTGTAGAATGATTTATAGAATATATTACCCAATTAGGAAATGTTGGCGATCCAGGTCTCCCAGCTCCATTTAATTCCTCCCTCCGTATGCAGCAATCCTGGTCAAATTAGTCCCTTTCAAAATGCACTACTGCATGGATTGCACCCACCGCTGGCTACCAAGTACACCCATGAGATGCAGGTGCGGAGTGCGGATGTAACGGGGAAGCTTCATTTTTGGAATTGAAGACTTTAGCTCCTGATTTGCATATTATTTGCCACTTTCCGCAGTAAGCATCAAGTGGTACAATAATAGGTAGGTATAGGTAATAATAATAATTATCATCATCATCATCAATCCACACTTACAACAGCCACGTCAATTACATTCATTACTTTTTATACCTAGGTATGTATGTATCATAATGTATGTATACCCGTATGTATATACCATAATTATTTACGTATTATTTTTATCCTTCGTGTGTATATACGAGTATATTTTTGAAAAATCAAATTATGGGTCATGATTTTGCTTTGTGAATACTAGATAGGTAATCAATCAATTCAACTCTTTGTGATTCATTATTAATAAGGTTATTATGCCTTGGTTTTCATCTCTGGGGTTTACCTACCTAGTATTCCTTAGGGACAATGATGGATGCTGGAAGTCTTATTGAGTAATGATCTTTTTGGGTGAACTCTAAATCAACACTCATTACACTTATTAGACTTGTTAGACTTGTTATCTTGATACTATTATTATTAGAGCAGGACCTTGGTACCATTACTACCATTCCGAATATTCCGAATCCTACGATTCCTACGATTCATACTATTCCAACTACTAGAGTACCTAGTATGTCTTTTTGGAGGTAAACCACCCAATTGTTCCAAGGTCGATGGTCGAAATTTTTTGGCTCGGACAATTTTAGTTCCAATTATGAGACTACGAACTCTAGCTTTCGCACAATACTCAAGACGTTAATTCTCAATTCCGAGCGGATTAGGGTTTCGTCATTACTTATAGTATTGCCTTCTCTTCTCTTCAAGATTCTCTTCCTTCAAAGCTCACACGACACCCCCCAACCACCATAAGGTTGGCAAAACATCTTCCTACCATAAGGCAATTGGAACCTTACAACATTCTGTTAATCAAGATGACCAGTCTTCACAACTGAACATCTTCAATAAAAGCCAATTCCCCCTTGTCAAGAGGATTCCCATTTGTTAAGCACCAATATCCATCCAAATCGTTACCTCAAGAACCAAATTCTCCTAGAGAAGCCATCATCCCCGAACGACAATTCGTACGCACACCACATCAATCTACACCCTTGACCAGCTTCCATAAGATGGCGGACGAACTTGTCGCAAAGATCTCGAGAAGATCCACAAGAGTATTTGATGGAGAGCAAGAAGCAATGGAGTCAGGAATCGCAGGAGTCCCTATGGGTTCTCATGAGGCCAGACACAACACCAACCAGGACGAGAAGGACAAGAATGAGGGAGAAGGTAGAAGCTCATCCCACCAGACACCCCTCCAGGCTTTGTCTGCCCCAGCTGTCGATGTTGGAAGAGATCTTGGTACATTGATTCCTTCTAACACAGAGGCCATTGCGACACAAGGTAATTGAATCACCCATCCATATCCACGCAGTTTTTTTCTTTCATTCCCGTGTTATCTTAAACAGCTGGAGTGCAATTAGCTAACGTGAACAAGTAACCAAATCACTTGACGCTGCGAAAGCTTTGGCCAAGGAGAAGCAAGATGGTCGCCCTCTCAATTTTGGAGTTGTTCTTCCAAACGCGGTTTATCGTAGCAGTTTCCCTGAACAAGAGGATTTCGAGTATCTTAAGACTCTCGGATTGAAATGCATCGTGTGAGTAATTGCATTGCCGAGTTTTATAACTACCCAATACTGAGTTCTTCCTTAATAGTACCCTCGTAAATAAAGAATACCCTCCCGGATTCCTCGCATTCATCCAAGCTCAGGGCATACGTCATTATGTCATCGAAATGCAAGGAACTAAGAAGGCTGCTATCCCCGACCATACCATGAATCAAATCATGAGAACCTGTCTCGACAAGGAGAATCATCCATTGTTAATTCACTGCAACCATGGCAAAGTAAGTAATTAAATATATTCGACGTCTCCCTTTAAAGATTTCAAGCTGACCGGATGATAGCACCGTACTGGCTGCGCTGCTGCCATTATTCGTCATATCTCTGGCTGGAGTGTACAATCTATTGTCGACGAGTACAAACGTTTCGCCGAGCCAAAGGCTCGTGATGTCGATATTAAATATATCACCGAGTACCAGGTCACAAGTCTCGGTGGTCTCTATCACAACTTGAATCAACATCCTCCCGTACCCAAGACGTCCAAGATGGTTCGTACCATCGCTCTCACGACCTTAGTTGTTTGTGTTTGCATGGCTTTGTCGAAGTTTTGGGATCAGTAGCTGGCTGGATATCAGCAAGCTTCCTATGGTGTTCAGGTATATTGGACGGTCAGGGTATCGGGGTATTGTATATATTATTAGAAAGACGTCGGTTATGCAGTGCGCGTTACGGCCGACGCGAATAAGGAGTTTGAATGGCTTCAATATTTGGCTTTGGATCACGGAGCTATTCCAGGCTTCATTATTCATCTATTCTTAGAATATAACCTTAGGTTCTTGTAATATGGATAAATTATTTTTTTCCGCCATACCTGACTATTCTCTTCAGACATGCGGCTCTCGTAGTATCCCATACATGATAATATACAATCATCTACAACCAGTGAAGTTATCAATAATCCTTGGCTGGAGACTGGCACACCCGCCAATATTTGTCTTCATCATAGCCGTTTAGACCCCCCAAAGTGCCCAATATGATACATGCTCCATAAAGATAGACCGTCCAGACACTCATTCAAAGAGTTTTATCCTCATCCTTCCTCTTCCCAAAAGCATATGTAATTCCACCACCGACCAAATTCAAGCCCGCAACACCCATCGCAGCCCCCCTCACCATGCCCCTCGCCCCAAATCTACTCCCAATCCTCGCATACATATTCTTACCTGACGCTTTCCTTCGATTCGCAAGTATAAGGTATAAACCGGACCATGCAGCTGTTAGACCGGCCGAATCAATGGCGTACCCAGAAAGATTTAGGTAGGTGCTGAAGAGGAAGACGGGGGTGAAGGCTAGAGGGAGCGGTTGGAGTGGGCGGGCGTGCAGGGCGGTGGTGAAGGTTGCGAGGAGGACGGGGGGGAGTGGTGAGCCTGCGGGATGGAATTAGTTTTGTTTGGGGGAGGTTACGGTAGCATGGTAGGTATTGTTTGGAGGAAGGGGGAGGCTTGAATGGATGGAGGGGTCAATGGAGGGGAAATGAAACTCACGGCCCCAGTCTTGTGCGTAGGAAATTGAAGTCTTTGTGACATTTTCGACGGCCTCTTCTTGATTGGACATTTTTTTTAGATTGGTATAGGCAAGATGGGTATGACAGGTATGGAAAGGGAGCCTGAGAACAAAAAATTCTTCGTTAACAATCTCTTTACATTAATTCATACATTCTCCACGGATTCTATGACGGTGGTACAGAAAATAGTTATCACGTGCCTAGACTTTTCCATGTAGACCATAGAATCCATGCTCATGGAACAGTTTAGCGCACGATAGCGTAGAGCATTTTAGCACCGTGGCCATAAATAATATTGCGATAGCCCAACATCACACAATATTTATTAGCTTTTGCGATATTCGAAATTCAAGATCCATGAGAATCGGGTCAATTATACGATAAACACACTGTTCAATCTGCGACCTTCATAACTCGACAAATAACGGCGCAATGCCGGCCACTACGTCTGGCGCTGATACAAAGGCCAACGGAACCGCAAAATCGCGAGAACACAACCAAGGGAATCAGGACCGCAAATATACCGTTGAGCAAAAGGCTGCGGTTGTGAGGGTTAGAAGATGTCCGCCCACGGCATTTTATGATATTTTGGGGCTGGAAGAAGTAAAGGCTACGGTGACGGAGACGGAAATCAAGAAGGCTTATAGGAAATTGAGTCTGTTGACCCATCCGGACAAGAATGGGCACGAACATGCCGATGAGGCTTTTAAGATGGTCAGTCGGGCATTCGGTGTGCTGAGTGATAAGGAAAAGAAAACGAAATTCGATAGATTTGGCGGAGATCCGGATAGTAGATTTGGTGGGGGAGCGCCGCAGTCAAGTCCTTTCTCGGGATTCTCGCAGAGGAGTGCCGGGGGAGGGCCAGCTGCAAGACCTGGTGGGAGATCCATGTGGGAAGAGGAGATCAGTCCAGAAGAGATGTTCCAGAGGTTCTTTGGAGGAGGAGGTTTTGGTAAGTTTTCTACCCCCCAGCAAAGCAAAGTCGGCGGAACTAATAGTTTTTTAGGTGGTGGTGGAATGTTCAATGATCAGCCAGGGTTCGTGTTCAATCTGGGTGGTGGGCCAGGTATTAGAGTACATCAGTTCGGGGGTGGAAGGCCAAGGCGGAGACCGAGAGATCCAAATGCAGCAGCAGAAGCCCCGGCTTCTTTGACTCAAACCCTTATAAACTTATTACCTCTTATACTGCTCTTTGGCCTACCATTATTAGGTTCTCTGTTTTCTGGGGGAGGATCTAGCTCTCCTTCTATGCGATTCGACAATCCTATACCGCCGCATACCGACCACCGAGTCAGTTCGAGAATGAACGTCGATTACTACGTTAATCCCACCGAAATCAAGGGCTTTAATGCACATAAACTGACACAGCTTGATCGGGAAGCCGAGGTTCAATTTGTGCAACGCTTAAAGGTTGGCTGCGAGCAAGAAGTACAGCAACGAAATCAATTATACCAGGAAGCCCAAGGCTGGTTTAGTAGCGATGCGGGTAAGATTCAACGGGCACAGAATATGCCGATGGCGAGCTGCAAGAAATTGGACAGTATGGGTGTCCGGAATCAATACTGAGTATATCCTGACGGTTTATGTGGTGTTTTTGCAATGTAGCAAGGCGTTTAGGGTGGGTGATTATGGGAAAGACTGAATGAATGACTTATAGGGGGCTTTTCATGCACATAGTCTATAATAGAGGACGAATATCGGTATTCAATATGATCATATATTCAACTTTCTCATATGCTGCCGATTTATGTGTGATGTAAGGGGAAATTATACATTCATGATGGAAGATCCATACTAGAATGCCATATCCATTTATCACCCCCTTCATTATTCGAAGATTCTAGTCTGCATCCCTACTGAGCCCCAAACATTCTATACGTATCATTCGGAGTAAGAAGATAAATGCTTCAAGGGAAATACTTTACAGCAGGTAATGATATTGATTAGGTAAGAAATATGATGCTTTGAAGGTCTCGATTAGTTTGTTATATTTGGAATCATCTCCTTTGTTGATTTAAATGAATCTGAATAAAATACTAATGAACAACCTGGGAAAGTCATTCATCCATCCATCCATTCATTCATTCTTTCATTCATTCTGCGGATGCGATCATAAGATTGATGATGGTACGGCGTGCAGAAGCTTCGAGAGGGTAATTCGATTATCAACCTAATCGGGGCGCTAACCGATAAAGGCCGTCCCACGAGGCTACCATTAACAGCACAAGAGCTTCTGCAATACATCATAATAATCATCTTTCCATCTTTCCAATACAACATTTTCAAGATTACAAATTGATAATATGGCAGATCAGCCACCGCCACCGCCCAATGGGCCAGATGCTCCGGATAAGGAGAAGATGGAACAGGTAAAAGAAAATATTTTATGTTGTTTTACATGCACTGGAGACCGCTGTAGCTAATCTTGATAACTTCGTTATAGATCCGACGACGTCGCATGGAGAAGTTGACTGGTTCCGCATCTTCAAGCTCCGAAAAGATTTCCAACGCAGGCGCAGAGGCTTCAGGACTTGGTTCAAACCCACAGCCATCCGCGGCAATGAATAATGGATCATCGGCCGAGCCAGTAACTAAACCCAAGGTCAATATCAAACCCGCGAACGCTACGCCAGGCGCGAACCCTTTCGCAAAGTTGGGCGCACAAGCAAGCACGAGTGGAAATATTTCGTCTGTAAGAACTGATCCTCTAGAGCGCGTTCTTGGGAAGCGATCCAGAACTGAATCAGACAAGCAGACACCTCATCGCCCATCCACCCGCAAACCGAATATTGCCGAAGAGTCTCTAGAAGCATACGAGGATCGAATTCTTTCACATATCTTTCGCGTTACTCTAGATCCCAATCAGCGTACGGATGCCTCAAATCATAGACTCATATATTTGCCAGAATTGAGGAAAGAACTCGAGGAGGAACATGCGGAAATTAGGTTGTCAGCTGGGAAACTCGATGGGGCTCTTATGGAAGCTTGCTCCTCAATTCCACACGGCAAATCCGTATTCGACTACCTATTGCCATGCTGGAAACGAATTATAAAGGCATCGAAGGGATTGCGGGGCTATGCGGGGCAGAAGGATACAGTTCTCAAAGAAGCCAAACGCTTATGTATGAGCAATTGTATCTTTGCGGCCGAAATGCCAGACATTTTTCAGTTTGTGTTCCGGATTGAGGAAGCTAATAGATCTAGCTAACATTTCGTAGACGAGAGACCAACCCTATGACAGATTCACTAATACCTTTTTTGTTATTCGAGCCTGGCGAAGATAAAGGTATCTGCCCTGACTTTCTCGAGGAAGCCGTATCTCGCTTTGCGGAAGATGATATGGCCAAGTCTATGATCATCAAAGCATTTGTAGGCATGAGTAGTCAGCTTTCTAATATGACTATGAATGATGTTTACAAGCCCTATATACATGTAAGAAAAGTCGAGTTTTGGGACAAGCAACTGGAACTAATGGCTTGTGCAGGCTTTCAAATTACTGACGCAGTTCAACCCAATCACGACAGCTATCGCTGAATCCCCATTCTTCCAGCTGGCTGTATCACCAAATACCATCGAAAAGTACACATTACTTGGTCCCTTCTTTAGGATATCTCCTTTGCAGATGGAAGTTACCAAGGAGTATTTTGCTGCACCGAAGACGATGGATAAACGACATATTGCTACATCTCAAGATGCATTGCGTTTGACCCTGCAAACACACCAGAAAGATTTACTTGATATTATCAATCATTTTGTTCGAGCAAGTCCAATAGCCAAGAATAAAACTTTGGATTGGTTTGCCTACATTGTAAATCAAAATCACAAGCGCCGAGCACTCCAGGTAGATCCAAAAGAAGTATCTTCTGATGGTTTTATGCACAACGTCACTGTTGTATTAGATGGCCTCTGCGAACCGTTTATGGATACCACATTCTCGAAGATTTCGAAGATTGATATCGATTATTTACGACGTGAGCCTCGCGTGGATATCGAGGATGAGACGAAGTTGAATGCCGATAATAAGGCTTCTGAGAAATACTACGCGGTTAATGTCGGCGGTACTTCCAATTTCATTTCCGAAGTCTTCTTCCTGACGTTGGCTGCCCATCACTATGGCAGTGAAGCTCTCAATGCCACTCACAAGACTTTGGAGAAGGATATCAAGTATATTCAGAAGCAATACGCTGCAATCGAGGCAGAACGTGCCAAAATCGCTCATGTAAGTCAAACACCCAGGCCCAGGTCATTTTAAGACTCATCACTAATTGAACTCAGGATCCTCGAGCTGCTGCTATAATTGATTTGAGACTTGAGAGAATTAATGCGGTCTTGGAGAATTCCATGTCAAAAAGAATGGCTATTGAGGGAGTTCTTTCTGACAAGCAGATGCAAGCAAAATCTCTGATATTCATGAGATACGTGACTGTCTGGCTTCTGAGAATTGCCACGGGAACTGGTTATACCCCAAGTCAGACTATCAAGTACGAAATATCCAACATTCTAATTTTTACATGTGCAAATAGCTGACTCAAATAGGCTGCCTTTATCTTCTACACCCCCAGAGGCTTTTGATTATCTTCCGGAATATGTTCTTGAGGACATTATCACCAACTTTAATTTTATCATCCGGTTAGTTCCCTCATTCCAGATACTGTAGGAAGAAATGCTAATATATTTTTAGATTTATCCCTGATGTTATGATTTCAGCTGTTGGCGATGAGATCATTTCACTCAGCATTACTTTCCTGACGAATTCTGAATATATCAAGAACCCATACCTGAAGGCGAAGCTTGTGTCGTTACTTTTTGCTGGTACCTGGCCAGTGTATCATCGCACTAAAGGTGTCTTGGGAGATGTCTTGATTGGATCACAGTTTGCTAATGACCATTTACTTCATGCATTGCTTAAGTTCTATATTGGTAAGTTCTAGAATGTGAGGTTATTCTTTCTGTGATGCTAATGGTTCTCAGAATGTGAATCTACTGGAGCACATACTCAATTTTACGACAAATTTAATATTCGATACGAGATCTTTCAAGTAATTAAGTGCGTATGGCCAAACGATGTTTATAGGCAGCGCTTAATGCAAGAGAGCAAGTATGTATAATGACCACTTTTTTATCCAAACGTACTAACACATCTAGAACCAACACGGACTTCTTTTTGCGATTCGTCAACCTTTTATTGAATGATGCTACTTATGTCCTGGACGAAGCTCTTACAAAGTTTCCCAAGATCCATGATCTTCAAGTCGAACTCAGAAAAGAGGCAGAAGCACCCACTATGAGTGCCGAGGATCGGGAGAAGAAAGAAACCGAATTACGTGAGGCGGAAGGTCAAGCACAATCATACATGCAACTTACCAACGAGACTCTCGCTATGATGAAGCTATTCTCTTCTACTTTGTGCGCCTCGTTCACCATGCCGGAAATTGTCGATCGAGTTGCAGCGATGTTGAACTATACAGTCGATACTATTACTGGGCATAAGTCAACCAACTTGAAGGTCGAAAATCTGGAAAAGTACCAATTTAGACCAAGAGCTTTCTTGAGCGACTTCGTGGAAATCTACATCAACCTTGGTGTTTCTGAATCATTCGTGGATGCTGTCGCTCGAGATGGCCGTTCATACAAGCCCGAAAACTTCAACACTGCTTCCCGAATCCTGGCACGCTATGGACTCAAATCTGCAGAAGATCTCCAAGCTTGGGAAGTTCTCAAAGCTCGATTCAAGACAGCTAAAGAACTCGATGATCAAGCTGAGGAGGATATGGGTGAAATACCAGATGAATTCCAAGATCCAATTATGGCATCGCTTATGGAAGATCCGGTTATGCTACCTATTAGTAAAATGATTGTGGATAGGAGTACGATTAAGAGTTATCTGTTGAGTGATGAAATCGATCCCTTTAATCGCATGCCATTAAAGATTGAGGATGTGATACCGATTCCGGATTTGGCGGAGAAGATTAAGGCGTGGAGAGAAGAGATTAGGACGAGGAAGAGGGCGGAGAGAGCGGCGGCAAATGCGTCTTTGGGGGATGTTATGGATACCTCGCAGTAGTGTCACGGCCAGGTGTCAATATTGATGTAAGGGAATGGGAATGGGAGGGTTGCATTAACATAAATTGGGGTCATCGTTTCATTGACATATCTATTTTTTTCCCCTTTTATTTAGGATGGCGTATGAAGGCGGGAATGAATGAATAAAAGGAAGGGAAGATTAATGAATGAATGAATGAATAAATGAATGCGCTTTGAGCCAATCACAAACCGGAGCCTGCAGGGTTTTCTCGGCTAATGAATCGTCACGTGGGATCTTCTTTTCTCTCTTTTTTTTTGAGAGAGAGAGAGAGAGAGGGATTGCTTGCTTGCATGCATGTACACGGGCTTGCTTACTAGGTAGCTGGTACCTGTAAAATACACAATGTGGATTGGGGAAAGTGGGGAAAGTGGGGAGGGGAAGGTAGAGGATTGGGATTGGGATGGGGATTATGAAAAATCTGCATAGTAATAAATGAAATGAAATGAATGAATAGGTGGTCGAGAGGGAATTTTTACGAATTAAAAGAAGTTAATAAGTTAAGTTGGTTGTTGTGGTAGCGGTTATAGTTTTGGTCGTGGTTGTGGTTGTGATTGGTTGTGATTGGTATCGATGGTGGGGAGTGGGGATTAGCTAGCTCGCTAGCCCCTTTTCATATCTCGCGTAATTATTTCTTTTGGTGGCAGGTAGGTATGTAGGTACCTAGTATGTAGGTATGTAAATATGTAAATATGTGAATTTTCTTTTGTTTGCTTGGTTGCTTGTATGTATTTTTGGATAGCGCATGGGTTTGGATGGAGTTATCTTAATTCAATTCAATTCATGTCAATTCAATTCATGTCAAAAGAAATTTGGTTTGGTTTGGTTTGATGAGATCAAAGTTTCTATTTATGGGGTTTGGGTTTGGATTTGGATTTGGTTTGTGAAAAAGCATCGATTGTATTGTATTGTAGTTATCTATCTATCTAGGTATTATGTTATTATGAGGTGATGTAACATCTCGGAAGTATAAATAAAAAGTCCAACGCGTGTTTGTGTGTGTGCTGTGCTAGTGTAAATGAGTGGAAGGCTGGAAGCCTATGTGAAGGAAATAAGAAAGCCTAGCTCGAATCGAGGTACATTGAGGTTGAAATTGAGAGTGAGATTGAAAAGTCCAACGCATGTCTGTGTGCTAGTGTAAATGAGTGGAAGCCGAGAAAGGAAAACAAGTGGCTAGCTTGAAAAGTCCACCGCGTGTTCGTATGTCTGTACATAAAAAAAAGGAAAATATTTAATCCGTTATCCAATGCCATGTCCTTGTATTGTGTTGTGTTGTGTCATGTCATGTCGTGGTCGTGATGGTGGTTTGTTTGTGTAGACTGCTTGGGTGTGGTTAGGATTTTATATAGAAGAGGTAGTGAGTGGGATGGGATTGGATGGGTGGGGTGGGGCGGTGAAAAATAGCGGCTTAGGTACTTACATGGACCATAATGCATGTATATATGTATGTACGATATAGCACTTCATCAGAATCCGGATTAATTTTCCGGGCCACCATTTGCTGGGGGAAACTCAATATCCCGAATCCTACTCAGCGCCTTGGTGAAATTCAAACTATAGTGCAGATTGGTTTGCAGCAAGACCTCGGTAGCTTTCGGGACCCCGTTCTCATCCACCCCCATGCGATATATCTCCGCCGAGTAGGCGTGGATCAAGGTGGAAAGTCGCGCGGACTCGGCGTACAATTGTTCCAATGTCATATCCTCAATGGCGATGAGGGAATCGTGTTGACTCATGATGGGCATGGCTCCGTGTTCTTGGTTGTCGGCCATCTTGATGGGTTTTTTTGGTAGATTGGACTAGTCGGTGAGGTGGTGAGTGTTTCGAATGGGTTTAATGAAATAATGAGGAGATTGTTGGATTGGGGTTCGTAGATTTGATGCTGATTATTCGATTTGAATTTGGAGATTTGGC
The DNA here is from genome assembly GCA_025890175.1 of Ciborinia camelliae. Taxonomy (NCBI): domain Eukaryota; kingdom Fungi; phylum Ascomycota; class Leotiomycetes; order Helotiales; family Sclerotiniaceae; genus Ciborinia; species Ciborinia camelliae. The sequence goes on from JANPYM010000010.1 coordinate 841,226, forward strand.
GGAGATTATTCAAGTTGGATATGAAGATTCGCTGTCGATAGTTCAAGTAGAACTGATAGATTCAAAGTTGGACGTATGCAAAACTGGATGTCGAATTTGGACTTGAAGATATGAAGCTGATTATCGAAGTTGGATTCGAAGATTCGAAGCTGGATATCGAAGTTGGATATGTAGATATTGCTATGCGATCAATCGAACTGTCCAAAGAAACTCCTATCAAATGATAGATTCTGGGCTTCAGATCGGAATATAGCTAAGAATCCAACCAAACTAAATGAAGAAGAAGATTTGCTCTCGAATATCGAATGAAGTTGTGTATATATGTGTATGTATTTATAGATTGAAGATTGAAGACTGAAGGAAGTGCTGCAGCTAGATATCGATGGTGATGGTGATGGTGATGTACATTCAAAAAAGAGTTCCCATCCTCAGGGGGAAACCCGGGACTATTTATGCCTTTTCCAGCGCGGCTCAGCGTGTCTTGAGAATCTATCTGTGTAAAGAATCATACGTTGCATGTACATGTGAATCACATCACCCTCGTGGTTTCCGCGTGCTTTGCTCTTCTACCTACTTGTATATGTGTGCAAATATCGTATCATGTTTGGTGGAATGCTGATGTGCATCGATCGATACCATGAATCATCTATATGTAATTAGTGCTTTCCACGTGGTAGGTGAGTGAGTGAGTGAGGAATTTTCTTGCCTCTTTTGTTGACGCATTCATTTTTCGATATCTTATCATATCATACCATATACCATGTGGAAAAAGGGGGTTCTCGCGTGCGTGGAAAGAAGCGGATATAGCCCAGTGGGGCCTAATTATGATGTACTTTTATAATACTTCTACCTATCTATCTATTTTTAAATCGTGGATTTGAAATTCGAGAATATGGAATATCGTACTGATACTCTAAATCGAATCATACCTCATACTTTCCTTTCCACGTGGTAAGTGAGTAAGTGAGGCATTTCTTTTTTCTTTCTTCGATATATCTACAGACATCACATCATACAATAAATATACCACGTGGGAAACGAGGGATACCTAGTTATAATTATGACTAACATACTTTTATAGTACTTCTATTTATTTTAGGAGCCTGGATTCGAGAATATGGAAAATCGTACTGATACTTTGAATCATACTTCGTGGCTTCCACGTGGTGAGTGAGGCATTTATTCCTTTTTTTTCTTTTTCTTCAACACATCATATCATATCATATCATATCATACAATGAATATACCACATAGAAAGAACCCGCGTGCGTGCGTGCGTGTGTGGGAAACGAGGGAATTATTGATGGGGAAGGCCTTAGTGCGGACTATGAAGTATAACTATAATTGATGTGTGTTTATAGTCACTGGTGGTGTTATAACTTATTTTTGGAGCGTGGATGTATGTATATTGAGGTAGGTAGGTAGGTAGGTGGGTAGGTAGGTATTGTGTATCATATATCCATCCATTCACCGTCCCAAGAGATGAGTGATTAACTAATTAAATAATTAACTAATTATTCATATTGATATATTGATATACTGATTGCTACATCACTACTCTTCCCTTCCATTCCCTTCCCTTCCCTTCTAATGATTTTCCAATCCAGATTGATTCCCAAGTTCTCCCTACTCTCCCTACTCTCCCTCAAATCACAATCCGATCCCGAAGAATTCAAAAATCAACACATCCATTATATCATATCACATCATGCATGCATGCATCTCCATCCCCATCCCCATCCATTCCCATCTATATCCATCCATATCCATTATATCCATTATATCCATTATGCATTTATTATATAAATATATCTTTTTCTTCTATTCTTTTTTTTCTTTTTTTTTCTTCCCTTTTTTCCCTTTCTTTTCTTTTTTTCCTTTTTTCTTTTTCTTCCCTCTTTTCCCTCTTTTTCCTTTTTTTTCTTTTTTTTCTCTCTTCCCTTTTTTCCCTCTTTTTCCTCTTTTTTTTTTTTTCCCTTTCTTTTCTCTTTTCCCTCTCTTCCCTCTCTTCCCTTTTTTTCTTTTCTTCCCTTTTTTCCCTCTCTTTCTTCTCTTTCTTCTCTTCTCTTTTTTCCCTTTTTTCCCTTTTTTCTCTCTTTTCTTTTTTTTTTTTCTCTTCCCTCTCTTCCCTCTCTTCTCTTTTTTCTTTTTCTTCTTTTTTTTTTTTTTTCTTTTTCCCCACCCCCACCCTTTCCATCTCCCTTTCCCCATCTTCCCCATCTTCCAAAATTTCTGCAATCTCGCCATCTTCCAAAATTCCTACAACCTCGCTATCCAATCCATATTAGCAGAATCTTCAACTCCCCCTTCAACTCCCCCCTTCAACTTCCCTCTTCAACTCCCCCCGCACCTTCTTCAAC